>JAHFWL010000507.1:0-179357 GCA_021292165.1 Shinisaurus crocodilurus
AACATGTAGCACCTCGCAAGCTGCCCGTTTGCTGCAGCATCGCTTCTTATTTTTAAAAAAATTATAAAATGTTTTTTTTTTTAAATAAGAAGCAACGCTGCGGCAAACAGGGTCATCTCTGCCGGGCTCCAGGGTGCCCACGTCAGTCCAGGTGCTGCCGTCGGGTCTGTTTGCTGCTGGCCCCATCACCGGCTGCTTTCGGGGAGGTCTTTGTGGGGTGGGCTGCACTGCGGGACCCTGGCCGCCAGCCCCTAAAAGAAACTGTAAAAAGAAACCAACCACGGATGCAGCAACGAATTTGCGCTCATCATAACCGCAGTGATCAACTTTTCCTCTACGCCCAATTATTCCTCTCGTGGGTTACCCTTGGGACCAAACATAGGGCTGTGCAAGTCTCTGAATCATAGAATCATAGAATCATAGAAAAGTAGAGTTGGAAGGGGCCTACAAGGCCATCGAGTCCAACCCCCTGCTCAATGCAGGAATCCAGGTCAAAGCATCCCTGACAGATGGCTGTCCAGCTGCACCTTGAATGCCTCCAGAGTGGGAGAGCCCACAACCTCCACAATCCACATATAAGGAAGATTTTTATCCCCTAGCACCACATTGGACCACCGTACACTTGTGGGTTGCATCAGAGCTGAAGACTTACGTAAAGTTTCCAAAGTTCCTCCCACCCCCATCAGGTGAAAAATGGGGAAATTACAAGCGCAAATCTATGGTGTTTATTTGATCTTGTGCTTCCAAGTGCTTCCATTCAATTTGATTCTGCTTATTTAAAAAAATATATCAATAGCTAAATGATTAGATTTCCCATAAAATCAGGCTGAATGTTTGGACCGACCTTCTATTCATAGCTTGTGTGCACATCACGGCTCTACTTTTAAGGCCTTGTTTGTGGGAAACGTGACCGGCAGAAAAGGCCGAGCCGGCAGGGCCACAATGGAGCTCGTTTGTATGGGGTGGGGTGGGGGTGGATTTCAAGCTGTCGTTGCAAACCTTTTAGAGATGGCGCGAAACAGTTCTGTTTGTAATCCTCAGCTTTAATACCCTGCGGAGGGAGTCAAGAAAAATTAGCGGAGACGCGCTGCCGACGAGGTCTCTGGCTGTTCAAAGCCACTCCTTCAAATCGCACAAGTGATGCTTTAAGCATCTTTACTTGGTGGGACCACCTTTGTATTAAACCAGCGAGATAAGGAAGGACGTGTCCCGCTCCAAAAGCCTCCCACGGTGCGGGGAGGAGGAGGAGGCGGCGTAGGCAATGTTCTTCGGTCCGAGAAGATTGCTTATCTGCAGAGGGGCTTTAATATAAATGGGTCAATGGGCAGGTTCGGACGACACGGCGGCAACCCACACTGCGGAACAAGCCATGCAGCGGGGGTTGATCACCCGAGGGCACATCGTGAGTCTTCCGTGCCCCGCTCCTCCCACAGGTATCCCAGGGGACACCCTGGTGGAACGAGTCTTCCCCCCCCCCCCGCTGGGGCGGTGACCCCCCGAAAGGATTCGCACCGGCAAGGGGGGAGAAGCGATCACGGAAGCCAGCTATGCATACCCAGCTGAAAGCGATCTCCGCTCCTCGCCACCAACCCAAACGGGCTGGAGGCAGAGAGCAGGGGATGCCTCCGACAGCCGCCCCCAAGTGCTGCTGAGGCACTTTGGGCATGGCTGACAGTGGCGCTCACTCACCCACCAGCCTCTTGGCAGGAGCAGCAAGGGGATTTTGCTGCTCTGGCCAAGCGGCTTGCTTGTGGTTGGGCTTGACCCACGACGGGCCGTGTTGTCTGGGTTTGGACAACACGACACCCCATCGTGGGTCAAACACACCCGGCTACAAGACACGGGTTGCCGGGGCGTCTTAAAAGCCAGAAACAAGGCACCCTGACAAAGCCGTCCCAGGTTCGCACGACGGCAATCCACCGTGGCTTATAAACCACAGTGGGTTGCCGTGTCGTGCGGACCCATCAATTACTCTTTGGGCAGATTAATATTCCGTCTCGAATATATCCAGTCTGATGCTTTGTACTGGCTGATGTACAATTGCACTGGATGCGGGGAGTCTGCGGGCCGATTCTCCTGGAAAGTGGCTTCAATCATGTTCCATGGAATTATATACGCACAGACTCTTTTAAATTATCACCTGCAAAATGCAGTGCACGAATAAAAGTAAAAAATCTATGTCAATGCGGCGGTGGTTCAGAATGGGTTTAAATATCCTGGTCTATCTTCTAGCACAAGCTGGCCTCCTTCTGGCTGCCCAGCTGCCCGGGGGCCAAATCCCAGAGGGCCACACCCCCACCCCTCCCCGCCACCCGCCAAGCATTTGGTAGTCTCCTCCTGGCTTTTGTGCAGGTTCCCCCCCCATCCTAACGAAGATTGAAAGGCCTCTCCGGAGGGCTTAGTCTCTGGCAGGGAGATCCTTATGTTAATAGGGGTGGTTTTTGGCCCCGCCTCTTTTGCCTTGGGCCCTTCCCACCACTGCAATGCGCCCCCCCCGAGAGCTTTTCTCCAAGAGGCTTGGCACCCCTGTCCTACCACTACAGAAGAAAAAACAAATGCCGAACTAAATTTCATAGGGCGAAAGGATATATCTTAGTCCAGCCCGTGGAGGCTGGTGGTGCCCATGTCAGTGGGGGTGCATCCACTCTGGATTTCGCTCTGAACTTTTAAGGAGCGATCCATGGCGCCGAACCCTACCCGCGGAAATAGGTTGAGCACCATGGACAGCTCCTTAAAAGTTCAGACTGAACCCGGAGTGGATACATGGCCCCCACTGACATGGGTGCCACCAGCAGCTTTCCTCAATCCGGTGCTGTCCAGAGGTTTGGGACAGCAACTCCCATCAGCCTCAGCCAGCATGGCCAATGGGCAGGAATGCTGGAAGTTCTAGTCCAAAACATCCGAACAAGCATCCGGTTGGGGAAGGCTGTTTTCGTATCCAAAGCTGGGCATATACCTTTAGGCTCAATACCTTTAGGCTCAACCAAAATGCCAGGAAAAGGGTGCAAGCTTTCGAGTTCTCCAGAACTCTTCATCAGGTGAGATGGTACAAGAAGTGTGGGGCGGGCTCACAATATTAGGCCAATCTTGTGGCTGTGAGGTCCACAGCTTGGACTCAGTCTCAAGATGGAGACTGCACACTAAACGAACAGGTTTGCAGGTATCCGATGGCACCTCGCAGTACATTCTGGGACCAAGAAGCAACGGTTGGCCCTCGTTTCTGAAAACACACAGCCATAACTCAGAACTCTGTTCTGGTCTCTTGCCTTGGGCAGACTTATAGGCAAGAGCGGAACAGAAGTAAAAGAGAGACACGAGTCGACAGTCCTTACATTAGCAAAGTGAGAGAGATGACGTTAGGTGTGGGCTAGGCAAAGAGGTCCATTGTAAGCCAAAATGGGGGTAATACTGCCCAGTGGTTAGAGGAACGGAACCCTCAAAATGCAAAGTCCTTCTTCAGGTGGGAGGAAATAGTCTTCCTCTGCTGGTAGATTCCACCCTGAATGGCTAAATACGGTATATTCCAAGGCACATAAAAACAGAAATAAAAAATGCTCACAGACAGCCAGCCAGCAATCTCTATTTCTTAGTCTCCAAATAATTCTTGGTGCTTTAAAAAATGATTTCGAGTCTGATTCATTTATCGGTTTTCCTGTGTGTTGTGTTTGACATTTATTTGCATTAGCCACAAGCCGTTGCAACAAGTCTATTCGATTCTCTCATTCTTGGTGCGCACCTAAGAATGGTGTTATCCGTGGGATTTTTAAATATAAATACAAAAAAATGCAACCGTGTGTGTGTGTGTGTGTGTGTGTGTGTGTGTGTGGACCCTAGAGCAAAGTTGGGCAACTTCAGAGCTGGGGCCGTTTTCAACCCTCTGTGGGCCGCATTCTCTCCCCACCAATGCATGCTGGGACAACAGGAGGAGCAGAGAGTGGCAATCTTGCAGCGGATCTCGCTCGGGGTCTTTTCATAGATTCATAGATCACAGAGTGGGAAGGGGCCTGCAAGGCCATCGAGTCCAACCCCCCTGCTCAGTGCAGGAAACTAGAGGAGGGGTCTCCCATCCAAGTCACAACCAGGCCTGACCCTGCTTAGCTTTCCACGCTCAGACAAGCCGAGCAGCTTGCCTTTTCCATTCCTCCCCAGGATGTCCCCTGTGGTAAATGCTCCAATTTTGATTCCCAGTCCCGAGAGGATCTGAATCGAATGGCTCCCCGGGCTGCAGGGGAAGAGAGAGGCCAGAAACGTGCTCTTTTGCTGGAGAAGCAATTTCCTGACACCTGCTTCCTCCAGCTCAAATCCGATCGGAAAGAAAGCAGCCGGATTTGCATCACTGGGTCATTACTGAATAATAAGCCGGTGGAGCTGGTGCACCACGGCGGCTTCGACCAGGCACAGCCTGGATAATTTCCCGGCCATTTTGTCCCCACCACCACGGGGACGTGCAGTTAAGGGTAATTTCGACTCTTCTCGAATCGCCTTCATTTCCTAGTTAACCGCAGCCGCCCAGCGGGGCCCCCGGCTTGGAGGGTCATCCGCGCAAGCTGCCAGTTCTTTGGTCTTGAGAGCTCCGTGCCAAATATACGGCAAGGCCTCGAAGAGACCCGGGCTGGCGCTCGAGAACTGGGCATGACTTGTGGCAAGGAGGACCACTCATGGTGCAGCAGCTCACCAAAGGGAGGTAGAGAGGGCGGCCCCGGTCGACTTGTCTCCACTGTTTGCACAGGGGTTTCTTTAAAAAAAAAAAAAAATTTTTTTTTAATGTTGCCCTGCGCCACGAGCCTTTACAATATCCCATCACTTCCCATCCATGAAATCACCTCCTCCTTGATTGGCAGCAGTGAATGGCTGCCCATTACGCTGCCCATCGCTTTTATCGTTGCCCGTTTGTTCCCAGCCCGGGGGGGGGGGGGGGAGTCTCAATTTCCTACTGCCCTCCTTTTGCATCCTGCTCCTCGTTGTGATGAACCAGAGGCCTCTGGGAAGTCCCCAAACAGGACCCATCATCTGATCCAAGCTTCTAATGCTCAGAGGTAGACTGCCTTGGACCCTAGAGGCTCCATTGAGCCGTGTATCCCATTCCTGCCACGAATATCATTGTATCCTAGTGTTGGAAGGGGCCATTTGAGGAGCAGGATGAGGAGAGACTGAAAGAACTGGGCATGTTTAGCCTTCAGAAGAGGAGACCGAGGGGAGATATGATCGCACTCTTCCAGTACTTGAAGGGTTGTCACACAGAGGAGGGCCAGGATCTCTTCTCGTTCATCCCAGTTTGCAGGCCACGGAATAATGGGCTCAAGTTACAGGAACCTAGATTCCACCTAAACATCAGGAAAAATTTCCTGACTGTCAGAGCAATAAGACAATGGAATCAACTACCTAGGGAGGTGGTGGGCTCTCCCACTCTGGAGGCATTCAAGGTGCAGCTGGACAGACATCTGTCAGAGATGCTTTGACCTAGATTCCTGCATTGAGCAGGGGGTTGGACTCGATGGCCTTGTAGGCCCCTTCCAACTCTACTTTTCTATGATTCTATGATTCTATGATTTAAGCCACTGAGTCCACTCCCGCTGCTCATTGCAGGAATCCAGTTTAAAGTACCCCCGACCAGTGGCTGTCCAGTCTCTGCCTTGAATATTTCCAGGGACAGAGAGGGGCCCCCCAGAGGCAGTTGGTTCCATGGTCTGACTGGTCCCTGGCCATTAGCATGTTTTTTCCTTGATGTTCAACCGAAATCTGCCTTCCTGTAAGTTCAGCCTGTTACTCTGCCTGTCTCCTGCAGTCTGAGATGATGGAGAACACGCAGGCTAACCCTATCTATTCCTGCTTGACCAGGAGCAGTCCTGCAGTTCGAGGATCATCATCAGGAAGGTCTGGCGAGCAGGGGAGCTGTCCAGCAGAGAGCACAGCAAGGGAGATGTTGCTTCAGCAAGGGCTGGGCGCCAACTGAGCCGCTCTGTAGGGGAAGTGGTTGCTCCAGCCCTTCCTGGCTTGTCATTACGACCCCAATCTAGAGCATGCTCCCTCCTCATGTGTAGGGATCGAGATGTGCTGCCCGATGGGCACTGGGCTTCTGTCCGGACACGCTGCTACCTTTGCTCCTGGGGGTGACCTTGGTGGGCCTGGGGCACGGAGGTGGGACCGGTCTGGGTGCTTCAGTCCTCCCCCAGAAGGGCGTGGCTCCTGGCGGCATTCCCAGAAGGGCTACCAGCACCCTCCAACTGCCCCGGACCCTTGCAACCACCATCAATGAAGTATTTTTGCGCTGCTCCACACCCAAAAAGGCTCCCAGAGCAGCTTCCATATAAACCAGTTAAATGAGACAGTCCTTGCCTGCTGGCTTACAATCTAAAAAAGACACGACATGCAAGGAAAAGAATGGGGAAGGAAGAGGGGGGGAAAAAACCCTAATTCTTTTAGCAGGGCTGGTGGAAAGGCCCTGCGCTCCCTCTCATCTCGCTCTGTACAGCCTGCTGGAATGGCTGCTGGTGGCGACAGGCGAGGGAGGAGCAGCCTTCATGAGGGAGGGAGGGACAGGATCCTCCTCCTCCTCCTCCTCCTCCTCCTCCTCCTCCTCCTCTTCCTCCAAGGTCTCCTCTGGTTCCAGGATTGTCCTGCCAGGAAGATCATGAGATATGACACCATGATGGATAGTATAGCTGTTGCAGATCCGTCCTCTGTCTCCATGAATGTGCCCGATCCCCTTTGGAAGTCACCTCAGCCGGTGGTCATCGTCCAGGGATGGGGACTCGGACTCGAGGACTCGACTTGTGAGTCGGACTGAGTCCCCCCTCTGACTCGACTCGGACTCGAGTCCCAATATTTTTAATGGGACTCGAGACTCGACTCGGGACTCGAGACCAAGGACTCTTCAACATCCCTGGCCTGTGCCAGAAGGAGTGGAGAAGAGCGTGATTGCCGGCGAAGAGCGCATGGAAGCGAGGTGTGCCGCTGCTCGGCCACTATGGACGGCTACCAGGAGTGCAGCCCCAACAGTGTGTCAAGATTTATTTTGATTGATGTGTTGCGTACTTGGGAGAGGCAGAAGAAGGACCTGAGATTACTCTGTGTGGCTGCTCTGAGTGTGTTTCTGGTTCCAGCAAGTTCATCACCAGTGGAGCGGGTGTTCAGTGAGGGTGGAATTGTGATGAGTGGAATTGTGATATCACCATTCCAGAATGGGGGCCAAACATTTAGAAAAAATCATGTTCCTCAAATGTCTGGGGTTCCCAGCCTCCTCTGCCTGCCTGGTCTCTTCTTGACCAGTTCAACAGTTGAATTGTCCAAGACAAAGGCCTCTGCCTGCCTGCTTTGGGGTTCCCTGCCTCCTCTGCCTGCCTGGTTATTTTGGGTTTTTCTGCCTGGTCTGTTCTTGCCAAAACCAGTTGCAGAGTTTTGAAATAAAAAGGCACACTTGTGCCTAGAACTATGTATTTAAGCCACACATCTGAAGTAGCCTTATTTTGTTGGGAAAACCCCCCATTGATTTTAATAGGGACTCGTGGAGTCAGCTTTGGGAGTAACTCGTGACTCGTGACTCGTGAGTCACCATTTTGGACCAAGGACTTGGACTCGGACTCGAGACTCGGGTCCAAAGACTCTTCAACATCCCTGTCATCGTCACACATCATGCAGCAGTGAGTTCCGAAAGTTTGATCACCACAGGCTTGCAAGTTTGAAACAGTGCCCTGCCCAGACTCGGGGCAAGGCGAGATGGATTGACCTGGAATGTCACTCTCCACAGCAGTGGCTCAGGGCTTGACCTTGGGGCGGTGGTGGTGGTGGTGGTGGTGGTGGTGGTGGGAATGTCTAGGACCCCCCCCCCATCTCGAATGACCACCCAGAGAACAGCAGGTGAAGGGGGCAGCGGCAAACAGGCAAACAGCGTGGGCCTGTCTCATTTAACTGTTTATATGGAAGCTGCTCTGGGAGCCTTTTTGGGTGTGGAGCAGCACAACAATGCTTCATTGATGTGTCTCCTCTGAATGAATGCCTGGAGGCAGTAATGGGCTGGATGAGGGAAAATAAACTGAAACTGAATCCAGACAAGACAGAGGTGCTTGCTGTCAAAGGCCACAACCTGGGTTTGGAGGTATGTCAACCAGTTCTGGATGGGGTTACACTCCCCCTGAAAGACTGTGTTCGCAGCTTGGGGGTGCTTCTAGATCCGTCGCTCCAAGTGACATCTCAGATAGATGCCACGGCTAGGAGTGCCTATTATCAGCTTCGGCTGATACGCCAGCTGCGCCTCTTCCTAGAACCGGAGGACCTAAAGACAGTAGTGCACGCGCTGGTAACTTCGAGGCTCGACTTCTGCAATGCGCTGTACATAGGGCTACCTTTGTACCTAGTCCAGAAACTTCAACTAGTGCAAAATATGGCCGCCAGACTGGTTACTGGTACACCTAGGGGTGCCCACATCACACCAGTTTTAAAAGCACTCCACTGGCTGCCAATCAGTTTCCGGGCGAAGTATAAAGTGTTGGTTATTACCTTTAAAGCCCTACATGGTTTGGGTCCAGGCTACCTACGGGATCGCCTTCTCCCATACAATCCACCCCGCACACTCAGGTCCTCTGGGAAGAATTTACTTCAGTCAGCCAAAACTAGGCTGACTAGCATTACCCAGAGGACCTTTTCTTCTGCTGCTCCCAGATTATGGAATGGCCTGCCGGAGGAGATTCGTCGGCTCACCAGTCTTTTGGAATTTAAAAAAGCCATAAAGACTGATCTCTTCCGGCAGGCCTATCTGGCGGATAGTTAGGTTGCCTTTAAGATGTTTTTACGATGTTTTAATGATGTTTTAATGGTGTTTTAATGATGTTTTTAATATGTTTTAATAGTATGTATTGTGTATTTTATACTTTTGTTGTTCCCCGCCTCGATCTAGACGGAGAGGCGGGTAAGAAATAAAATTGATGATGATGATGATGATGATGATGATGATGATGATGATGATGATGTCTGGGTCTGCCGGCCGCTGTTCCCTGGCTGTAGCATCCGCCCTTCTCAGTTTTGAAAACATTTTATAGCCGCCTGGAGGTTGGTTGGCCGGGCATGTACTTGGTTGCAGATGTTCATTTCATCATTCTCACTTTAAACTACATATTACCTTTTCCGACCGCAGAACAGCGCCCATCCCCAGGCCAATATGTGCTCAGCTCTGGGGCAGCAGAAGCAAATTCCATCTCATTCCCGTAGTCGTGACAGTGCGGCGGCTTCAGTGAGTTTCAGGGGCAAAGCTGCACCTGCTCGGAGTGTTTCTGGGTTTTTATCAGCCGGGTTTTATCAGCCGGGTTGGCAAACCATTTTTAAATTATTATTATTATTATTATTATTATTATTATTATTATTATTATTATTATTTTATTTTTTATATTATTGTGATGATGATGATGATGATGATGATGATGTGTTGTTGTTATCATGCTGTGTTGTTGTTGTTATCATGATGTGGTGGTGGTGGTGATGGTGGTTGTGTCGTCGATTTGCTCTCACATTTCAGGAATGTAAAGCATGGGGCAGCGGAGGGAGAAGAGAAGGGTTCCCCGCGTGCTTCACAACGGAAGCAATACATATGGCCCGGCCGCCTAACCCCACGGCCATCAAGTCCAGGGTCTTAAATGACCACTACCAGGCGGCACCATTTGCTCTGGGCTCGCTCCCTCAATATGCCTGTTGACTTGTGCAGAAAACAGACCTGCCGCCCCCCCCCCCGCCGCCCTGTTTGAACATTTATACTCAACAAGGCACCAAGATCTGCACCCATCTCACTTTCCGCTCCTCGCTGGCTCCATGGGCGCAATTTCAAACTAACGGAGACCAGGCGATTATTTGGATTTATTTCCAAAACAAAAGAGCAGCTGGAGAAATGAGCGGACCATCGCTCTGGCTGGTTGTTTGGGTGATGGCCATATCCTGGTGTGTCTCTCTGTGCCTGTGTGTCTCTGTCACACAGTGTGTGTTTGTCTGCTTGTCTCTGTGTATGTCTCTCTTTGTCTTGAGTGTCTCTCTCTCTGTTTGTTTTGTCTCTGTGTGTTTCTCTCTTTTTCTCGCTCTCTCTGCATGTGTTTGTATGTTTCTCTCTGTGTGTTTGTCTGTGTGTATGCATATGTCTCTCTCTGTGTGTGTGTGTGTGTGTGTTTGTCTCTCTGTGTTTCTCTCTCTCTCTCTCTCTCCCTCTCTCTCTGCATGTGTGTCTGTATGTTTCTTTGTGTTTGTGTGCTTGTTTGTCTGTGGGTATGTATGTGTCTGTCTCTATGTTTGTGTGTGTGTGTGTGTGTGTGAGAGAGAGTGTGTGTGTTTCTCTCTCTGTGTGTGTGTGTGTGTGTGTGTGTGTGTGTGTGTGTGTGTGTGTGTGTTTTTCTCTCTATGTGTGTTCGTCCCTGTCGGGGGGGCCTGGTCCTGCAGTTACAGATTCTATTACTTTCACACAGGAGACTCCAAATCAGTCAGACTCTTTTATTAAGTCCCTCTGGATGTTTGTTTGTCTGTCTGAGCATCTGTGTTTGCTTGCCTGTGTGTGTGTGTGTGTGTGTGTGTGTGTGTGTGTGTGTGTGTGTGTGCATGTGTGTGTGTCTGTCTGCCTTCGTGTGTGTGTGTGTGTGTGTGTGTGTGTAAACCTGCAATGGCCCCAAGAAGGTGCCACCAAACAGCTGACTCTATCCTGTTCCTCCTCCGCATAAATATGCACTCAAAGAAACTCCAGCAGGGCCTTCTGCTAACCCCGTCCTTAGAGGTATACTGTCATCACCAGTACCATTAGTCATTATCATGAATACCTGGCATTTATCTAGTGCTTTCCCAAGAGATCAAAGCATTTCGTAGCCATTATCTCAATAATCCTCATAACAGCCCTGCAAAGTAGGCCCCCAGTGAGTTTTATCCCCGTATTGCAAATGGAGATCACTGAGGCAGAAAGAGAGAGAGAGTAGCGTAACTCACTCCCTGGAGACTTTAACCCAGCCAGAACTGGACTGGACACAGCTCCTCAAACAGAGGATGGTCCTCTGCCAGCCCCCCCCCCAAATAGAGGGCTGCCCTCTGTAAAGTAGGGCACCTGGCTACCCTATCTTAGGACTCTATCTTTAACCCAGACCTGGACTGGACAGCCCATCAAAGAGAGGATGCCTTTAAAGCAGTGTTTCTCAACCTTGGGTCCCAGATGTTTTGGCCTACAACTCCCAGCATGCCCCAGCCAGCTATGCTGGCTGGGGCATGCTGGGAGTTGTAGGCCAAAAACATCTGGGGACCCAAGGTTGAGAAACACTGCTTTAAAGAGAGGACGGTCTTTTGCCAGCCCTCCAAAATAGAGGACCCCCCCTCTGCAAAGTAGGCCACCCGATTCCCACACTTCTTTTATCTTTAAGCCAGGCTTGGACTCACTGGACAGCCCATCAAAATGGAGGACTGTCCTCTGCAAAACAGGACACTTGGCCAGCCTCCAAGAGGGACCCACCTTAGATGGCCTCCCCAGCTAGCGTGAACCTCAAGTCAAGAGCCAAGGAGCAGCACACACGTGGCCCCCTGCGCAGGGCAAGGAACCTCTGAGACACGCCACCGCCACATCCCGCCAGCAGCAGCAGCGGCGGCTTTAATTAACAGTGGCTCTGCGGTGCGCATAAGAGGCACTTTGCGCCCGCAGAGCTCTGCGGGGCCCGTCGGAGTGAGCGAGCTTCATCGTGGCTGGCAATTGATGCTGTTCATCACCATCTCCCCTGCGGTGGGGCAATCGAGGATGTCCAGCCCCGAGGGCTAGAGCAGAGGGAGTGATGGATGTGGAGCTCGCTGCTGCAGGAGGCGGCGATGGAGGCCGCCTGAAATGAAGGAATGACCCGGACACGCAGAGTTCTCTCCGTCAGCCGTTTGCCTTGATGACTAAATGGTACAGCAATACCTTGGATTGCAAGTAGCTTGGTCTGACAGCGTTTTGCAGGACAAGCAAATTTTTAAAATAAATTTTGACTTGATAAACAAGCAAGGTCTTGCAAGACAAGTAGTTGTAGGGATGTAATAATCGCTCACCTCGAGCGGGCGTAGCGGGCCAAAATCGGCCCCGCTCACGCCTGCCAGAGATCCGCTTTGATATAAGAGTGTTTTGGATTACAAGCACGGTTCCGGAATGAAAATTATGCTTGCAATCCAAGGAATTACTGTACCTTGGTGCACAAAAGCAGTCTAACTCTGAATGCCAGATGGCAGGGACAAGTGACAGGGAAAGATCAATTGCCCGCCTTCATTCCAGAGGCCACGCTGGCTGGGAAGGATGGGCATCGGAGTCCAAAGGCCAAAGGCCACGCTGGCTGGGAAGGATGGACATCATCGCAGTCCAACACATCTGGAGAGCAGCAGGTTATGGAAGGCTGGATTATGGTAGAATTGTCAGAACTCTACCTGGTTGGGGGATACTGAGGGTTGTAGTCCAACACGTCCAGGGGGTACCAGGTTGAGGAAGGCTGCACTGGATAAAAATGGAATTGGGAGCCCCTCGTGGCAGCAATGGTGCTATATTAACTGAACGACAGTAAACAGTTGTGCTGGGTCAACATTTCTCCCCTTTATGAAACGTTCAGGTGACACAAGACTCTTTGCCATTTTGGCATGTGTGGCCTGGCACGGCCGCCGCCCCTCCAAACAGTGCCGGCTCTGTTTGGAGGGCCCCTTCCCTCAGTGAGTCTGCCTTCTCACCAGCTGCTCTTCCTCCTCCTCCTCCTCCTCCTCATCAGGGCTCCTGCTTGCTTGCCTGCCAGGCAGAGAGCCAGGGAGCATGGCGGCCGCGCCGGCATCTCCTGTTCCTCCTCAGGTGAACAAGCAGGTCGCCAAGGGGGAAGAGGAGGAGGAGTGACTCCAAGGAGCTGTTCTCAGTGGGCCCCTGCTGGGGTGCCGGCCCTGCCTCTGAAAATAATAAAGTGACCCCCACGGCTGGGAGAGGGATCCCTTCCCGATCTCATATACGAGAAGTTGCGAGAGCAGGAGGCAGAGTCAGTTGGCTGCATCATCGTGCCAAAGGGACGTGGCCCCTACATGCTGCGTCATCCCACCCGGGGTGGGTGGGCCCCCCCCCCCCGTCCAGATGCAGCCCGACTCAGCAGCCAGAGCGCTCCAAGGCCCCGGGCCCAGAAGAAGCGTGCCGCGAATCCGTGCCAGAGAAAGGCCTCCGAGACGTTACTCACACCCCCGCACTCGTCTGGCCCGGCTGAGCTTCAGTGACCAAGCCCTGAGTCAGAACTCGTGGCAAAAACGAGCGCGGGGGGGGCTTACGGAGAGACGTCTGCATCCTGCTCCTCGGGGGAAGGCTGCCGCACTCATCCCGGGGGCAAGATCTGTTTTGAAATGAAGCTTCGATTAAATGGGAAGGGTGCTTAGGATGTTTTTAAGATGTTTTAAAGATGTTTTAAAGATGTTTTAAGATGTTTAATAGTATATATTGTGTTGTTTTAGTTTAGGTATTTTATATTTTCTGTTGTTCCCCGCCTCGATCTAGATGGAGAGGCGGGTAATAAATAAAATATTATTATTATTATTATTATTATTATTATTATTATTTATTATTGCAGCGTTTTTCTCAACCTCCAAATGTGTTGGGCTACAACTCCCAGCGTGCGTTGGACTGCGATACTGGAAAGTCTGGGGGAGGGTGCTTTAATGCCTCTCCTGTCCGCCCTGGCTACGGTTGCATTTCCCTGCACTATCTAACTGTAGACTGTAAGCTCCATGGGGCACAGGCCTATCCCTTGGCTTATCTCACTGTGCAAAACAGGGGCGTGGGATGTATTTTGGTCTGGGCCCCCCAGATTGCCCTCCTGGGCCAAGCCAGCAGCAGGCTGGGTAATGTCAAGGGGGAAAGGCCATGCCCCAAAGCCCAACCCCGCTGATGACATCATCTCGATGTGCCCCACCCGTTTTTTTCTTTTCCCCCCGTGCAGAGAGGAGCATGGAGCTCCGTGCCTCGCCCTGCATGGAGAAAGGGACTCGGGAGGCGAATGCAGGAGCAGCTCGTGCAAGCCAGGGGGGCGTCCTTCGCCGGCTTCGCTCCCACTTCTCGTTCCCCGCATGGGGAGAAGGAAAAGTGAGGCACACACTCAGGTGCGTTCGCAGGAGCTCCAGGAAGGGCCAGCCCAGTGTAAAGTGCCCCCCACAGGGGTATCTCTATGCCAGTGTTCTCCAACCTTGGGACCCAAGGTTGGAGAACACTGCTCTATGTTATCTCCGATCACAAATCGGAAATAACAAGGGGTTTTCCTCTCCCCGCCCCCTCCACAAGCCCCTCGTGGGGATTGGGCCCACTCTTCCTACAGAGGAGGATATCTGGGAACAGATTCTGAGGAAGAGGGGGAGGGGGAGGAGTTGCAATGTGGGGGGGGGGAGGCACCTGGATCTCCAAGGCCAGGAGCCCTGGAGATAAACTCTACAGGCACGGAGGCAGGGAGGAACAACCGGTGTCAAATTCTGTGTGAAAGCAGTCCGAGCTCTCTGGTTGGGAGGAGGGTGAATTAGGCATCACTAACCACCCACCACCACCCCCACCACCACCCCCGGTCACACTCAGCTAAGGAGGATGGATCAGCTGAGGAATGCCAGGAGCTCGGAGAGACTGGCCCTTAAGCATAAGGAACCGCCTTAGGGGGGTGGGTAATTTTGAGTCCGGAAGTGGGGAGAGGTTCCCAGTTTGGAATCAACTTCTCAACAACAGGGCAATCTTCAACTTCTCCATGACAACATGACGGCAACGGTCTTGGACAACAACGGCTCTCATGGTGCTCCATTTAAAGTGGGATCAAGTGTTAAACAGGGATGTGTTATCGCCCCAACATTATTTGCTATTTTCATCGCCACGATTTTTACATCTTGTCGAGGGGAAACTTCCCACTGGTGTGGGAATTATATATCGAACAGATGGAAAGCTTTTTAATCTCAGCAGGCTGAAAGCAAAAAGTAAGGTAATTACAACCTCCGTTGTGTTCAGTATGCTGATGATAATGTGGTCTCCGCACATTCAGAGGATGATCTCCAAACTATCCTAACGGTAAATGCTTTTGCAGAAGCATACGGAAAACTTGGTCTCTCACTTAACATCAAAAAAACCAAAGTGCTTCATCAGCAAGTGCAAGCTAACCCTTTGGTGATGCCATCTATCCAGCTTGGCGGGACAATACTGGAAAATGTCGATCATTTTCTCTATCTTGGAAGTTATCTTTCTGTTACAGCTAACATCGACAGTGAAATCCAGCATCGTCTGAGCTCCGCAAGTGCCGTGTTTTCTTGAATGAAACATAGAGTGTTTGAGGATCGGGATATTTGTAAGAAGACCAAAACACTGGTTTATGAAGCCATTGTATTACCAAATTTATTGTATGCCTGCGAAACATGGACTATCTATAAACGTCACCTCCAACTCCTTGAAAGATTTCATCAACGTTGCCTTCGGAAAATCCTGCGAATTACTTGGGAAGATAGGCGAACAAATGTCAGTGTACTGGAAGAAGCAAAGACTACTAGCGTTGAAAAAATGATCCTTCAACGCCAACTTCAGTGGACCGGTCATGTTGTTCGAATGCCTGACAGCCGTCTCCCAAAGCAGTTACTTTACTCCCAACTCAAGGATGGAAAGCGGAATATCGGTGGTCAATATAAGTTTAAAGATGTTCTTAAGGCTAATCTAAAAAAAATGCAATATAAACATCAAAAACTGGGAAGCTCTGGCCCATGAACGATCTAACTGGAGGTTGGCCTTTCACAAAGGTTCCATGGACTTTGAAGAAGCCCGAGTGCAAGGTGAAAGGGAGAAACGTGCTAAGCGAAAAGCACGTCAAATGAATCCTTCACAGGACCATCTTCCATCTGGTAACCTGTGTCCTCACTGTGGGAAGCTGTGTGGATCTAGAATTGGCCTCCACAGTCACTTACGGACCCATCGCTAGAGTCTACACAATTTTCTTTAGAATTTTCCTCCTTTTAAAATCTCCTTTTTGTAATTTTTATCCTGGAAGACAATCTTACTCGGTCACGAGTGATCGCCTGACTGATTGACTTCCTTAATGGCTTAGTATTCTAACTAAGCTTGGGTTTTTTTTGTGTGACTGACTCCGCAATCCACTTCTTTTGTACTTTTAAGCCAGTTTGCTCGGCTTGCATTAACCAATAAAGCTTTTCGGTTGGAAGCCGGTGTGTGGATCTTCTTGGAAGGAGCAGTACGGCCTCAACACCCCCCAGTGACCTCAAGGCCAGGAGGTGGGGCTCATGGCGGACGCCCAACTGCCTGCAGGCCGGGGCTTTCCTGCCCCGGATGTCCCAAGTACCAGAGATGTGGACAACGCTGTACAGATCCATGATGAGCGTCGTCGTTTCCCCGAAATCACATCCACCCCACAATCGTTCATCCAGGAACCACCTTCATGAAAACTCTCTGAATTCATAGAATCATAGAAAAGTAGAGTTGGAAGGGGCCTACAAGGCCATCGAGTCCAACCCCCTGCTAAGTGCAGGAATCCAGGTCAAAGCATGCCTGACAGATGTCTGTCCAGCTGCACCTTGAATGCCTCCAGAGTGGGAGAGCCCACCACCTCCCTAGGTAGTTGATTCCATTGTCTTATTGCTCTGACAGTCAGGAATTTTTTCCTGATGTTTAGGTGGAATCTAGGTTCCAGGAAACACATCTGTTTATGCAGCGTTGCGACTCAGAACAGAGGGCAGAGAAGAATCGTAAATTTGTAGAATTTGCTTCCGCGAGATGTGGTGACATCAGAACATCAGAAGAGCCCCGCTGGATCAGGCCCAGCAGGGTCCCTCTAGTCCAGCACTCTGTTCACACAGTGGCCAACCAGCTGCCCCAATGGGAAACCCTCAGGGAGGACAGGAGTGCCACAGCACCCTCCCACCCATGTTCCCCAGCAGCTGCTGTACACAGAGGCACACTGCCTCTGATACTGGAGGTAGCTTCTAGCCATCAGGGCTAGTAGCCACTGGTAGCCATCTCCTCCTCCTCCTCCTCCTCCTCCTCCTCCTCCTCCTCCTCCTCCTCCTCCTCCTCCTCCTCCAGGAATTTGTCCAATCCCCTTTTAAAGCCCTGCAAATTAGTGGCCGTCACTACATCTTGTGGAAGGGAGTTCCACAGTTTAACTCTGTGCTGTCTGTGTGAAGAAGTCCTTCCTTTGATCTGTCCTGACTCTCACCGATCAGCTTCCTGGGATGACCCCGTTGGGGTTCTAGCATTAGGAGAGAAAGAGAGAGAGAGAGAGAGAGAGGTCTCCCAAGCTCCTTTCTGCACACCAGGCATAATTTTGTACACCTCTATCATGTCTCCCCTTACTTGCCTTTTCCCTAAACTAAACAATCCCAGATGTAAACTTTCCTCGTAGGGGAGTTGCTCCATCCATTTGAGTTGTCCTTTTCTGCACTTTTTCCAACTCTACAATATCTTTTTTTTTAAGGTGCAGTGGCCACAATTGGCTCAGATGGATTTAAAAGGAGGCTAGTCACATTCATCAATGGCATTAGCCTTGCTAGTAAAACAAAGCTCCTGTGTTCAAAGCAAAGTAGTTTCTGAGGAGGAAGAACGGTGGGCGGGAGGGGGAGAGAATGGCCTTCATGTTCCACTAGCAGGCTTCTCACAGGCTGTGTTGGAAAGAGCATGGACCCGAGGTCTGATCCAGCAGGGCTCATCTTGTGTTCTTATGACTACAAAACCTGCGATGAGGTGCAACTGCGACACAGTGCAAAACCCGTGATGCAGTGCAACTGCAGTGCAAGACATGTGTGTGCAAAAAGCTTCCACTCATTCATGAATTGGAAGGAGCTGAGAGTTTCTCAGCTTCTTAATTTCTTCAATCCATTTTAGTTCTGGTCTTTCCCGCTAAGAAGGGGGGGGGGGATATGCCAGATATTAAAGATAGCAACTCCTAACGAATGAATGATGACTTTTGTTCCTGAGCTTCCTTTAATAGCTCAAAAAGGCATCCACATCGAGGCTTCATTAATGCACACGTTTGTTTATCAGTCTGCCAGATAAAAGGCAGATGGATAATAATCAACTCAACATTCCTTATATCGACAGACAGCAAGTTAGCGGTTGAGTGTTTGTTAAACATTGATGTGGAATGTTTGGCTGTTTTAGCTGCCAGAGCTGCCCTATCTGCACACTGACTGAATATTCTTTAATTGTATCCATGGAATCCTTCCTAGAAGCAGTGGCTTTTAATGACTATGGCTTTGTTGGACCCGAAGCCAAAGTCAAATGTGGCCAAAAAAGAGGGCTTGACCTTCCTAGGTGGTGCTCAAAACATCCTTCCCACCAAACCACACTAGAGAGAAGAGATCCCCGCACTGCTGGCACATAAATGTCTCTCAAAAGCACCCGAGGGCGAAATGACGCCCAAATCCTGGCGAAAGATTGAGCGGCGATGGGATCGAAGCGCTGAAATGAGCGCACGACGGACGCCAACTCAGAGAGACCCGGCCAGCCGGCGATCATCCCAAGCCAGGAAAGTATACCATGGAGAACCCATTAAAGAAGGAAAGAAAGAAAAAAAGAGGCAGGGTTTGTTTCTTCTGAACCTGGGAGCTGGAAAGAACAGAGAGTCGCCAGATGCCAATCAATCAACTTCGAAAGCTAGACTGGCGGAACAGGAAAGGGGAGGAATGGTTTGTGGTGCAGGTTCAAGGAGAGGCCATAGTTCTCCTGCGGCTTTTTAGGAAGACACTCCCAGTGGTGGAGGAGTGGCACATTTAGAAGTGCAGGCGCTCATCGTGACCGTCCCCATAGCCACGCCCCCCCAGGGAGAGTCCCAAAAGGCAGCTGCATGGATCCACATCAACAAACCAGTTCTAGCAATTTCCATCTCCACTAGGAGCAGGTCTTTTGTAAAGCCAATCTGCCTTAATTCAGGGCCTAGCCACCCCAAAATACTTTCCATCATGACAGGGATAGCTCAGAACACTATACTCTTGCGGGGAAAATTCAACCCCCCTCCTGCTACTGTGAGGACTGCAGCAGAGCTCAGAGGCACCAGGGAAGTTGAAGGGCGGTGGCAGATGATGCTGATTAAAAAATCCGGGCACGTCGACCCTGCAAGCCCTGGGGTCGCTACAACGCTGGGAACTCTGGCAAAAGTGTGGAGGACCGGGACTGGCCCTTTGCGTGAGTCCGGCACTTAAGGGGTTAACCGGCACCGAAGAAATGCCCTTTATGTGGCTTCTGTGAACTTTAAACCCAGCCGCTACCAACCATTGACACTATTCATATTGAGACAGCAAGCGGCTAATTTTCAAAGTGTTTAATGGAGCAGAACTAATCAGGAATTTCACACCATAAACAAGGAAGTCCATAAAAATCACTGAAGCGGAAGGCTTCAATACACATACGAAGATAGGCTTGCTTAATACAGAGAATTAACTTTACATCAGAGACTCTGACTTCCTGATCTAGCGTAGCGGTCTGTGTTGCCGGACTCCGGGCGCCACGCTCTGGATTGGAAGAAGCTTGGTCCTGCCCGGAGCCAGAGACCCGACCCGTGCATGCCTGCACTGTGTTCCCAACAACCCTTTATTCTTGAGGACTTGCCTTTTCTACCCTCCCTCGCCCCCCCCACCCTTGATGACCAGGTGGGCTGGTTCCGCCCTGCGGGGGTGGTGGCACCTCCTGGATACTTTGGGGTACTTTGCAGCTCTTTGAGACTGCTCCCCACCTCTGGAATGTTTATGCACTTCCTTGAGGGTAGATGTAAATGCGCCTTATTGAGGTTATGCAGATGTAGCTATGCAGATGTGACCACGAACAACCGGTCTGCCCAGAACTGTGTCTTCTGTCGTCGTCCCCCCGTTGACTCCCCTCTTCCCCCATCTGTCTGCATAACCCCCACCCAGGGAAGAGGGGAGTCAGCGAAAAGGGAAAACTATGTCAGGGTTCAACCGTGTGTGATTAGGCTTTCTCCACAAAAAGCAAGGCGTACTTTCAGACACAAGCTCAGGAGAGCCTCTAATTAGAGATCTCCTACTGGGTGACCAGCTGAGTCAGGGAAAAAGAGTTATCAACAGCTACTAGTCCTCAGGGCTATATATTGCCTCTAGTATCAGAGGCAGAACAGCCCTGCATACCAGCTTCTGGGGAACATGAGCACTGGTTGGCCAGTGTGGAAAAAAACCTGCTAGATTAGAGAGACATTGGTTTAATGCAGCATGGCTTTCCTTCTGTTTTTATTAGAGCCGTCTACAAATGGCCTCTCAAAATTTGCCCCCCACCCTATTTGTGGGCAGAGAAACTGGGGGAACAATTTCACCGAATTTCTCCAGGGGGAGGAGAAAAATTCCACAACAGTTTCTCACAGGTGGGGCTCACCATTGGCAGGGGTTGTATGTAGCACACCTTGTTTCTCCTTTCCTACGGGGTTTTTCTTGGGTTTTCTTGCTCTGCCACTGCAAGCTGAACCCTGACAAGACCGAGGTACTTCTGTTGGGGGACAAGGGGAGGTATGGGGATGTTGACCTGGTGCTGAATGGGGTACATCTACCCCTGAAGGACCAGGTCCGCAGCTTGGGGGTCATTCTAGACTCCCAGCTGTCCATGGAGGCTCAGGTGGCAGCTGTGAGCCGGGCGGCGCTGTATCAACTCCATCTGATACGGCAGCTGCGCCCCTACCTTCCTAATCATCTGCTCCCATCAGTGGTTCATGCCTTGGTCTCCTCTTGCCTAGATTACTATAATGCGCTCTACGTGGGGTTACCCTTTAAGACGGTTCGGAAGCTATAGCTGGTACAGAACGCGGCGGCTCGCCTGGTTAAAGGCAGCCGCCTACGTGATCACTGTTAGGTTTTGCATGGGCAGAACGAGATTGTCACCTGACATCAGGATTGTCACCTGACATGGAGGATGTCTCCTGAGGTGAAGTACACAAGGTCTACTGTCACCAGACATAGTCTCAAGGTGATATGAGTCAGTAATAATGTGATAAGTTGCAGTCAACATGTTGTGAAGAATAGGTTATATAACTGGTGAGTAATATCCTATTTATAGGTACAGGGTCTAGGGGTATAAAGACTGACACTTGTTGACAGCTTCTCTCTTGTTCTGGACTTCTACTTCAGGGCAGTCACTTCACTGCATCTCAGCCTTGCCACTGGGGTCTTGGATTTGAATCTGCAATCATGTAGTGAGATGGGGGGCATCTCTTCTGCGTAAGAGAGAAGCTTGCATTGCTTGCCTTAATCCCAAGTAATTGGGTCTTACAAATAAACTCTTTGATCTTTATTAACTGCTGTTATCTCCTCCTTCCGTCTGCGTGACTGGGACTGAGGGTCACTGGCTAGGTGAGCTTTTGAACCCGTGTCAGTCCAGCTCTCACATCTGGTTATGGGCCCAGATCACCCAGAGATAACCCAGATGGCGCAGATAACCCTGATTATTGGTCCAGATAATCCAGGACGCAGCAGATCAGCAGTTATAAGGTTAAGAAATTGTTTACGTTTGTAAGGAACGGTTTGGAATGTCAACAAACCGGGAAAGGCGATGTGGCTTGCAATCTTTCGGCTGGCAGGGCTTTATGCCAGGGATGAAAGAATGCAGCACAACCGAAGAATGCAGGACAGAGAGATGAAGGATTTTTCGTTCAGGAAGAAGCTGGAACGGAGGTGCCAGGCTTGGCAGATCCGAGGCTACTGAACAGTGAACAACGCTGCACACAAGGTTTTCGTTTTCCACAGCTTGCTGGAGTGATTGTCAAGGAGCTGTATCGGGCAAGGAAATATCTCCAGGAGGCTCTGTGTCTACTCATTTGAGACAAGACTACAGCAGGAAGATCATATTTCTTTTACAGTTTGCTTCTTCGCTCAGCAGCAGCTCAGCTATCTCTTGCATTGTGTCAACAAATAGCTTGGATTACAAATGACGTGGATTACGTCTGACGTGGGCAAAGCGTCTGGAGCGTGTGTCGCAGCAAAGTCACGTGTGACTGGAACGTATCTTGGGAAACTTGATACAACACGGAAGGCTGTATCAAACCAGCAGGGGTGTGGTTTTAAAACAGCAGAGAAGAAACAGCACGGCAGTTTTTGAAAGACAAAGCTGTGCTTCAAATGGGAAGCCGTTCTTCATTTTCTTCATGTGGGATCACAGAAGAAGGGGCTTGAAATCAGCAGGGGTGCTGCTGATGGGAAAACATTGTGTTTTAACCCAGGACATAACAAAATGGACATTATTTTGTTTTGAACAGAAACTGGCGTGGAAACCAAACTTTCTGTGTTGGACATAAATAAGCAGAAAGAGGACTATGCAAATGGTCAGGAGTTTAAAAGTCATGTTTTTGGAACTGTATTTCTTGAAAGTTTGAATAACTTCGACTCAAGAAAGTGTAATATATGCTCTGAAATGTCAGGAAATGTACTGAATGTATATATGGCTGCCATGAGTGTATTGTGCATTTCTCTGTAGCAAAATGTAAAATACTGAATAATTAGAAGGTATGTTTATATGGCAAAGCTAAGAGATGGATTATTTCTTTTATCAAACTGTAATGATGTAATAAAGAAATGGAAAGTTTTACTGAGGCAACTATAAAAAGTTAAATGCTTATAGGTATGACATGTACATGCATGCATATCACATGATGTTTGGTCATTTAGATTCACAGGCATGCAAACTGTTGTTGGAGAAAGCATTTGGAAAATTGTAATTTTTCACATGAAAGGTAATTTTCACATCACGCCAGTGCTCAAGGAGCTGCACTGGCTAGTTGCTTGCCGAGCCAAATTCAAGGTGTTGGTTTTGACCTTTAAAACCCTATTTGGCTCCAGTCCAATCTATCTCAAGGAGCGTCTCCAGCAACACCAAGTAGGCCGCTCAACAAGATCTGCCACGGACGGCCTTCTCCTTGTCCCTTCAGCCAGAGCAGCTAGACTGGTGGGGACGAGGAAGAGGGGCTTTTCTGTGGCGGCCCCCGTACTGTGGAACTCTCTCCCAAGTGACCTCCGCCATGCCCCCTCTCTGCTGAGCTTCCGCCGCTCATTAAAAACCTGGCTGTTCAGGCGGGAATATGGGGTGGGTTAAGATTTTTTTAAAAATTTATACTGTTTTAAATGTATTTTATCTTGTTTTTATCCTATGTACATCGCCCAGGGTGGCCGGTTGCCGGCCAGATGGGCGATAAATAAATAAATAAATAAATAACAACAACAACAACAACAACAGTGTTGGCAGCCTGGCCCCCGTTTTGCATCCTCTACAATGTCCCATACCTAGCATTGTTCCTGGAAATTGTGTGGGAAGAGGGGGAAGGTGGTCACCATATAACAATAATGGAAGTGTGGGAAGCCAAGGTGGCTGCCGGCTGCCAGAGAGATGATTGTGCAATGAAAGGCAGCACACTCACACACACTCCTTGGAAATTGTGGGGGGAGAGGGGGAAGGTAGCCACCATATAACATTAATGGAAGTGTGGGAAGCCAAGGTGGCTGCCGGCTGCCAGAGAGGTGATTGTACAGTGAAAGACGGGGCACTCATACTCCTCGGCTACCTCGTAAGTAAGGTAAGTACAAGAACCCCGAACCCAGCCCATAGAATTTATCTGAACTTCTCTTCTCCTTTGAAATTGTTTTCGAAAGCCACATCTTTTCTATCAAATTGAACAAGAACAGCCGGGGGGGGGGAATTCTGGGAGAAATTTTCGGCACAGCACTAGTTTTTATGGCACCGGGAAGAGAGACACGATTGGCATTTCTTGGCGTTGTGGGCATCGCAGTCCAATCCAAAGCCCTTCTCGGCTCAGGCAGCTCTCCCGGGCTGACAGTCATATCTGAGTCATTGCGGGGACTGGCACATTTGCACAAGATTTTCGTTAAAAAACAACAACAACCCAACGACGACACGGCAGAGTTGGGAGTCAGTGAGTCATGGCTCTGAACACAATGGGGAAAGCCACTTCAGGGGTGGAAAGAGGGGGAAAGTGGGGGAAGAGAGGCATAGAAGAATCCGGAGATCGCTCCAGTTGCAGCACTCCAAGACTTCTATTCCCCACCGCCCTGCCCGCTCTGCCACTGCATTCCGGCTCCTCCTTAGCAGTGTGAAGTGTTTTGGAATTAGATTTTACAGCTGCGCCCCCCGATACAAACAAAGCCAAGAACCAAAGGGGGGTGGGATGTTGGGGGGGGCGTTGGGGGGGCGTGTGTGTGTGTGGCAGCAGCAGCGAGCTCGTTGCTGATTACAATCCTAATCCCCCAATCCCCTTTGCCTTCCCCCAAAAGGGGGGGGGTCCTCTTAATTTTCAGAGAGCCTGACAGAGTTACAGCCTGGATTTGTGGCTGCCATTCTGCCAGGCCGAAGTTTGCGTTTAGATCAATGTTGGGCACCACGGGGCAGATCACTTCTCTCAGATCTGGAACGGGGGAGCCAGAATGCAGAGAGCAAGAGAATCATAGAATCATAGAATCATAGAAAAGTAGAGTTGGAAGGGGCCTACAAGGCCATCGAGTCCAACCCCCTGCTCAATGCAGGAATCCAGGTCAAAGCATCTCTGACAGATGTCTGTCCAGCTGCACCTTGAATGCCTCCAGACTGGGAGAGCCCACCACCT
Source organism: Shinisaurus crocodilurus (assembly GCA_021292165.1). Lineage (NCBI taxonomy): Eukaryota > Metazoa > Chordata > Lepidosauria > Squamata > Shinisauridae > Shinisaurus > Shinisaurus crocodilurus. The sequence continues at coordinate 24,561 of JAHFWL010000507.1, forward strand.
CCCTAGGTAGTTGATTCCATTGTCTTATTGCTCTGACAGTCAGGAAATTTTTCCTGATGTTTAGGTGGAATCTAGGTTCCTGTAACTTGAGCCCATTATTCCGTGTCCTGCAAACTGGGATGACCGAGAAGAGATCTTTGCCCTCCTCTGTGTGACATCCCTTCAAAGAGAAGAAGACTCTCACCCCTTTCCAAGCCATCTGTTAGTGCGGGGGCATGGCACGGGAAGGGGAGGGTTTATGGGGACACACACCTGCTTTTGCCAAACCCAAACCTTTGGGACATGATTCCAAGAGCGTTCAAGGAGGACTTGCACGTGGCCTTCTCCCACGTGGGTGAATTTCCACACGCTTACGGGAAGAGTGGAATGTCTGCTTTGCAGGTCAAATCCCAGATAGCGTCTCCAGTTTTAAAAAAGGAAGGCTGGTAGGGTGGCCAGATGTCCCTACTTTACAGAGGACAGTCCTCTGTTTTGCAGGGCCGGCAGAGGACATCTGGAGGTGGTGACCTCTATTTGGCAGGCTGTCCAGTCCAAGTCTGCCTTAAAGTCAAAGAACTGTAACGAGGAAGAGCAGCGCGGTGACCTTGAAGTTGCCGGTTCACAGTCTGCAGCACCCGGATGGCAGACAGAGCAGAAACACACAGGTCACCTGGTCAGTCTTCTCCACTACACGGAGATGTTTGATAGATTCATAGATCTATCTATGAATAGATAGCCTACAAGGCCATCGAGTCCAACCCCCTGCTCAATGCAGGAAACTAGAGGAGGGGTCTCCCATCCAAGTAATAACCAGGCCTGACCCTGCTTAGCTTTCCACGCTCAAACAAGCTGAGCCGGCATGAGCCACAGGCCTGTCTTGCATTTCTCTCTAAATCAGTCATCATCTCAAAAGTGTTATGCAGATCAGTGTCTCTGTGTTCTGCAGATCTTTGTAAAGCGAATTGATCTTCATTGCCCTGTCCAGGCCAAGCCACCCCAAAAGACTTTGCATGACAACAGGGAACAATATTTTGTTGCTGGGAAAATTCATTTCTCCAACCTTGGGTCCCCAGATGTTTTTGGCCTACAACTCCCAGCATGCCCCAGCCAGCGTAGGTAGAGCATCCGCTTGGCGGCTTCCGTCCTGGACAGCGTCTTCCATTTTTGTTTTTGTTTTAAATAAAAGGAGAATGCCGCAAGTGATGGGAATTGGAGACAAGATTTTTCATTTTTGTATTTATTATTTATACCAAATAAATAAATAAATTGAACCCGCTATTCCCCTTCAAGAAGAACTTGCTCGAAGTGGCTTGCTTTCAAAAAATATATATATTTTAAAAACAGGCCTAAAAAACCAACGAGAATCCACCATTCACCTGCAAGGATCAAACAAAAGCAAAAAGCAGCGGCTGCTGGCTCCAATGTCAGCGGGGCTGCGTATCCACTCCGGGTTTCAATCTGAACTTTAAAGGAGCCCAAACAAACGGTCAAGCCATGAAACGGAACGACGGCGGAGCCAAATGCTCCTTGAATGCACATGGTCTTCTTCAATGGCTGGCAGGAGGCCGATGAAGAGGATGATGACCCAATGGCGTGGGCCAGGGAGTTTTGCAAAAGGGTGCCACTACCGAGAAAGCCCTCTCGTGCCGCCAACCATGCTTCTGCCGAGAACGGCACGGACACACGCGACAGGGGCGCAGCAGCTGATCGTAAAGAGAAGGCGTTGGATCTCTTTCATCCCAAGGGCCGAATTCCATTTCGGAGAAGCTGGGGGGGGGCGCATTCCAGGGGGGGCAGGGCCAAAGGCAAAAGGGGCGGGGCCAACACACACACACAAATATTTCCGCTGAAAGCTCTTGCTGCCGGGAACTTAAGGCCTTCGGAGCAGCATTTCGGCCTTTTAGAATGGGGAGGGGGGGGGAAACTGCCCAAAAGCCGGGGAAGTCCCAAATATAACTGGAGGTCAGGGGGGAAAGGGGAGGGGCCTTCTGGGGATCACGAGCTCAAAGCAAAGGTTTTGTCTCGGTTTTTGTTCCAAGAGGGTGTGTGTGTGTCTCTGACCCATACAACAACGCAAAAAAGCACTGCTTGGAGCCCACGTTTGTGCACTCTCCACAGGAAGGACCCATGGCATAAAAGGCCCACACGTTACCTGTAAGTTGGCTGGGGGTGGGGGCTTTTCGCCGAAGCCCACTCCGGAGATCACCTGCCTTGCCCAGGCGGGGAAACTGTCAGGCAGCGGGACGTATGGTGCACCCCGTAAGACACTCAAAAGAAGGCACCGGGAGAGGGGATTTGAGGCAGACCACTGGGAAGTGCCTCCCGCACCCCACAAGCCTCGGCAGGTCCTGGTGAGCGAGCTGGGAGAGATGTGCCCGGCCCATTTCATCCAAACAACAGCCCTCTGTTTATGGGGAGCGGCAGCATCCCCAGGTAGGGATGGGAAGGAATCCTGCATGAAGCCCCAGAAAGCCGCTGCTGGCTGGCAATACTGGGCCAGATGGACCCGGGGTCTGACTCAGCAGAAGGCAGCTTCCGATGTTCCTATTTAAAACCGGCCTTTTATTCAGAACCATGAGGACTAGAACCTCACTTTACCTTTAGGGAAAAGGCCGTAGCTCAGTGTCGACAATACCAGGCAAGATGGACCCAGGGTCTGACTCAGTAGAAGGCAGCTCCCGATGTTCCTATGTCCCGTACCCAGGGCCAGCCCGAGACATTTTGCTGCTGGAGGCGAAAGACAAGATGGCGCCCCACTTCCCATTCCACGTCCCAAAGCTAACCAGACTGTCAGCTGAATCTTTCTTCGACACCGGCACTGGGAGAGCACCCTCCACCACACCCAAAGGCGCCGGCTAGCTCTCCTCTGGCACTTTGCTGCCGCCTCCTAACATCTGCCGCCTGAGGCGACCGCCTCACTTTGCCTCATGGTAGAGCCAGGCCCCATCTGTATTATTATTATTATTATTATTATTATTATTATTTATTTATTTATTTATCGCCCATCTGGCCGGCAACCGGCCACCCTGGGCGATGCACACAGAATAAAATACATAAATGCAATAAAATACATTTAAACAATATAAAAATTTTAAAATCTTAACCCACCCCATATTCCCGCCTGAACAACCAGGTTTTTAATGAGCGATGGAAGCTCAGCAGAGAGGGGGCATGGCGGAGGTCACTCGGGAGAGAGTTCCACAGTACGGGGGCCGCCACAGAAAAGGCCCTCTTCCTCGTCCCCACCAGTCTAGCTGCTCTGTAACACCGCGCCACGTCCCCGCTGCTCGAACTGGCACTAACCAACAGCACCTCCAGGTTCAAGGGGCAGCCAGGATGACGACCACCGAGCTCCGCAGGGCTGGAAGGAGGAACACAGGCGGCAGGCAGCTCGCCCTATTTCGCTCGCAACAGCCTCCTGTCCGACTTTCACTCAGTAGAAGATGGAAGGAGTCCTGGCTCCTTGGCAGAGCCCCACCGGCTGGGGCTGATGGGAGCCCAAGTCCCAAACATCTGGAAGGCACCAGCTTGGGGAAGGCTGGAACAGGCCGCACTGGGAGAGATTTAGGGAGCCACAACAACACAGCTTAATCTGTCGGAACGCCAGTTTTCCAGACGCAAGGTGTGTCGTCCCCCCCCCCCCGCCTCCCCACTGTCCCTGTGCCTGATTTTCCTTGGAGCCCAGAAACGGCTTTCTTCAGCGCAAACGGCACATTGTGTGGGAGGCACACACTGGAGCGCAGGCAGGCAGGCACGCGCTCCAGCTTTTTCTCAGTGAGGCCAGCACCGTTCACGGCAGCCAGGGGATCTATAAAAGCCGCCGCCTCCTACACCAGAGACGGACGCCTCCGGTACAAAAGGCCAAGGGTCCAAAATCGCTCTGAGGACCGGCCGACTCGGCCCGCGGCAGCTCCCTCTGATTTGTGACTCGGGCATCGGCGCATTAACAGCCATGATCAGAGAAAACACATTTCTCCGTCTTGCCGGAGGGGTTCGCAGACAGGTCAGCGGGAAACCAGGCCCGGTGTGGAACGGGCCAAATTTAATTGCTATGTATTGGCCAGGAGGGGGTGTTGATTCATAGTGAGCCTCTTCTTCACGGGACGTGGGCAGGCTTGGATGTTAACACAGTCTTCTTCCCCAACCAAGCGCCCTCTGGAGTGGACGGACATCTGGAACTGCAGTTACAGTCATACCCAGCCAGCTTGCTAACACACCCAGGGTTGGTTTTGCAAGCCATTTCCTCCAATTATGGAATAGCATTTTGTATGCAATTCCTCCCTAATCTAGACGTTTGTGTGTGCACTTTCCCCTCCCAGGCACACGTTTGTATATATGCGTGCTTTCATCAGAGCACGGCATCAAAAAATTTGGAGACGCGCCGATCCCAAAGGATAACCGTACTTCGGTTTGGTTATCGGGTCAGGACGCATGAATTAGGTTTGCATTAAAACGTGAACCGAGTTAATTTCTTCTCCATTCTTGCTTCGAGGCAACAAGTGGAGGCTCACGCAACTGAGTGCTGTGGGTCAGAACCTTGAGAGGAAGGGGTCCACCCACGGAAAGTCCCTCTGCTCAATTTTTGAAGATCCCGCCTCCCCTGTACACCCCACAGCTCACCCCATTCAGCAAGGGGCTCCCGAGTCTCCTTGTTGCATTTCCGAGGGGCTGCCGTGGAAAGGAACAGATGGGGAAGCCCACTTCCACCAGCAGAGTTAATCCAGCTTAAATCTGGATCCAATCCTTCCAGACCAGAACAAACAAAAACAAAACAAAAAAACTCCTCGCACATAGAAAGTTAGCAGGTCAGGGGAAAGGTTTGGCTCAAGCCCTTTTGCTTCTAATGCTTATTTTCCCTACATGCTAGGTATTTCTTGTATGTGGGAGAGCGTGGTTATTACTGTTCATTGATTAGCACCCTTCAATTAGAGATGGACAGATTTTGTTAGATCCGTTCTGTCTGCATTTCATGGATTGTCGGACGTCTTTCGTTCAGTCTTCCACTCATTGACGTGACTGGACTTTTCATGGGAGAATATTATTCGTCTGCAAATATGCATTAGCACAAATCCCACTCCCCCAAAAGTAAAAAAAACCGGTCCGCAGAATCTGTGTGACTCAGAGAAAGTCGGTCAGTCCGCTGCGGGATCCGCAGGTCGAATTCACAGAAATCCGGCCTGATTGGAATCCATTGCGAATTTCTCCGACGTCCCTCCCTTCAATACGCCCGGAGCTTCACGAAGGACATCAGGAGAGGCCTCTGCCCCAAGGAACTCACAATCCAAGATCCGACGCCAGGGAAAGCACAGAGGAAGGGCCGGGGAATGGAGCGCCCAGGGGTGGCCAGGGAAGAGCGCGCGGTTGCTTTCCTTTAGACATGAATCCGGTTTCCTCACAGGCCGAGAGTTACCACGGGGCATGGAAACGGCGTGGTTGCTCCAAAGCAGTGCCGTTCAGCCTCTTTCAGCCTGAGGGCCACATTCCAGTTCAGAGAAGCTTGGGGGGGGGGGCTCTCATTCCAGTGGTGGGTGGGGCCAAAGGCAAAGGGGTGGAGACAAGATGCCAGCATATTTTCGCTGCGAGCGCTTACTGCCAGTCTCGGAGTCTTGGGGGAGGCATGTCAATATTCCAGAATGTTGGGGGGGGCGGGGGGGGGGGGAGGCATGCCGTGCGAAAACCAGCACAGGATTGGCAGTCGGGAGAAAGGGCGAGGGGCCCTTGGGACCTCCACGCGGGCCGGATTCCCACCCCTATGACAGCTGAAACGACCTCCCGCAACAAGCTGCCCTCCATGTGTTGCAGACTTCAGCTCCTGTCGGCCCCAGCCAATGGTCAGGAAGCATGGGAGTTGTAGTCCAAAATATCTGGAGGGCCCCAGGTTGGAGTTGGCTGTCTAAAGATTCAGGGCGGGGGGGAGCGTTTTGGGGAGGGGTTTTGGTGGCACCATCGTGCGGGGGTGCTGGCGCCGTGAGGCGGCTCGGGGTGGCAAGGGAGAGGAGTGGGACTAGAAATGTGCCATGTCACGACTCCGGTCAGGGCAACCTGAGACCGGGCAGAGGCCACCAGACCAGACTCGCCCTTCGATCCCCACAGCCTCCCAGCCTCCCAGCCTGTCGCCTGCGTGCTTGTCTCCTCTCAGACTTGACGCCCCAGGGGGCTCAAAATCCACCTCCCAAGCCATGCAGAAGTCTCTTTGTCCTTCTCTCATGCAGGGCAAAGTGACCCGAGAGCAGAAAGAGCACTGACAGATCATTAAAACACCAACAACACACACACACACAAAAAAATACAGCAACCAAGCCCGCCAGCCCGCCCAGGTTTTATGGTGGAAGGAAAAACAGTCTCTTCCAAGAAAATACAGCCCTATTCAGGTAGTGTGTGTGTGTGTGTGTGTGTGTGTGTCAGAGTGTGTGTGTGTCTGTGTGTGTATATATATATATATATATATATATATATATATATATATATACACATACACACACCTCCTGCACTCTTCTCTTCCCATCTCCCCCATTCCCGGCATCAATCATGTTAGAGTTTGGTATTAAAAATAGACCGTTTTGCTTCGGAGCGGCGGCAGTTGGAGCCGGCTGCAAAGACCATCTGCTCAGATTTCCCCAGTTTGACAGAGGATGTGGCCGGCAGCCCCCCGAGACGCAGACAGCGCCCCGGTGAGCGTGTTCAGATCGAGAGTGACCCAACGTGCAACAGGATGCAGCAGAAAGTGTGTGTGTGTGTGTGTGTGTGTGCATACGGTCGATCCAGCCACGAGGCCATGGGGACGTCAGAGCATCTGTGCCGGATCGGAGCAAAGACCCATCTAATCCAGGGTTCTGCCGCCCACCAGGGCAAACCGGTTGCTTCCAGGAAGCCCACAAGCATAGCAGACCAAGAGTGCATTAGAGAGCCAGTGTGGCGTAGTGGTTAGAGCGTCGGACTGGGACTGCGAGAGACCCAGATTCACATCCCCACTCAGCTAATTGAAGCTTATTTGTTTATTTATTATATTTATACCCCGCCATTTTTCCTGCAAGGAACCCAAGGCGGCTTACATTATATTATCATCATCTTCTCCATTTTATCCTCACAACAACCCTGTGAGGTAGGTTAGGCTAAGAGTCCATGACTGGCCCAAAGTCACCCAGTGAGTTTCATGGCCGAGCGGGGACTCGAACCCGGATCTCCCGAGTCCCAGTCCAACACCCTAACCACTACGCCACACTGGCTCCCAGTTTGTGGGTGATTTTGGACGGGACCAGTCGCCGACTCTCAGCTGTGCCTACCTCTCAGCCTTGGGCTCCCTGGAGGAAAAGGCAGGACAGAAATCAATCAATCAAACAAACAAACAAACAAACAAATTAAATAGCCCTCTTCCTTGTGGCTATCATTAACAATCTGAGCTGAACTGCCATTATGCCTGGCGGTTCCTTTTTGTTGCCATAATAGACCTCTGTAAGAAGAGCCCTGCTGGATCAGACCAAAGGTCTGTTTCTAAGAGGAGCCAGACGGATACTGCCGTGAACGCATCAGCCTTCCTCCTCTACGGCCCTCAGCATTTGTTATTCAGAGGCAAGGATGTATCAATGTTGTTAAATCCATTCCGTCAGTGTTTTGTGGATTGTCCGGTGCCTTCGGTTCCGTCGTCTGCTCACTGACTGAACTGGATTTTTTCCGTTGTGGATTCCTCCAACGTCCCTATGAATCAGAGGTAGACTGCGTCTGAACGTGGAGGTGTTGTTTGGCCATTACGCCCCTGATGGGCGTAACCTCCTCCACAAATCCCTCCCTCCCCGTGTGCCCCCATCTGCCGCATCCTGCGGCGGCAAGTGAAGTATGCACAGAGCAAAGAACGGCACCTTTTGCACGTCCCAAACTTGAAACCAGGCAGCTCAATGCAGGGATGTTGAAGAGTCCTTGGTCTCGAGTCACGACGCGAGTCACGAGTCTTTGGACCCGAGTCTCGAGTCCGAGTCCTTGGTCCAAAATGGTGACTCACGAGTCACGAGTCCTGAGTCACTCCCAAAACTGACTCCACGAGTCCCTATTAAAATCAATGGGGTTTCCCCCCAACAAAATAAGGCTACTTCAGATGTGTGGCTTAAATAAATTCTAGGCACAAGTGTGCCTTTTTATTTCAAAACTCTGCTACTGATTTTGGCAAGAACAGACCAGGCAGACAAACCCAAAATAACCAGGCAGGCAGAGGAGGCTGGGAACCCCAAAGCAGGCAGGCAGAGGCCTTTGTCTTGGACAATTCAAACTGTGGAACTGGTCAAGAAGAGACCAGGCAGGCAGAGGAGGCTGGGAACCTCAAACAGGCAGGCAGAGGCAGCCAAACCCAAAATGTCTGACCCTAACCCAAACCCCCCACAACAACACATCAATCAAAATAAATCTCAACACATCGTTGGGGCTGCGCTCCTGGTAGCTGTCCATAGTGGCCGAGCAGCGGCGCGCCTCGCTTCCATGCGCTCTTCACCGGTGATCGCGCTCCTTCTGGCACAGCCAGAAGACTCATCAACAGCCCAGGGATGTTGACGAGTCCTTGGTCTCGAGTCGAGTCTCGAGTCCCATTAAAAATATTGGGACTCGAGTCCGAGTCGAGTCAGAAGGGGGACTCAGTCCGACTCACAAGTCGAGTCCTCGAGTCCGAGTCCCCATCCCTGGCTCAATGTTCTCGACTGAGGTCTGTCAAATGACCAGCGAACGGATCCGGCTTTGCACGGGTTGGAAAAGCCCTTCATTTGAGACAGTGAAGCCGTCAGGAAAAGTTACCAGAGTTGTCAGAGTTGGACACATCGCGCCCGCCCCGTGTGAGTGACGCCACAGCCCCTGGCAGCCCGAGGCGCGGCCCCTGCCATGGTGCACCCTTATAGCCCCCCGAGAGAGGGGGCTGCCCATTCCACCCCCTGAGGAGTGGGCTGCCCCACACCAGGGGTAGGGGTAACTCTGTCTCTTGGAGTCCTCTTCCCTGGCCTTGAACCGTATCAACTGCAAAGCTATGCGCCGCTTCCGGAAGTCTGTCACCTAGTAGCTGAGGATGGTACTGCAGGCTTTAAACACACAGAGACGCTTTTAAATTAATTTAAATTAATTAATTAATGCATCGTAACAAGCAAGTAACTCAGAGGCGCACACCCTTACAGTCTCTTGGGTACACATGCCATGTTCCAGGCATCGAGGTTTCACGGTCTTGGAGCTATAGCACGGATGGACGGACAGACAGACAGACATCCTGTTATTATGATTCATTAAATGGATGTTTGGAAAAAGAGACGCCTCTCTCTCGCTCTCTCTTTCTGCCAGAACTTGGGGATCACTCAATGAAATGGGACTGGCAGGGAGGTTTGGGGCAGACAAGCGTGAGCACTTCTCCCCGTGGAGAACTTGTGGGGCGCAAGATGCGACAATAACCACTAACCGAGATTGTTTTCAAGAAGGTTTGTAGGCGTTTGCAGAGGAGAAAGAGGTCTATCGGCGGCCATTGGCCACGATCACGAAACCAAGCCTCTGTGTTCAGAAGCGGTCTGGCCAAGAAACTGGGAACAAGCGGCCATGGCCTTCCTGCCCGTAAACAAACCTCCCAGTGCCGCGTGGCTGACCACTGTTGGAAACAGTAGGCTGGGTTAGAAACCGTCCTGGGCATAACGTAGTAAAGGAAGGGGCGTGTCTAGGGCTGGGCCCTGGGGCCAGATGCCGGAACCCCACAGGGCCCCCCACTCACTCAAATGACTACCCAGAGAACAGCAGGTGATGAGGGGGTTACAAGCCAGGCCAGCATGTGGGCCAACATTGGAGCTGATGCTGCTCGTTATACCATTTTTACTTCCCAAAGAGACGATCCTTTTCTTCAAGCAAATGGCGCTTTCGCATAAATGGTTTGGCATCGGGGCAGAAGAAGCAAACTTCGTTTTTTATACCTGTAGTCACAACGATGGCCCCCGAGAGGCAGTGCGGTGAAGCGGTTAGAGCGTCGGGCTGGGACCCGGGGGGGGGGGGAGACCCGGGTTCTAAGCCCCCACTCGGCCCACGAAACTCTCCAGCTGGTTTGGACTGTAACTCCTATCAGCCCCAGCCAGCAGGGCCAATGGTCAGGGATGATGGGAGTTGTAGTCCATGCTGGCTGGGAAGGGTGAGAGCAGCAGTCCACCGCATATGGAGGCACCAATCCAGGACTGACCATTTCATGTCCCCAATAAAACCTGGACCGTGACCCCGTCTGGAGGCATCGCTGTTGGCGAATTGGAGGAGAAACCGACAGATGAGACGCTTTCTCCCCGGTGCAGAAACCGGGGGTGGGGTGGGGGGGTGTTGTTGTTGTTTTTTGCCCTCCCTGCCCCTGCCAGTGATGACGAGGGACGCCTCGGCTTTCCAAGAGCAGACGCAGGCCAAGGTGAACAGGAGCGTCCTGAGGGGCGGGATTCTGGGCAGACACATTTGTGCGACACAGATGGAACAGCAGCGTGTGGCGGGGAGGAGAGAGAACACACACACACGTGCAGAAATAGCACCGGGGCGGGCTGAGCGGCCACACAGGCAGGGCGTCAGCCCTGCTCCTTCTTCAGGGCTACATCTGGACGACTCTGCCCTGACGAAGCCATTTGTGAAACCCAGAGGCATGCTGCTGGGCTGACCAGCGCCACCAATCGGGCCAAAAGGGGCGCCCCGTTTTGCCTGGCGTCGTGCCCCCTCCTCTTTCGGTCGGCATCTCCCAGAGGCAACTTAGGGCACAGGGGAGCTGGACCTCTTCCAGCCCGGGGGCCAAATTCCATTTCAGAGAAGCTCTGGGGGGGGCATTCTGGTGGTGGTGGTGGGGGCAAAGGCAAAAAGGGAGGGGCCAACAACACCCCCCCAAACACCGGCATGTATTTCAGCTTAAAGCTCTTACTGCCAGTAATTTAGCTTTAGGAGAGGCATGTCAACCTTTTAGAATAGGGGGGAAACCGTGCAAAAGCCGGGACACCACCAAAGAATTGGTGGTCAGAGGAAACAGGGGAGGGTCAGGGAAGAGGGCACGCGACCACCGGGGGAAACCAAGGAGGGCCGCCGTATTTGGCTTGCGGATCAAAGGTTCAACACCCCTGGTCTTAGGGTATCAGAAGACAGCTTGCCTTGTGGGGGTGGCGCAAAGGGCCACTTGGCATAAGGATCTTCTGTTGGGTCCGGTAGACTGCATCTATAGGCAGAGGCTCCATTTAGCTGTCCTGACCAAGAGCCTTCGATTGATCTACCTCCCCCTCTGCCGTGAATTTGTTGTCTCATCCCCCTTCCAGCGTGAGCACAGACAGAGCCCTGCCGGCTTGGAACCAAAGTTCCCACTGAAGCCCAGCAACCTGTTTCCGAAGGTGGGCAGGCAGGAGCCCTCAGCAGGAAGCCCATGAGTGGGGTGTGAAGGTGACAGCCTCCCCCTGGCACTTGTCCCCAGCACCGGACATTCAGAGTGCCTTCGCAGAAGGAGATTTCGTACGAGCGATCATGACTCGCAGGAAACGGTAGCCCTCCCTCTCCGAGAATGTGCCCGATCCCTTTCAAGAGCTTTGAAAGCTATTGGCCACCATTATGAATTCCAGAAGTAAATTCTGCACCCCTGAACCCCGGGGGCCAGATGGCTGCAGCACACCCCCTTCCCTCACCCACCAGCCTGACATTCTAACTGGTGGTTTCCCAGCTTTTGCCCAGTTCCCCTCCCCCGCCCCATTCTGGAAGGCTGAAATGCCTCTCCAAAAGCTTACGAGCTCTAAGCTCAAATATGCTGGTATTGTTTTGGTATTTGGGCCCTGCCCCTTTTGCGATTGGCTCCGCCCTCTCTTGCCTTTGGCCTCACCAATGTGGCCCCCTGAGAGCTTTCCCAGAATGGAATTTGGCCCTCGGGCTGAAAGACGTTCCCCACCCAAGGGTTGATTGTGGGTTGTCGTCGAACCGCGGGTTGTCGCTGAAATGTGGGTTATCGTGTCGTCTGAAATCAGCTGAGATAATAAACTATGGTGAACAACCCACAGTTCACAACCCAAGAACAAACCATGGGTTCTCTTCATTGGCTGTTCATGGTTAACAAGCCACGACTAGTTGTCTGAACCCAGTCACTGTGTCCTGAACTCTGCTCATCTTTTCCCTTTGGCAATCCACCCACCCACCCACCCCACCCTGAGCTCTAGTATTAAAAAGAGAAAAACTTCTTTCTGTCTGTATTTTTTCCAATATTGTATGAATCAGGCTTGCATCTCTCCCCCTCGCTCCCTTTTTCTCTGGTCGAGAGTTTTTAAATTACATTCGATGAGGTTAATAAGCCTGAGGCAGAGAATGGAGACTCCCTTGGGTGGGGGCAATCTCCCCACCAACTGGAGATCGAAAGTGGCCAGAATAGGGCCTGTTCCTTGAATTCTCTGCTCTTCCTCCCCCCCCCCGGCTGACAATTCCTTCGGGGGGGGGGAAGCTTTATTCTCTCTCTCTCTTTCCCTCCTCACAAAAGCTGACAGAAGAAGAAGAGAGAGAGAGCCCTCATTATTCTCTTTTTCTTCCTAGCACACTTGGGCTGGAACATCCAAGCCCCGTCGCTGGCTGACAAATTGTCTCTGAAGGAGCTTTCGCAACAAGGAGCACAAAAGAGCCATCACTTGGTTCGGACTCCAGGCCCTCTCAGCTGGGGCAGAGATCAAGGTCACAGGTGTGTGTGTGTGGGTGTTCAGGAGGGTTAGCATTTGGGGGGAATTGCCATAAAATGCTCTGAGCGTATGGAACAGAACAGGATATAAATCTAATGCTGCTGCTGCTGCTGCTGGAAAAGATGAGGACATGTAGTGAGCAAGCTCAAAACAGTGGTATGATTTTAAAGTCTTTCCGCACCCCACAATTATTATTATTTTTTTAGTCCATTTTCTCAAATTGCTGTCAAGGCGGTGACAGGCAGTGCATCATTTTATCGGTTTGCCGGTTTGAAAGTTGCGTCCAGGGCAATGCTGCTTAAAATTCGGTGGGTCTGGACTGGTGATGGAAAGGAACTCCATACGTGCCCAGCGGTAATTTTCGATAAGCATCATTTCTGTTCCTTTAAAGAAAGGCGTCAGCTCATTTATTCAGTCCCTATACTCCTCCTGCCCTTCAGCCCCAAGGCGTTCCTGAAGCAGCTATCAAATACAATGATTAAAACAATTATTCACTGAATTCAGTAAATCCAATGAATACGTATAGAACAGTGTTTGTGGGCCCAGTGAATGGACCAGACCGGGTTTCTCATGGGTGAAACAACTAAGTAGATGTGAGTCTGGATGAGACAGCCTAATAATAACAGAAACAGCAACAACAACTATTATTTGGGGATGCATCTGATCATAATTTAATTTTAGCCATTTTTATCCTAACTCAATTGTAAAGAGAGAGATTATGGGTATTATGCCAAAGCGAAAAGCACGTCAAACGAATCCTTCACAGGACCATCTTCCATCTGGTAGCCTGTGTCCTCACTGTGGGAAGCTGTGTGGATCTAGAATTGGCCTCCACAGTCACTTACGGACCCATCGCTAGAGTCTACGCAATCCTCTTTAGAATTTCCTCCTTTTATCCTGGAAGACAATCTTACTCGGTCACGAGTGATCGCCTGATGATGATATGCCAAAGGAAGAGGGGATTTACTAAAACACCCAGTCAGAGGAGGAGACAGGGCCAGGGCCAGCGCCAAGGGTCGGCAGGGTCGGGCACCGGCCGAGGGCCCACACCCCAGCAGGGGCCCACTGATAGGAGCCCCCAGGACTTGCTCCTCCCTCCTCTTCCCCGCTGCAGCCTGCTCGTTCACCTGCCTCTCTCGCTCTGGCCCAGGCAACGGTGGTGGCGAGAAGGAGGAGGAGCAGGAGCAGGAGATGCCGTGGGCCGTGGCCTCCTTGCGCCCTGCCTGGATCTCCGCATGCCGAGCAAGCAAGGGGGAGCCCTGAGGAGGAAGAGGAGGAGGAGCAGGAGCAGGAGGCGACCATGGCAGTGAGAAGGGAGACTCACTGATGGAGGGCGTCTTTTGCGGGTGTCCTGCCCAAGAGTCCTCCAAAACCTGGAGCCGGCACTAGAAGGCGGGAGGGATCATGGGGCCAAGAAGAAGAAGAATTCCCCCCCCCCTTTCCTAGGGCCACTGGACAAATGTGTGGGGAGTCTATTTTGGTTAGACTTTCCAGGGGTCACTGGGACAGGCGGGCTACAGTCACCCAGCCAGGCACTCCTGCTGCTCCCAAACGGTGTGCGCACCCCACCCGGGAGATCTTCTCGCCTCAGTCTGTCCTCCACCACCCACCAGAGATCAGTAGCGGTTGGCTCTAGCCTTTCCGACCTCAACGTGCCAGACCGGAGCCTCTCCCAACTGTGCAGGTGCACCCCACCGGGATTCAACCCAGCCGAGGAAGGAAGGAAGGAAGGGAAGAATGGAAGAAAGAAAAGCAAGCCGCTAGTCCTCCAACATGGGGTGATTCCCCCCCCCCAACACACTTCGCTCGAAAATTCAGGAAACCCGCCTTATCCGCCCCCTCCTTGCAATCCAGGGCTCACGCAGCTGGCGACCCTCTCCAAACGCGGGGCGCACGCAGCTCCTGGCTCTCAGCCCCCCCACCCGCCCCCGGACGCCAAGCCCCCGCCAACGACGCAGCCAGAGAGAGCCCCCTCCAGCCTCAAATAGCCCCCATTCGGGGCTCCCGGCGGCCCCTTCTTGCCCCAATGCCGTGCGCCCCGGAGGAACTGCAGGGCGCACGGAGCTCTCCAAAGGCGCGCGCGCGCGCGCGCCTCGCCTAAGCGGCCTCCACAGCCGCGCCTGGCCGAGGGAGGGCGCGTCCCCGGAGCTCTCCCCGCCGCCTCTCCGACCGCGCTTACCGGCGTCGATGCAGCGAGGTGGGCCAGGACATCCTGGGGCTCTGCAGGGCCGGTCGGAGCGCGGCGTCGCGGGCTCCGGCCGGGCACAGGTAGCGCTCGCTGTCCGAGTGGAAGCGCTGCTGGATGCGGATGTGGGTGCGCGGCTGGCGCCAGAGGTGCTTGGGCGGCTTGGCCAGGCCGGCGCCTTCGCGGCTCAGCTCCAGGGCGCGGCGCGCGGCGCTGTCCTCCATGGCGCGGTGCTGAAGCGGCCACGTGGAGACGCGGGAAGGGAGCGAGGGGGCAAAGTTTGGCCGGCGCGCCGCGGCTCCTGTCGGCTGCCTGCTCCGCGCCGGTGGGAAGCCCTTATATATGTGTAGCCGCCCGCCGGTGACGGCGCGCTCCGGGAGAGATTTATGGACGGCGCTCCTCCAGCTCATTAGCCCGGCGAGGGAGGGGGGGGGATGGCTCTTTTGACCGCCTTCCTCTCCCGAAAACGCTCAGACCAGAGGCGACGGGGAAGGGCGCAGCCCCCCCCCCCGCTCCACTAGCTCATGAGCCCAGGGAGGGGGGGAAGATTGAAGAAGGAAAGCGAGTAGCGTTGACCGCCCCCTCTCCAAAAAGCCATGCAGCGCTCAGACCAGGGGCGACCGGGAGGGGCGCGCCACTTGCGCTTCTTTCTCTCCCACCCCCGCCCGCACAGGAGCACCCCGAGGCTGTGGTGACTCCGGAGTAAAACTAGCACAGCCACATCGGTCCTCCGCAGAAGGAAGCGCACACACAGGCGGCGCAAGGCCCCACCCAAATAACCTCTCCCTCCAAATCCTCTCTGGCTGCCTTTTCCGTCTCCGTCTTTGCAGCCCACACACTCCTGGCCGGGGTCGGGTGAGTCCCAGGGGCATTCCCAAGGGCTGGCGGGAGCAAAGAGCAGCCAGCTCTGGGAAAGGGATCGAGTTTCGGGTATCCCTTCCTCCGGGACCAATTTTGACAGGTGCCCAAGAGAAAAGCCCCAGCCCTCCACTTCAGTCTCACGTGCAGAAGGGGTCAGTCTCTTATGCTGCTATTTATTGAACGAGGCATTCAATAAGTTCCTCTAGGCATTTTACAACATCAACAAATAAAATCACAATAAGATCAACAATATAAAACTAATACACTTGGCCAATGCAGAATTAAAAATGTATCAGGTGTACAAGGTAAAACCACTGTGCAGAGACTAAGATTAAAAGCACACACACAAAGATACTCAAGTGTTTTTGTAAAACAACAACCAAACACCATACTCCAAAAGATTTTAAAAGCCTGGGAAAACAGGAAAGTCTGTTTCAAAAGAAAGAAAATGGAATTCTGATGGCGTCTTTCAAAATGGTCAGATTTATTAGGGTAAAGCTTTTTTTTCTTTTCTTTTTTCTGGACTTGACTCTGTTTCATCAGATGCATAAAGTGTTGGTGCGTGTGTGCGTGAGCAGCAGAGTGCGTGTGCGCATGGGAGATTTAAAATCCTGTCTGTGTGCTAGCAGAGGCCTGTTATTCCACACACAGATCTTCCAGATCTCAGCTCCCCGCTTTTCGCAGTGTGCAGCGTGTTGTGAAGATGCCAGCCCGGCCTGCCTGTAATCCAACTTGCTTCCAGCTTCCCCGTTTGCAGATTAATCCATGGAGTCAGGAAACACTTTGTAACACCACAGGTCTAATTCTACCTGTTTATTCACTTAGCAAGTAAAGTTCTACAGAGTATACATTTCCTAGTTACAGCCCATGCGCAGAGTATAAATGCATAGCAAGCATTACATCCAGTGGAGTAAGTTGAGCTTCACTCCACCTCAGCAAAGAAGTTACATTGTTGCAGTGACAAAAGTCCAGCAAGAAGAACAAAGGAGAAGAGAGAAAGCAGTCCTGCCTCTCTCTAAGATGGCTTCAGACAGAAAAACAAGTTAGCACGTCATCAGAACATACAAACCATGTGACTAGCTCATAATGCTCCCACAGTCTAGGCTTCCCATGCGAAAAACACGAGAACCCAGAAAGACATAACAAACTTGTTTACAGCCATTCTGTTCTTTCCATGTGTAAACAGTGTGCTACAGCTGGTGAAGTGATACATATCACAACATAAAGTGTTGTCTGGCTGCCAGCAGGTAAATATATTAAGAAGAAAGAAACAATAGTAAACAATACAATTGGGGAAATGCTTTGAAACGCAGGTGGTCTGGAGCCTGTGACTTCTGCACGCAAAGCTTAAAAGGCATCCAAGAAAAGCGCAAATCCCAGAGGACTAGCACCCCTGTTAGTCTATTTCACCAACCATCAGGAGTCTTCTGGCATCTTAAAGATCAATTTATCGCAGCGGGGAAGTGGTCTCAGACTGGAGTACACCTCCGTGAATGGGGCGATGCTAGGTACTGAAAAAAAGATCCGGGACTCAGGCTCCCACCCCAACAAAAAGCACAAATTTGCACATGCTAATTTACATATGCTCTAAAGTCTGTGAAGGACCCTGCCTCCTAAAGACACCCCTATTTGTAAATAATTTTTTTTAAAAAAAGGATTTATGGGCAGGGGAAAGGAGGACATTTGATTTCTGAAAAAACCTCAGGCAGAAAGATTCAAGGGGGGGGCAGCAGGAGGAGGGGCAGCACATGAGGGCAAAAAGGCAGCTAGTCCAGTGGGATCCGATGCTAATCCTGGCCTGTGGCTCACGCCGGCTCAGCTTGTCTGAGCGTGGAAAGCTAAGCAGGGTCAGGCCTGGTGATGACTTGGATGGGAGACCCCCTCCTCTAGTTTCCTGCATTGAGCAGGGGGTTGGACTCGACGGCCTTGTAGGCCCCTTCCAAACTCTATGATCTATGAAATCTATGAAATCTATGATGCAGGCAGCAGAGATCCTCAGGGCCTCTGTCCCTTTCGTTCAGCAAGTGCCCCTGGACAGCTGGGTGGTGGGGCAGAGAGGGCCTTCCCAGAGATCTGGGACTGCAAGTGGAAGATTCAGGGCTCCAGCCCTAGTGGGCCACCCCCTAACACCGCCTCTGTCCATGAAGTGGGCGCTAGTCTTAATTTGCTACTGGACTCCCCCGTTTCCCAACTAGTACAACAGCTGTAGCATCCTATCAACACAATGTGTCCATCTCTGACAGCTCCCTAACTTTGCATAGCTTGATTGTATCGAGCGGAAGGCTATTCCTTCCCATGCAAAGCCAGGTCCAGTCGCTAGCAGGAAACACCGAAGGCACATCGCTGCCAACAAAATTAACCAAAATGTATATAGACTGCTGAACTGTCTCAGGAGACCACCATTTCAGGCTCAGGGAGTGAAATCCCTCCTCCAAGTTTTATACAGCACTGGTCCTAACAGTCCATTCATCTTGGCTTCTGCTGTGGGTACAAGGTGAACATACATTACTCTGAAGAAGGATGAAAGTTGTCCAGTTTCAGCATCCACCAAGAAGGGTGAAGTGAAAGAGAAATTATTACTTAGTTGATTTACTTTCCTCACAAAGAGCCACGGGCAGCTAACAACCTCTATAAAACAGCCCACCACATAAACAACACCAAAATCGTGACTCGAAAGTCACAGATATATAATAAAATGCAATAAAACCATCAACACAAATCAATGAATCAAAAAACAATAGAGCCCTTGCCTATATCCCCAAAGCCTGCACAAATTAATAGGTCTTCAACAGGTGCTTAAAGGATAACAGCGTCCGTGGACAGTCAAATCTCTACTGGAAGAGTTTCACATCTGGGATGCCACCACCGAAAAGGCCCTGCCACATGTGCTAGCTCCATGGGCCACATTCCTCAAGAGCAGCACAAGCAAAACCTCTCTGGCTGATCTTAAATCCCAGGTTGGCACTGGAGAAAGCAGCCCATTGAGTGCCTAGGTCCTGAGCCGTTTAGGCCCTGGTACACTAGCGACAATTATTTATTTTTAAAACTTACATACTGCTTCCTACAATAAAATCTCTAAGCACTTTACACTCAAAAATCTTTAAAAACCACAGTTAAAATACACCATTCATAAACCATTGCAACTGCAACAACAAAGATAAACAAATTAAACTACATTAACGAACAGGCAAGCAGAGAGCCCTTTCCCCAAAACACCCAATTGTTGGGTGGTCTCCTGGCTTACCCACACCCCATACCCCCGTCTGAGAAGGTCGAAAGGCCTCCCCAAAAGCTTAGTCACTGGCAGTAAGAGCTTTGAGCGTGCATATGCTGGTATTTTTGCTCCACCCATTTTGCCTTTGCCCCCCCCCGCCCACCTCCGGAATGTGGCCCCCCGAGAGTGTCTCCAAAAATGGGATTCAGTCCTTGGACTGAGGAGGTTCAGAGAGCAGCCTTGCTCTAGGGCAGTGGTTCCCAACCTAGGGTCCCCAGATGTTTTTGGCCTACAACTCCCAGCATGCCCCAGCCAGCTACGCTGGCTGGGGCATGCTGGGAGTTGTAGGCCAAAAACATCTGGGGACCCTAGGTTGGGAACCACTGCCCTAAAGCAACGAGATGGGCACGTGGCAGGGAAGCGTCCCCGTAGAAGAGCTCTCTTCCCTCACCTTTGCTCTGCCTGCAGCTACTAGCCCTGCCTCCGCCTTCCTTTCCAGTATGCATATTAAACTCTTTGCAGCGTAGTCGTGGCAGGACCGCCAGATGTCCCGGCCCGCCACTCCCAGCCGGTTAGCCAATGGGGTGAGGGATCATGGGAGTTGCAGGCCTAAACTCCTTGAGCTGGGCACCAGCAGCCAGCGCAGGAGATGTGAAACTGGGTGCGTCGTCGGCGTGCTCAAATCTTACTGTCCTTATCGACACACGTGGGCAGAGGCGTTCTGCACCAGCTGCAGCTGCCAGACAGTCTTCAAGGGGAGTCCCATGGAGAGAGCACTGCAGTAGACCAGTTGGGCAGCTAGGTGCCAGGTTGACCTCGGAGGTGCATAATCCAAGCAAGCGTCCCCTCAATGTCTCCCCTCTCTCCGCGCCCCCCCCTCACCCCATACCCCCAGAGTCGACCATGCATGACTGGGTAGCTGGATAGATGTGGGCAAATGCGCGGACCAGTCCGCTCTGCTCCTTGTAAGCCCATCTCGGCATTAGGACCCTGAACTCGGCTTGCCCTGAGTAGCAGCCACAGACGCAGAAGTCCCAGCTCAGCTTCTCCTGCAGAAAGAGAGAGCTCTTCTTCCCCAGAGACCAGGCATGTTGAACCTCAGGTCTGCACTGCAGGCCAGTTCTGGCAGACTTGGGGTCCCAATCCGGCCTTCCAAGGTCCCCAGATGGCCATGGCCCTTCTCCTGGTCACGCCTCTATCCCACTAGTCCAATTGTTACTGGTGTTTCCCCCGCTGTTGCGCAGTTTCTCCCCATTCTAAAAGGTTGAAATGTGTTGGGACTTGAAAAAGATGCTAGGAGAGGACATATTGTGGAGTAATATCCTTCCTATCTCACGTTAGTGAGATCAGCAGAGTAGCAGAGTCCCTTTCCAGCTGAAAAGAAGCTTAGATTTGGCTAGTGTTAGCCAGTTAGCATTTGGCAATCCAGGATGCTTTAAGGCAGACTGGATTTCCCTGGTTTTGCCCCCTTTTCTCTCCCTCAGAACAATAATCACAGAGACACAGTCTTGTAAAAGTTAAAAGTAACATTTACTCACTCGGATTATGCAGTTTCATTCAGGCAGGCTTAAAAGCGTTTCTTACAGTTGGTTACAAGTGCATTTGGAAATACTTGGGGTCTGAACTTGTGGAGTTCAGACCAGCAACTCTGGTTACATGCTGCTGCAAGGACCACGTGGAGACAACAACCTGGAGGTGCTACACTCACTCCAGTCTGAACAGAAAGAGGAAGAAGCTGGGAGCAACGCCCACTTCCTGTTCAGGCTGTTAATAATTCACTGAGTACCTTCTAGGAAAAGCACCCTAGAAGGTATCCGTGATCTTAACCATTTCACCCAATTACCTGGTGAAACATGAGCCATGGAGTTTTGACTGCAATTTTAATTATTCAACAAAATGCCTCCCGGCTGCCGCCCCGCATCATCTGCCGCCTGAGGTGGCTGCCACACTGTGCCTCGTGGCAGGGCTGGCCCTGGTCATGGCGGCGCCAATTCTATCTCCCTTGGGAGGGAATTTCTGAAATCAGGGTGCAACCACAGGGAAGGCCCTCTCCTTTTGTCAACTCGTGGTGTATTTCTCCCACTGGGGCTACTCAGCGAAGGATTCCTCGGGCAACCTAAGTGCACAGGATCCCTTTCTAGGGGTGGGGCGGGGGACAGAATTAGATGCCAGGCAGGGGATGCTGGTGACTCCTATGTCAGTGGGACTCCTCATCCATTGCAGCTTTCATCCTGAGCTTTATAGGAGCTATCCATGGTGCTGCAGTGCACCCCACCCCCCAAATAGGTTCACCACCATGGATGGCTCCTATAAAGCTCAGAACAGCTGCTGCAATGGACAAGAAGCCCCACTGGCATAGGAGCCACCAGCCTCCCCTGGTGCCAGGGCTTGGACCCGGCTCCTTCTGCGTTCAAAACAGACGCTCCACCACTGAGATAAGGCCTGTGGCTCACGCTGGCTCAGCTTGTCTTGAGCGTGGAAAGCTAAGCAGGGTCAGGCCTG
Organism: Shinisaurus crocodilurus; assembly: GCA_021292165.1. Taxonomy (NCBI): domain Eukaryota; kingdom Metazoa; phylum Chordata; class Lepidosauria; order Squamata; family Shinisauridae; genus Shinisaurus; species Shinisaurus crocodilurus. The sequence continues at coordinate 45,964 of JAHFWL010000507.1, forward strand.
GTTATTACTTGGATGGGAGACCCCTCCTCTAGTTTCCTGCATTGAACAGGGGGCTGGACTCGATGGCCTTGTAGGCCCCTTCCCACTCTGTGATCCTATGATATATCCTATGACTCCATCAGGATTAACTGCCTGTCAGATCACCGGATCCTAGAGCCGTTTAAAGACATCAGTAACAATCCAGTCCCTGCCCTCGGGTTTGCAATCTAAAGGGAATGACGAGAGAGGAAAAGGGGATAGGGAGGGAGGAGGAAAAAAACCTCACGCACCCGTTCTTAAAGTTACAGTTGTTATCGCAACCAACTGGGCTAGGAAGCCACCTTTGATCGAGTCAGACTATTGCTCCTTGTAGCCCAGTATTGCCTCCTCCGGTTCTCCGGGGCTCTCCACGATCTCAGGCAGGAAGAGGCCGCCTCAGCCAGCAAAGGGTACTTGAGATCCTCTGAAGTGGCAACTTTGCATGCATACAAATCAAACTACCGTATTTTGCTATTCCCCGGTCAGTTTCCCAGGTTTGCTCACGGCCTGGGGAGGTGGAAGAGGCCGGCTCGCCGCCAGGGCAAGGGGGACACAATTATTATTCACCTCTCGCCCTGCTCCTGCCCCCCCCCCCACCATGCCATGCCATGCCTCGGCCTCACCTTCCCCTCCCTCAGCTTGCAAGGGTGAGAAATGCCTGGCAAACGCAGACGGGCCCTCGGCTTTTTGGCAGGAGAGCCGTTGCTCTCTGCAGGGGAGAGACTGCCGGCTCGCCTTTTCGGGGTGCCAAGCCGCCTCCCGCTCACTCACTCTCTCTTAATTATATCGCTTGCCTACTCTCCAGTCTCATAAAAAAGAGAGAGAATTCAAACAGTGGCTGTAATTGCTCAGGAAGGCCCCCCCTCCCCCCCCCTGGAAAAATGATTTTCCTAACCGCCAGGCAAAAGCAGGTTGAAAAATTAAAGGCAGTGAGGAAACCGCGAGTGGTTCCCTTCCTTTGAGGGTGCGCTCAGGAAGATTGATGGGGCAAAACGTGAGCTGGGAGTTGGAGGGTTAGCGGCAGAATGGGGCATCCATCTCCCCCCCCCATCTTGTGGACAGCTCTCCATCCCCCCCACCTTGAACTAACCGCGTTCTCATTCGCCTGAGCCCCTATGGCTACGTAATCACACAGGACTGGGGCAGATCCATCTAGGACTTCATTTATTTCTTATATTTATACCCCGCCTTTTTCCCTGCATGGAACCCAAGGCGGCTTACATAATCCTCCTCCCCATTTCATCCTCACAACAACCCTGTGAGGTAGGTCAGGCGGAGAGTCGGGGACTGGCCCAAAGTCACCCAGTGAGCTTCATGGCTGAGCGGGGACTCGAACCTGGCTCTCCCAAGTCCTGGTCCGACACTCAAACCACTACGCCACACTGACTTAAGCATTTCTTTTCTTTAAAAGATAGGCTCTGGGGCTCAGACCACCGTGTAAGTGTTTCATGTGGAAACCCTTCCCTCTAACGGCAACAAGAAACCTCAGATCTTTTAAAACATATACCTAACTCAGGAGTTAAAGGTTGAAAATGCCTCTGCTAACGAAAGCCAGTGTGGCGTAGTGGTGAGAGTGTTGGACTGGGACTCGGGAGATCCGGTTTCTAGTCCCCGCTCGGCCATGAAACTCACCGGGTGACTTTGGGCCAGTCACTGACTCTCAGCCTCACCTACCTCACAGGGTTGTTGTGAGGATAAAGTGGAGAGGAGGATTATGTAAGCTTCCTTGGGCTCCTTGCAGGAAAAAAAGGCGAGGTATAAATATAATAAATAAATATAATAAATAAGGAAGAGATTTAAGCGAAGGAAAATTTGTGGCCCTCGAGAGGTTGTTGAACTACAACTCCCAGCATCCTTCCCCATTGGCCATGCTGGCCAAGGCTGATGGGAGCTGCTGTCCAACGACATCCATAGGGCCACAAGTGGCCCTGCTGAAGTTAAGGGATCTGTGCTGTGAACCAGCCCGGTCCGTCTTCAGATATATTGCCCCAGCCGCAATCTCAAGTAGGTGGCCTTAGGAACTGCCGCCATCTCTTGGTGTCTCCCCCCTGCAGTATGTGGAACAACGAGACTGGCCTACCTCACAGGGCTGTTGTGGGGATTTCCGCCATACTTTTCGGCGAAACGCCTGGAACACTTTGAAAGTCCAGCCAGTAAATGCCAACAGTGCAGAGAAGTAAAACCTCTGATGCAACTTTCAGCCGCTTTGCGTTTGGGAATGTGAGAGCCAGTGTGGCGTAGTGGTCAGAGTGTTGGACTGGGACTCGGGAGATCTAGGTTCTAGTCCCCGCTCGGCCATGAAACTCACTGGGTGACTTTGGGCCAGTCACTGACTCTCAGCCTAACCTACCTCACAGGGTTGTTGTGAGGGTAAAATGGAGAGGAGGAGGATTATGTAAGCCGCCTTGGGTTCCTTGCAGGAAAAAAGGCGGGGTATAAATATAATAAATAAAAAAATAAAAAATAAAAATTGGGGCTGTGGCTTTTTTTGGCTTTTGAGACCATTCAGACCGGGAGGGTCAAAAGCTCAGCCCAGGAACCCGACATTCAGGAATGGACTACTCACCAGGCGGGGCGGTGTCAAAATTTCAGCCTAGGAGAGAAATAGGAACTCAACCTAGCGGGTACTCCCCTTCTGATCGGCCAAAAGATGGGGACATGTGTGAAAATAATGTAAGAAAGCCTGGAAAAAAGAGTGGAAGAGAGAAAAGAGGAGGAGGAGATGTTTTACTTCCGTTAGATCAGCTTGGGCCAACCTCGTGCCCTGCAGAGATGCCGGACTGCTACCCCCATCAGCCCCAGCCAGCATGGCCACTGGCACTCTGCAGGATCAAAGCCTTCTCTTTTAACGGAAGAGTTTCATCCCAGCGGCCTTTGTTGACTTGGCCCTCCAAGCCCTCAGGAAGCTAAGCGTTCAGGGGGAGGGTTGGAAATCCCGTTGTCTTGGCCACAAAATTACTAGGTGGCCTAGTCACTGACTCTCAGGCTCCCTGTCTACAATTCGTGGATAACAGAATTGTCCTACCTCGCAGGGTTACTGTGAAAATGACTACTAAATATTTCTGGCTAGGACGTGGTGTAAATTAGGGATGGGGAAGCTGTTTCAGCCCAAGGGCCAAACCGCAAAATGGGAAATGTCTCAGCGGGTGGGCGGGCGGGCACAGACACACATTCCATCTATAGGCAGGGCTGAATGCAGAGTGGGTGAGGCCAAATGTGGTTGTTACCATTTTAAGCCTATTCAGAAGTAAGCGGGGGCACGGCCCCTGCACGCCTGCTCAGAAGTAAGCGGGGCTGAATCACTCAGCCGCACTACCAAAGAGCATCCCAAAATACTAAGCCTCTGCATGCCTACTCACAAGTAAGCAGGCCAAGACTCTGCATGACTACTCACAAGTAAGGAGGTCTCCCACCTGCAAAATGCACTGCTCAAAATCTTTGCCACTGGGCATTTAGAGGTTAGATGCCTTTAAATACCCTCTTATCTCCCATCAGTGATTGGGAGAACAGCAGAAGCAGCAGCAGTGAAGCAGGAGCCCACGATTGGTGGAAGCATTCCCTCCTCTAGCCACTTTCCCCTCAGGTCCACGCTGCTCAGTCCACAGCCTCATAAGACCCCCTTTCCACACTTCCCACTTTCCTCAAGGACTTTCTCCTTCCCAACTCCCCTTCGCAGCCCATGAAGCACACTGGAGACCGACAACAGCACAAATTTAATTTGCCGGTGCTCTTTCCTGGATGCTTTTCACCACTCGATGCACATAATGGCATTTGGGTACTTTCTGTTTTATTTTCCAATTCCTTTGCTACTAAATAACCAGCACTTAATTTGCTTCTCGCTGCACAGACCGCGGACGCAGCCCACCCCTCGCTTTCACAGCCCATGCGCTCTCTGTTTGCACTGGCGGGGGAATGCAGCAGCCTTCCCTAAACACTTCTATTTCTGCCTTGCAGAGGCGGTGTTAGGGGGCAGCCCACTAGGGCGGGAGCCCCGAATCTTCCATTTGGAGCCCCGAATCTCTGGGAGGTCCTCTGCCCCACCACCCTGCTGTCCAGGGGGCCTTGCTGAAAGAAAGGTCCAGGGGCCCCAATGATGATCTCTGTGGCATCGGATCCCCCTGGATGAGCTGGCTTCTTGCCCACGTGTGCTTCCCCTCCTGCCGCCGCCGCCGCCGCCGCCACACCCCCCCCTGTGAATCTTTCTGCCTGAGTTTTTTTCTGAAATCAAATGCCCTCCTCTCCCGTCCATGCATCCCTTCTGGGTGTCTGTAGGAGACAAGCTCCTTTAAAAGCACGCACACAAAGAGACTTTGGAACACATGCACATTTGTCCATTTTGGGGGGGTCCTCTGGGCCTGAGCCCCGGATCATTTCGGTAGCTAGCACCGTCCCTGCAGCTCTGGAAGCGTCCCCTGCAAAAGGTTGTGCTTTGACCTCAAAGCAGGGGGGCAGAGTTCCCTTTTGGAGAGAAGTGCTCGGGGGTGGGTGGGTGGCGGCATTGCAGTGGTGGGCGGGGCCAAAGGCAAAGGGGGCGGGGCCAAAACACCGGTTTGTTTGACCTTGAAGCACTTCCTGCCAGTGACTCGGCCTCGAGAGAGGCATTTCAACCGCTCAGAATGGGAGGGAAACATGGCACCGAAGCTGGGAAACCATCACATTTTCAGTGGTGGGGGGAAAGGGGGCGTGTCCTCCTGGGGAACCTCCTGGGGCCGGCTTGGGCCCTCAGGCTGCAGGTTCTGCACGCCTGCTTTATAGCTTCCATCCAGCATTGCTACAACCTCTGGCCTGAACCGAGATAATGGTTTTTATTGGTTTTAACAAGCGATGCCGCCGAGTTTCATAATTAATCCACTCGCTGGCCGAAACTCGTCCATTCGTGACGCTCAGTTTTGTAGCGAGCCTGGATCAGTGTATGACGGATTAACTATTAGGTTTCAGGATTCAGTTTGGAGCATGCATAGTAAAGTACTATATGGATTCCCCCTCCCCCCACATTTTTTCCTAGTCCTCCTTCCACCTGGACCCCCCCCAAAATAAACTTACTTGAAGTAGTCTCTTCATTTATTTATTTATTATTATATTTGTATCCCGCCTTCCCCCCCCCCCCAAGGAACCCAAGGCTTACCTAGTGCTCCTCCTCTCCATTTTATCCTCACAATAACCCTGCGAGGTAGGTCACGCTGGGAGTCAGAGACCCAGTGAGCTTCAAGGCCGAGCGAGGATTAGAACCCAGATCTCCCGAGTCCCAGTCTGACACTCTCACACCACTATGCCTCCCTGGCTCTCCCTGCCTCCTGAGCTGCTTCGAAGGCCATGGGGTCCATCCTCATACTGGCAACGGCGGGCAAACATCACACGACATCACCACGCGGGCAGGCCCCATGAAAACTGCTGACCAGAAAGGGGCCCACATAACGTGGCAGCGCGATCCGAAACGAGGGCTCCCAAGATGCACCACGATATTGTGCATGTGAAAAAACTCGTATGCATGGAACTGGAGTCCGTATTAGAGGAGAACACTCGACCGAGCTCACAGGGAAAAATTCGGTACTTTCTGATTAAATTATGAATTCATTTGGGGAAAGTTTGCCGATGACTAGCAATGCCAGAATATTCATGCCTTCCCCCAATCCGGCACCCTCCAGATCTGTTGGGGCATGCTGGGAATTGTAGTCCCAACAGATCTGGAGGGTGCCGGATTGGGGGAAGGCCGATTTATGCAATCTTCAGCACCGCTCTGCATCTGAGCACTGTAATAACTCGCCCGTATTTCAGCTTTAACGTAAGTGTCACTGTCTGTACTTTGTGCATTTCCTTTCGCTCAGCTCCTTGTCCTTGCTGCTTCCCATTTCCCACACCGAGACTCACAGATATGAATGAGCGAACTTAGCACGACCTTCCCCAGCACGGGGGCCCTCCAGTTGTTGTGGACTTCAATTCCCATCAGCCCCAGCCAGCACCCCCAATGGCCAGGAACGTGAAGAGTTGTGTAGCCCCAGACATCCGGTGTTCTAGAGGCGCCTTAAGAAAATACATTTAGAACAGGCTTCCGCAACCTGGCGCCCCCCCCCAAGACACGTTGAACTGCAACACCCATCATTCCCAGCTGGCAAGAAAGGCTGGTCTGCCGCGGCACCAAGCATGTGGAGCACCCTTTCCCCGAGGAACACACATGGCAAGGAAGTAGTTTTATTGCTCGGCTCTGCAAAAAAAAAAAACATGACTTGCTGACTGATTGCATTTCCCCGGCGTTTTCATTGCGCGCCACCACAGGCAAAATGGATTTTTTCCCTTGAAAACAAATTTGATTCCACTTCCATTTAACAACAACAACAACAAAATGCTTCAAAATTTGTTGCTGTTTGGGCAGGCTCCCGCCCAAATTGTGTGCAGAATCAAACGGCCAGCAAAAAACAGCTGACCCCCCTCCTCTTCCCAGGTTGGGGAATCTCCTCCACTGTGGGATCCTTTGCCCCATTCGTTTCAGGCGGCTGAAAATATTCACACATTTTTATTTTTCAAAAAGCCACCCTGAAGGGGGAAAGCTGTCCTCTTTGTGCAGCAAATCCCCCGCAGTTTTATTTCTTTCCACAGCAGACATGGCGGGGGGGAGGGGGAGACACCATCAACAGCCACAATAATGACATAAAAAGGAAGGATTATTTGGCTCCTTGCTTGAAGGAGGCCAGACACCAAAATTGCACTGCAGGATTGGAAGCTAGACAGGGGGGATTTGGGTGGGGGAGCCAGAGGGGGGAGATTTACCCCCCCCAGCGCATGTAGAAAGGTGCACAAGAGGGGTGAGGGGGAATCCTTCCCCCCGCCCCCTGGGGAGATGGAGAGAGAAGCAGAGGCTTTTCTCTGTACAGGCAAACTGAGCAGGATCGATAATTTTGAAGGATTTATTTAAGGGGGGGCGCTCAGCGGGAGAGCAGCAGCCGATGGGGAGAGGAAGGAATCTCTCTGAACGCCGCAACAATACCGATAATAATATTTTGCGTTTAGAGTCCTGGAAGCGTTTCCCGTACATGGTTTCAGCAATCCTGACAAGACCCTTGTTGTTAGGTAGGCCATTATGATTCTCCCCATATTGCAGATGGAAGACTGAGGCCAGGCGAGCCCCCCCCCCATAGCTAACAATTTGGCGTGATATTATTATTATTATTGTGGAGAAACGAGCCTTTGGGGGTACACACACACACCTCATGTGTGAACCGGCTGGGGTGGGGTGTGCATAGTTAGCGTGTAGAGAAAAGAGTTTTTAGGGTTCCTGCATGCATGCATGCAGGAACAAACAAACACACATACACACACACACACACACACACACACGCCTCCTCATGAGTAAACCAGGTGGGGGCTGGGAGGAAGCAAAAGGTGATGGAACATGAGATGGGCGTCTAGAAGTCTGGAGGAGCCAGGCTGAAGGCATTCACATGCAGATAGTTCAAGCCATGACTCACAGTTCCCTTTCCCCCTGCATGGCCAGGTGAAATTCAAATTGATTGGCTGAAGAAAGAAGGCTACAGAAAAGGGGAGGGGGATGAGCTTTTTCCCCACGTGGAAGCCTTTGTTCCTGGTCAGTCTTTTGGGTGCCTGCCTGGCGGTTGGAGCCATGCCAGGCCAGCGAGGGCCCCGAGCCTTTAGGGGGGGCCCCCCCTCAAGAATCGACCCCAGTCAGCCTCTGGTAAAATTGGCTGGTTTGGAGGGTCTAGAGAGGCAAGCCTTGTAGGAGTTTACCCATCTTGGACCTTCGGGTAGGTGTGGTAATTCTCCATCGGGCAGCAAGGCTGTGCTGGATCTAACCCTTTGAAGAAGACACCCTCAGGTAACAGGTGTGTGCTTGAGAGATTTTAAGGAATCAGGTCTTTATTGTTTTATAGCTTTACTGTGTACTAAAGTGTCTCTCTATTTTGTGTGCTTCTCTTATTGCCTAATCTTGTTGTAAGATGCTACCAGAAATAAACCTTGTCTTGAGTTCACTCTACATGGGTTTTGTAGTACTCTGTTGGTTCAGTATCTAAATCCAGGTTACAGAAATTAAAGGCGAGTCCCTGAACAGAGATTCAAGTAGGATTGCAGAGACAGCTGAGGCTGGCAATCTGGTACCTTGAGATCTCTGGGGGTCTTGGTTCCTTTGCCAGCAGGCAAGGGTGGGGTAGTGGCGGGTCAGCCAGCCCCCCCTTCAGGGCCACATGGTGGCAAGTGCTGGGTTCCCTTTGCAGGGTGGAAAGGGTTGGGAGTCTGGCGGGCCAGCCAGTCCCCCCTCTTCCTCCACATGGTGGCAGCGGTGGGATTCGAAGCTGAACCACAGAGTGTGTGCGCGTGGGCAAATGAGAGAAATTTGAGACACGTTTTAGTACATAGTAGAAGGTTTGTTATTTTTTAGAAATAAGTGTGAGATTGAACCTTAGAAAAACATTCAGATTGCTGGAAGGGGCTACCCCAGTCTGGGGAGCCTAGGAGCCCAGCAGAGAGCATTTAAGGCAAGAAATAAGTTCCAGAACAGCCTGTGTGCCCAGCAAGTGAGCAGAGGGCAGCAAGTGTGTGATCCAAGAGAACCAGGACTGGAGGGGCCCTTGGCAGAGGGCTAGAAGCAAGAAAAAAGTCTGCGTGTGCGTGTCCCAGAGGCTGGGAGCAGCGGTTGCCAGTGAGAAGCAAGGATCCTACATCCTACCCATCGAGTGCAAGAAGCGAGTAAGCAGATGGCGGCTGTGTGATCCCAAAGTTTGGGGGCTGGGAGAGCCCGGGAAGAGAAGAAGAAAATAGTGTGGGCGTGCGCACGTGTGTTCCAGGAGGAAGGAGAGAAGACCAAGAAACCTCTCTTAAGAGGCTGGTGAGCAAAACGTTGAATTTTGGGACAGCGTTTGATGAGTAATTTTAGTTGTGCTGTGTGCCCCAGAAGAGTCAGACTTTGGTGGGGGGGGGGAGGGCACAGTCCTGCCCTACATCTCTCCCACGGGAGAAGGACTCAAGATTTTTGAACTTAAGACTGTCCATTTGCTCTTGGGGGGGGCATGGTGAATGGCTAGGCTGGGCAGCAGCAAGCAGAGGGGGGGCGGACATCAGGAAACCCCCCCCCAGAAAAAAGAGACTTTGTCCGGTGCTGCAAGAAGTGGGCAGAGAATCAGCAGAAGAAAAAGGAATCCCTCCCAAAAAACATTTTTTCTGCTGCCACTTGAAAAACAGCGGACTCTGACTTGTTCCTCAGAGGGGGAGGGGGGACAGGTGATTCAAGTTGTCTTGTTACTGGGCGGGCGATCCCAGTGTGGGCGGCGGAGAGAGAAGGGGATTTCCCTCCTAGCTGACAGAAGCCCAGACAGAAAGATTTTTTTCTTCAAGTGTCTCCCAAGAAGAAAAGAAGACATTGGCGGTTAATTGTGATAAAGCAAATGAAAACTGATGAGTTGTTCCTCGAAGGGAGGGGGGATGATCCGTGATCCAAATGTAATTGTGTTATCCATAGTGTTGCTGGGAGACCAGGGCCAAGTGCTCCCAGTGTAAACAGCTGAACTATTGTGTTGTCTTGTGTTGTAAAGGTCAATTTGAAAATGAAAATGATGAAAAATTTGAATGTAAAAGGTCTCAAGAGGCCAGGGAACTTAGAGGCGGGAAAGCCCTCTAGTGGCCGAAAGCAAGATTGCCAGACTGTGTGTTCTCAGTTTCTGAGGAAACTGAGTAGAGCCTCCAAAGCTAAGCATTCAATGCTGAGAGAAAGTCATCCCGTGCAAGTTTGGGTGGTGGGCAAAAAGAGCCAAGCCCAAGCGGCTGGAAGATTGTCCAGCTGTGTGTTTTAGAAAATGCAAACCTTTGGGAAAAGGGGGGTGGTGGGAAGTCATCCCATTCAAGTCATTGGGTAGAAAGTGCCAAATGCAACCCTTGGGAAAGGGGATTAGGCATTCACGTCGTTGGGTGGTGGGAGGCCATCCCATCGAGTCTTTGGTCTTTGTGGGGGGGGGCGTGATGGTATTCAGGTCGTTGAGAGTGGTAGGGGCGAATTGAGTCACATTTCAGTCCATAATCTGCCCCCTACAGGCTGTGGGAGAAACAGCAACCCTAAAAAGTTTGTTTTTTGTTTTTTGTTTTTGTTTTAATTGAAGAGTCACATTTCAGTCAGCAGTCTGCCCCCTACAGGCTGTGGGAGAAACAGCAACCCTAAAAAAGTTTCTGTTTTGTTTTGTTTCTTTTAGACAAGAGTGCCAGACAGGCAACAAAGGGTTGAGGGTTCTCATTTGAATTGTAATTGATGTCTCTTGGGTATGCAAACCTGTAAACTTCTGATTGATGGTTATTGATTGTGTTTTGCTGTTTTGATGTTTTAAGAAGATTTTAAGAATTAAGATGTTAAAGCTGTGTTAAGACTATAGTTAAGGTGTTTGATGTTTTGATGCTTGTTTTTTTTTTGTTCTGTGCCTAGTGGTAGGAAGCTAGCGCAAGCTCGTTTCTCTGTGTTTTTTGTTAGTATAGATGAAAGGAGAGGGTTAGCCCCTCTTTTCATCTTTTCCCAAAGGAAAGGGTGTGGAGAAACGAGCCTTTGGGGGTACACACACACACCTCATGTGTGAACCGGCTGGGGTGGGGTGTGCATAGTTAGCGTGTAGAGAAAAGAGTTTTTAGGGTTCCTGCATGCATGCATGCAGGAACAAACAAACACACATACACACACACACACACACACACACACGCCTCCTCATGAGTAAACCAGGTGGGGGCTGGGAGGAAGCAAAAGGTGATGGAACATGAGATGGGCGTCTAGAAGTCTGGAGGAGCCAGGCTGAAGGCATTCACATGCAGATAGTTCAAGCCATGACTCACAGTTCCCTTTCCCCCTGCATGGCCAGGTGAAATTCAAATTGATTGGCTGAAGAAAGAAGGCTACAGAAAAGGGGAGGGGGATGAGCTTTTTCCCCACGTGGAAGCCTTTGTTCCTGGTCAGTCTTTTGGGTGCCTGCCTGGCGGTTGGAGCCATGCCAGGCCAGCGAGGGCCCCGAGCCTTTAGGGGGGGCCCCCCCTCAAGAATCGACCCCAGTCAGCCTCTGGTAAAATTGGCTGGTTTGGAGGGTCTAGAGAGGCAAGCCTTGTAGGAGTTTACCCATCTTGGACCTTCGGGTAGGTGTGGTAATTCTCCATCGGGCAGCAAGGCTGTGCTGGATCTAACCCTTTGAAGAAGACACCCTCAGGTAACAGGTGTGTGCTTGAGAGATTTTAAGGAATCAGGTCTTTATTGTTTTATAGCTTTACTGTGTACTAAAGTGTCTCTCTATTTTGTGTGCTTCTCTTATTGCCTAATCTTGTTGTAAGATGCTACCAGAAATAAACCTTGTCTTGAGTTCACTCTACATGGGTTTTGTAGTACTCTGTTGGTTCAGTATCTAAATCCAGGTTACAGAAATTAAAGGCGAGTCCCTGAACAGAGATTCAAGTAGGATTGCAGAGACAGCTGAGGCTGGCAATCTGGTACCTTGAGATCTCTGGGGGTCTTGGTTCCTTTGCCAGCAGGCAAGGGTGGGGTAGTGGCGGGTCAGCCAGCCCCCCCTTCAGGGCCACATGGTGGCAAGTGCTGGGTTCCCTTTGCAGGGTGGAAAGGGTTGGGAGTCTGGCGGGCCAGCCAGTCCCCCCTCTTCCTCCACATGGTGGCAGCGGTGGGATTCGAAGCTGAACCACAGAGTGTGTGCGCGTGGGCAAATGAGAGAAATTTGAGACACGTTTTAGTACATAGTAGAAGGTTTGTTATTTTTTAGAAATAAGTGTGAGATTGAACCTTAGAAAAACATTCAGATTGCTGGAAGGGGCTACCCCAGTCTGGGGAGCCTAGGAGCCCAGCAGAGAGCATTTAAGGCAAGAAATAAGTTCCAGAACAGCCTGTGTGCCCAGCAAGTGAGCAGAGGGCAGCAAGTGTGTGATCCAAGAGAACCAGGACTGGAGGGGCCCTTGGCAGAGGGCTAGAAGCAAGAAAAAAGTCTGCGTGTGCGTGTCCCAGAGGCTGGGAGCAGCGGTTGCCAGTGAGAAGCAAGGATCCTACATCCTACCCATCGAGTGCAAGAAGCGAGTAAGCAGATGGCGGCTGTGTGATCCCAAAGTTTGGGGGCTGGGAGAGCCCGGGAAGAGAAGAAGAAAATAGTGTGGGCGTGCGCACGTGTGTTCCAGGAGGAAGGAGAGAAGACCAAGAAACCTCTCTTAAGAGGCTGGTGAGCAAAACGTTGAATTTTGGGACAGCGTTTGATGAGTAATTTTAGTTGTGCTGTGTGCCCCAGAAGAGTCAGACTTTGGTGGGGGGGGGGAGGGCACAGTCCTGCCCTACATCTCTCCCACGGGAGAAGGACTCAAGATTTTTGAACTTAAGACTGTCCATTTGCTCTTGGGGGGGGCATGGTGAATGGCTAGGCTGGGCAGCAGCAAGCAGAGGGGGGGCGGACATCAGGAAACCCCCCCCCAGAAAAAAGAGACTTTGTCCGGTGCTGCAAGAAGTGGGCAGAGAATCAGCAGAAGAAAAAGGAATCCCTCCCAAAAAACATTTTTTCTGCTGCCACTTGAAAAACAGCGGACTCTGACTTGTTCCTCAGAGGGGGAGGGGGGACAGGTGATTCAAGTTGTCTTGTTACTGGGCGGGCGATCCCAGTGTGGGCGGCGGAGAGAGAAGGGGATTTCCCTCCTAGCTGACAGAAGCCCAGACAGAAAGATTTTTTTCTTCAAGTGTCTCCCAAGAAGAAAAGAAGACATTGGCGGTTAATTGTGATAAAGCAAATGAAAACTGATGAGTTGTTCCTCGAAGGGAGGGGGGATGATCCGTGATCCAAATGTAATTGTGTTATCCATAGTGTTGCTGGGAGACCAGGGCCAAGTGCTCCCAGTGTAAACAGCTGAACTATTGTGTTGTCTTGTGTTGTAAAGGTCAATTTGAAAATGAAAATGATGAAAAATTTTGAATGTAAAAGGTCTCAAGAGGCCAGGGAACTTAGAGGCGGGAAAGCCCTCTAGTGGCCGAAAGCAAGATTGCCAGACTGTGTGTTCTCAGTTTCTGAGGAAACTGAGTAGAGCCTCCAAAGCTAAGCATTCAATGCTGAGAGAAAGTCATCCCGTGCAAGTTTGGGTGGTGGGCAAAAAGAGCCAAGCCCAAGCGGCTGGAAGATTGTCCAGCTGTGTGTTTTAGAAAATGCAAACCTTTGGGAAAAGGGGGGTGGTGGGAAGTCATCCCATTCAAGTCATTGGGTAGAAAGTGCCAAATGCAACCCTTGGGAAAGGGGATTAGGCATTCACGTCGTTGGGTGGTGGGAGGCCATCCCATCGAGTCTTTGGTCTTTGTGGGGGGGGGCGTGATGGTATTCAGGTCGTTGAGAGTGGTAGGGGCGAATTGAGTCACATTTCAGTCCATAATCTGCCCCCTACAGGCTGTGGGAGAAACAGCAACCCTAAAAAGTTTGTTTTTTGTTTTTTGTTTTTGTTTTAATTGAAGAGTCACATTTCAGTCAGCAGTCTGCCCCCTACAGGCTGTGGGAGAAACAGCAACCCTAAAAAAGTTTCTGTTTTGTTTTGTTTCTTTTAGACAAGAGTGCCAGACAGGCAACAAAGGGTTGAGGGTTCTCATTTGAATTGTAATTGATGTCTCTTGGGTATGCAAACCTGTAAACTTCTGATTGATGGTTATTGATTGTGTTTTGCTGGTTTTGATGTTTTAAGAAGATTTTAAGAATTAAGATGTTAAAGCTGTGTTAAGACTATAGTTAAGGTGTTTGATGTTTTGATGCTTGTTTTTTTTTTGTTCTGTGCCTAGTGGTAGGAAGCTAGCGCAAGCTCGTTTCTCTGTGTTTTTTGTTAGTATAGATGAAAGGAGAGGGTTAGCCCCTCTTTTCATCTTTTCCCAAAGGAAAGGGTGTGGAGAAACGAGCCTTTGGGGGTACACACACACACCTCATGTGTGAACCGGCTGGGGTGGGGTGTGCATAGTTAGCGTGTAGAGAAAAGAGTTTTTAGGGTTCCTGCATGCATGCATGCAGGAACAAACAAACACACATACACACACACACACACACACACACACGCCTCCTCATGAGTAAACCAGGTGGGGGCTGGGAGGAAGCAAAAGGTGATGGAACATGAGATGGGCGTCTAGAAGTCTGGAGGAGCCAGGCTGAAGGCATTCACATGCAGATAGTTCAAGCCATGACTCACAGTTCCCTTTCCCCCTGCATGGCCAGGTGAAATTCAAATTGATTGGCTGAAGAAAGAAGGCTACAGAAAAGGGGAGGGGGATGAGCTTTTTCCCCACGTGGAAGCCTTTGTTCCTGGTCAGTCTTTTGGGTGCCTGCCTGGCGGTTGGAGCCATGCCAGGCCAGCGAGGGCCCCGAGCCTTTAGGGGGGGCCCCCCCTCAAGAATCGACCCCAGTCAGCCTCTGGTAAAATTGGCTGGTTTGGAGGGTCTAGAGAGGCAAGCCTTGTAGGAGTTTACCCATCTTGGACCTTCGGGTAGGTGTGGTAATTCTCCATCGGGCAGCAAGGCTGTGCTGGATCTAACCCTTTGAAGAAGACACCCTCAGGTAACAGGTGTGTGCTTGAGAGATTTTAAGGAATCAGGTCTTTATTGTTTTATAGCTTTACTGTGTACTAAAGTGTCTCTCTATTTTGTGTGCTTCTCTTATTGCCTAATCTTGTTGTAAGATGCTACCAGAAATAAACCTTGTCTTGAGTTCACTCTACATGGGTTTTGTAGTACTCTGTTGGTTCAGTATCTAAATCCAGGTTACAGAAATTAAAGGCGAGTCCCTGAACAGAGATTCAAGTAGGATTGCAGAGACAGCTGAGGCTGGCAATCTGGTACCTTGAGATCTCTGGGGGTCTTGGTTCCTTTGCCAGCAGGCAAGGGTGGGGTAGTGGCGGGTCAGCCAGCCCCCCCTTCAGGGCCACATGGTGGCAAGTGCTGGGTTCCCTTTGCAGGGAGGAAAGGGTTGGGAGTCTGGCGGGCCAGCCAGTCCCCCCTCTTCCTCCACAATTATTATTATTATTATTTATTATTATTATTATTTATCGTCCATCTAGCCGGCAACTGGCCACCCTTGGCGATGTTACTCTATACTAATGCCCAGAGTATGGGCAATAAACAAGACGAACTTGAACTCTTGATACATGAGGGCAAGTACGACTTGATAGGGATAACTGAAACCTGGTGGGATGACTCCCATGACTGGAATACAGCAATTGAAGGGTATAACTTGTTCAAAAGGAACAGAAGCAACAGAAAGGGAGGTGGAGTTGCACTGTATGTTAAAAATACGTATCTCTGCACAGAGATACAGGAAGAGGAGCTTGGCAGCCCCATTGAGAGCATCTGGGTTAAAATAAAGGGGGCAAAGAATAAAACGAACATGGCGGTTGGAGTCTACTACCGACCACCCAATCAAGGAGAAGACGAGGATGAAACTTTTGAAAAGCAAATTGCAAATGTTTCAAGGAGGCACGATGTGGTAGTAATGGGAGACTTCAATTTCCCTGATATCTGTTGGGAGACTTATTCAGCCAAACATGGCCCCTCCAAGAAATTCCTGAGCTGTGCTGCTGATAACTTCCTCCTACAGAAAGTGGAGGAAGGAACTAGAGGATCGGCTATCCTTGACCTGATTCTAACCAACAGAGACGAGTTAGTGGATAAAGTGGCAGTTTCGGGAACTCTGGGGGAAAGTGACCATGTTATACTTGAGTTCTTGATTCTAACAGAAGCAAAAGCTGAGTGTAGCCAAACACGTACCCTGGATTTTAGGAAAGCCAATTTTAACAAACTCAGAACAATGATTAGTAAGATCCCATGGCAAGTGACTCTCACGAGAAAGGGAGCCCAGGAGGGGTGGGAGTTTTTAAAAAAGGAAATTTTAAAGGCACAATTGCAAACAATTCCCACAAGGAGAAAAGGCAGAGGGCAACAGAAGAAGCCAATGTGGCTTCACAATAAACTCAAAGATGACCTGAAAACAAAAAAGGACACGTATAGGAAGTGGAAGGAAGGACAGGCTACAGGGGAAGAGTACAGGCAGGTAGCACAGAACTGCAGGAATAGTGTCAGGAAGGCTAAAGCTGAGAATGAGCTAAGGTTAGCGAGGAATGCTAAAAGCAACAAAAAAGCTTTCTTCAGATACATGTACAGTAAAAGACAGAAGAAAGAACTGGTGGTTCAACTACGCAATGAGGGTGGCAAATTGATAACAGAAGACAAAGAAAAGGCAGAAGTGTTCAATTCCTACTTCGGCTCGGTCTTCTCCCAAAAGAGGGTCTATGACCCCCCTGGCAAACCTGAAGTGCAGACTGAAGGGGCAGAATTGCAGCTTGAGATTGATAGGCAAATGGTCAAGGAGCACCTGATTACTCTGAACGAGTTTAAATCTCCAGGGCCTGATGAGCTGCATCCTAGAGTAATAAAGGAACTGGCAGAAGAACTCTCAGAACCACTGTCTATTATCTTTGAGAAATCATGGAGGACAGGTGAAGTGCCAGACGACTGGAGGAGGGCAAATGTTGTTCCCATCTTCAAAAAGGGCAAGAAGGAGGAACCTGGGAACTATAGGCCAGTCAGTCTGACATCAATCCCTGGGAAGATTTTTGAGCAGATTATAAAGAAGTCAGTCTGCAAACACCTTGAAAACAATGCAGTGATTACTAGAAGCCAGCATGGATTTGTCAAGAACAAATCCTGTCAGACTAATCTGATCTCATTTTTTGATCGGGTAACCTCCCTTGTGGACTGTGGGAATGCTGTGGACATTATATATCTGGACTTCAGCAAAGCTTTCGACAAAGTGCCTCATGATATCCTGATTAGTAAGCTAGCTAAGAGTGGGCTAGATGGAACAACTATCAGGTGGATCCACAATTGGCTACAGAATCGGACTCAAAGAGTGCTTATCAATGGTTCCTTCTCAAACTGGGGAGAGGTAACGAGCGGGGTACCACAGGGCTCGGTCCTGGGCCCGGTGCTCTTCAACATTTTTATTAATGACTTGGATCAGGAGGTACAGGGAATGCTTATCAAATTTGCAGATGACACAAAGTTGGGTGGAACAGCTAATACTCTGGAAGACAGAAACAAAATTCAAAGTGACCTCGATAGGCTGGAGCGCTGGGCCAAAAACAACAGAATGAAATTTAATAGGGATAAATGCCAAGTGCTGCACCTAGGGAGAGGAAACCAAATGCAGAGTTACAGAATGGGGGACACTTGGCTCAACAATACTACAAGTGAGAAGGATCTTGGAATTGTGGTAGATCACAAACTGAATATGAGCCAGCAATGCGATGTGGCTGCAAAGAAGGCAAATGCAATTTTGGGCTGTATTAATAGAAGTATAGCTTCCAAATCGCGGGAAGTGATAATTCCCCTTTACTCGGCACTGGTTAGGCCTCATCTTGAGTACTGCGTCCAGTTCTGGGCACCTCACTTTAAGAAGGACATAGACAAACTGGAGAGGGTTCAGAGGAGGGCAACAAGGATGATAAAGGGACTGGAAACAAGGCCCTATGAGGAGAGACTGAAAGAACTGGGCATGTTTAGCCTTCAGAAGAGGAGACTGAGGGGAGATATGATCGCACTCTTCCAGTACTTGAAGGGATGTCACACAGAGGAGGGCAAAGATCTCTTCTCGGTCATCCCAGTTTGCAGGACACGGAATAATGGGCTCAAGTTACAGGAACCTAGATTCCACCTAAACATCAGGAAAAATTTCCTGACTGTCAGAGCAATAAGACAATGGAATCAACTACCTAGGGAGGTTGTGGGCTCTCCCAGTCTGGAGGCATTCAAGGTGCAGCTGGACAGACATCTGTCAGAGATGCTTTGACCTGGATTCCTGCATTGAGCAGGGGGTTGGACTCGATGGCCTTGTAGGCCCCTTCCAACTCTACTTTTCTATGATTCTATGATTCTATGTACACAGATAAAAATACAAGATAAAAACAGAATAAAATACAGTTAAGCAATATAAAATTTTAAGATAATTAGCCCACCCCATACTCCCGCCTGAACAGCCAAGTTTTTAATGAGCGGCGGAAGCTCAGCAGAGAGGGGGCATGGCAGAGGTCACTCGGGAGAGAGTTCCACAGTACGGGGGCCGCCACAGAAAAGGCCCTCTTCCTCGTCCCCACTAGTCTAGCTGCTCTGGCTGAAGGGACAAGGAGAAGGCCGTCTGTGGCAGATCTTGTTGAGCGGCCTACTTGGTGTTGCTGGGGACGCTCCTTGAGATAGATTGTTTCTGAACGTGGAGGTTCTGCTTAGCTACTGGGAATAAACAGATCTCCTCCGAACAGATCAAGGGTGCTGAACCTCTTCCTGCCCGAGGGCCAGATGCCAGATCGGGGAAGCTTGGGGAGTCGCATTCCTGGGATGGGTGGGGCCAAAGGGAAAGTGGGTGTGGCCAAAGGGGACAAGGGAGGGGCAAACACCAAAAACACCAGCGCGGTTTGAAAGCTCTTCCTGCCAGTAACTAAGCCTCAATTCCCGGCAGGATCTTAGATGCAGAAGTTGCAGCGCTTGATGGAGGTTCAGGAGAGCTGCTCTGCATATGCTCAGAGGCACTCTTCCCTTGAGAACTATCATTTTCTTTTATGTATTTATTATATGTATATCCCATCTTTTTTCCTCTTGCACAGAGCCCAAGGCAGCTGACATAATCCTCCTCTCCTTTTTATCCTCACAACGACCCTGTGAGGTGGGTCAGGATGAGAGTCAGCGACTGGCCCAAGGTCCCCCAGTGAGCTCCATGGCTGAGGCGGGACTCAAACCCAGGGCTCCCCAGTCCAGCACTCTCACCACACGTTACATCCCATCTTCACAACTTTGAGGCCTGGTGATTGTAACCAAGCGCCAGCGGGACTCCCATTCGGCCCTGCAAATATCAGCCAGCCAGGGGGTGAAGGGGCCCCAGGAAAGCCAGGAAGAGACTAACCACTTCCTTTGTGCCCCATTCATTTCAATGGGGCTGCTCTGCATAGGACTCACCCGGGATGTTACCCAAGGACTCCGAAAAAGGGGCGGTCAAAGGCGGCCCAAGACCCCCTCAGAGGTCCTCTGGGTCCAGCGTTGGTGAAGAGACGTTATTCCAGGCACGGGGAGTTCTCAACTGCGAATTTTAATAGGCCTGGGCCCCACCCAAAGCTCAGCTGCAGGGCATCACACAGGCACTTCGTCAGAAGTCTACTCGCGAGGAGGGCCTTGCTCACGAGGAGCCCCCTTCAGCAAGCGGGCACTCCCTCGCCTGGCCGCCGTCCGAGCCGCGATCTCTGGGCTCAGCCGCACCAGCACCCACCTCTGCCTCAGACGCCAAGCGCCCCTCCTCCCGAGGAGGGAGAGCTGAAGCCGTCGGCCCCGAGCGCCCAGGACCGTCTTGGGCAGCTCCCTGGGGACATCTGAGCCCGGGGACAGGGAATCACTCAGCCTGAGGGCCAGACACCATGCTAGAGAAGCCGGGCGCCCTGCGGATGTGTTGGACTGCAACTCCCATCATCCCCAGCCAGCATGACCAATGGACCGGGATGATGGGAGCCATGGTCCAGCACCGTCTGGAGTGGCCTTCCCCAACCGGGCACCTTGCAGAGGTGTTGCACTACAACTCCCATCAGCCCCAGCCCGCATGGACAATGGTCAGGGATAATGGGGAATGTAGTCTTACAACATTTGGAGGGCCACACGTCTCCCACCCCTGAGAAGGTGGACGGTGGGACGTTTCCCTCCCTTTCTCATGCTAGAGCCTGGGAATCCGCGGCTGGTGGTGGGTCGCTGTGGGAACTTGATGCTGGAGCGGAGAGGCCTTTGGCGTGATCCAGCTCTGCTCCTCTTATGCTCCTACCTTTCAGGAGCGTCACTCTGTACAGGCTCAGAGGCCATCAGAGCTGTGACATCCCTTAGGGTGCTCAAGGACTGCAAGCTTTTCTACACGGGGCTGTTAATCCGCTGCATCCACTTTCGGTTTTGTCACGGAATCGAGACCCGAGCACGACACGAGGAGCGTTTCCTTCCCTGCTTTTCCACTACATAACCTCTAGGTGGCGCTGTGGTACAGTGGAAGAGCACAATTGCAGAAGTGGAAATAGCATTTTCTTTCACTTTCTTTAAATAACACCGCCTTTTCCTTCCTCTAAAAAAACTTGCCGAAAGTGCTCTTTAAAAACAGATGTGAAACTGGAGGGTCACAACGTCATCTAAGGAACCCCAGAAACAACTGTGAGTAGAGAATGACAAGTGCACAATAAATGCCTCATGTAGAAAAGCTCATAGTTATGTTATGTTTACAGTTTTTTGTTTTTGCTTTACTGTGCCAGATACTTGCCCCAACTCCTCCTCTGGGTTTGCTCCTCGTGTTATTACTGAATGAAACTCTGCTCCGTACCTTAAGATATTGGGGTCCTCCGTGCAAGCAGGGGCGGACTCCTCAATGGTGAAAACGACCCTTCTGCGCTCCAGCTCTGGCACGTGGCCGAGATCTCCGAGGGCCGCATGCCGGGAGGCGAGCGGAGGAAGCAACGGCGTCCCGGAAAAGCGTCGCTTGACTGCGCTGCCAGGGGGCGCCCCAACGCATGGGCCCAGGTCAAGTTGCTCTCGGGATTTCTGGAAGGCAGGAGAAAAAAGTGGGGTCAGTAGGAAACTCATTTCAGCCAGCGCGGTGTAGCGGTAGACTGAGTGTCAGACTGGGACTGGGGAGATCCCGGCTCGGGTCCCCACTTAGCCGTGAAGCACGCTGGGTAACTTTGGGCCTGTCACTGACTCTCAGCCTGACCTACCTCACAGGGCTGTTGTGAGGATAAAGCGGAGAGGAGGAGGAGGACCACGTACACCTCCTTGGGCTCCTTGCAAGAGGGGAAAAGAAGATGGAATATAAATGTAAGAATTATAATAATAGTTCATTTATTAAATTTCTATACTGCCCAATAAGTTACAGGAACCTAGATTCCACCTAAACATCAGGAAAAATTTCCTGACTGTCAAGAGCGATAAGACAATGGAACCAACTACCTAGGGAGGTGGTGGGCTCTCCCACTCTGGAGGCATTCAAGGTGCGGCTGGACGGCCATCTGTCGGGGATGCTTTGACCTGGATTCCTGCACTGAGCGGGGGGTTGGACTCGATGGCCTTGTAGGCCCCTTCCAGCTCTACTTTTCTATGATTCTATGATTCTATAATAGCAAACGCTCTCTGGACACTTTATACAGAGGAAAACCCTAAAAATACAAAGAACACCCCCCCTGTAAAAAAAAAAAAACATAATAAAACCGGTGTGCAAAAATGTAACAATCTTAAACAATCAATCATAAACATTGAGGCTGGTGGCTGCTGTTCCGTCATAATTTAGTTTGCCTGTCTGTACAATCAACAGAAGTTCTTGCTCGTATGAACTTTGTTCGTGTAAAATCGGTGCCGATTACGGATGTTCCGGTGCTTTTAAAATTACATTCCTGTGATGTGGGCATCTATGGTCAGCAAAAGTGGACTATGAATGAGAGCCCTTACCGTTGCAGAGAGACGTACTACAAGCCTGCAAAGAACAACGCCCCCCCCCCCAATCATTCAATGGTCCGAGGCGAAGATCTTACAGTTGTCAATTTTGTCTGGATGCTCATTTAGTTATATGGACTGCTTATATTAAAGTATATATTTGAAAAACAGAAGTGCTGAACGTTTTCTTTTTGTTTTAAAACTTTTTTCTTCATTAATGGTGTTGTGAATGTTTATTGCGAATGGATTTCCCCCGTTTTGTTGTTCTTTTTGTATGTGTGGGTGTCCCCCCCCATCTTTTCCCTCCCCTCTGTTATATTTGCAAATAAAATTTAATTAAAAAAGAAGGAGAAAAAAAAGCAATTAGCAGAATCTTCACGTTCAGAGGAAGCATACTTCTGTATACTAGGTTCTGGGACACTCACCATAGGAGAGGTTCGTGCCCTGCTTGTGAGACATCTGGGCTGCCCACTGTTGGAAACAGGGTGCTGGGCCAGATGGACACGTTGACACATTAAGGGTGCAATCCTATGCAAGTTTAGGCAGGAAAAAGGCCTACCAATCCCAGCATGCCCCAGCCAGCAGAGCTGGCTGGGGCATGCTGGGAGTGATAGGCCTTTTTTTCTGTCTAAACTTGCATTGGATTGCACCTTTCTTAAATGTGTGGCATTGTTAAAAAAATATGGACACAGCTGGCCGAATAGCAGTTCTGAAACCAAAGGAGCTATAGATACAAACAAACAAACCACCGAACAAAAACTGACCCCCCAAAGCCAGATCAATCTAATTTCTTCAGGAAAAAAAAGGCTTCTTCAAAAATGAATTTTGGTCGGATGGGGAAGGCGGAGGAGAAATCCACGCCATGGGCAAATGGTACTCGTCCTCCTCGATATGGAACTGGGGGAGATAAAGCACTACCGCCATCTATTGACCATCAGTTGCAAGGCAGAAAAAGCTGAACCTGGAAACCTTCCTAAATCCGTCCACTGCTGCGCTTTCCTGCTTGCATAAGCATACCCGGTGTTTGAAAAAGTAACATAAGCCCCCCCCAAAAAAGAGGACAGGTCGCCCCTGCCCACCCCCACTGGGAATTACAGAGCACTTTTCCTTCCCAGTGCGCTTAACAACAACCCTGCAACGTACGTCTTTATCATCTCCCTTTGTCTTTCTTTCTTTTTTGCACACGGGAAACTGAGGCACAGGGAAAGTCATGACCTTAAAGGTATCCTTCCCACGGCTCCCGCTTTCTCCTCTTTATTACATTTTTGCTCCAGATGTTTGAATGTTGTCATTTTTTTTAACAGAATAATTGAATAATCATTGAAGGTGTCCTCTATTTGATGGGCTGCCCAGTCCCAGTCTGGTTTCAACATAAAGAAACATAAGACAGGGTGTCCAGGTGTCCTACTTTAGAGAGGGCGATCCTTTATTTTGGAGGGCTGGCAGAGGACGGTCCTCTCTGTGAAGGTATTCCCTGTTTCCTGGGCTGTCCAGTCCAAGTCTGGCTTAAAGATAAAGAGTCCTAAGATAGGGTGGCCATGTGTCCTACTTTTGCAGAGGACAGTCCTCTATTTTGGAGGGCTGGCAGAGGACGGTCCTCTCTGTGAAGGGTCTTGCATTATTTGTTTATTATTTCTCAAGCTGCACCAGATAATCTTGCATGTGCAAACTGGTGTCCTCGTTTCCCCTCTTTTTGGGGGGTGATGCATTTCCTCTTCTTTGTCAAGGCATCAGCGGCCACCCTGAGCAGGAGCTTCGCCCCTGAGCGATGGGGTTTGAGCCCCACCGGTCCTGACAGCTGCGGGGGGGGGGGAGTCGGCAGCCCCGGCTAGGAAGGAGAGTGGGGGGGAACCTATCCTTACAGCCAGGTTACCAGGGAGCTGTGTAAAAATAATGGAGGTGATTAGGACTTGTTTATGCGGCTAATTGCCCGCACGCCGGGCCGGTCAATCATTCTGTCGCATCGTGCTGCGGCCTTCTGGCTGTGCTCTCGGGCCATAATGGGTGGCCCGGCGCCAAGGCCCCACATGGGGAGCTCCTAATGACGGCACATTGAGGGAGGCGGCAGCGAGGTGGAAAACACACACAGATGCTGCAAGGAGAGAGCTGAGTGTGTGTGTGTGTGTGTGTGTGTGTGTGTGTATACAAGCGATGGCTGGGGCTTGGGGGGGGTGCCGTGTTGGGCGGGAGTGGGGCGGACTGCAGGAGAGATTCAGATCGATTGATGCGGGGTGGGGCACATCTTAGACCCGGGGTGCACAACCTCTTGCAGCCTGAGGGCCACATTCCATTCCAGAGAAGCTCTCGGGGGCCGCACACTCCAGGCGTGGGCGGGGCCAAAGGTGAAATGGGCGGGGCCCAAAATGCCGGCCTGTTTTAGCCTGAAGCTCTTACTGCCACTCACTCAGCCTCAGGAGAGACATTTCGACCTTTCAGAGCAAGGTGGGGGAAACTGCACCAAAGCTTGGTGCTTGGGTGAAAGGGGGAAGGAGCCATCGGAGGTTCTGCACCCCTGCTTTAGCCCCTGCGCTTCTTATGGAGGGGGGGGGCTTCCAGACAGCGGTTCGGCCAAAGGGCAGGAGGAAAGTGCTTGAAATCAATCAATCATAAGAACATTAGAAGAGCCCTGATTCTGGATCAGACCCAGGGCCCATCTAGTCCAGCGTTCTGTTCACACAGTGGCCAAGCAGCCGCCACAAGCAGGACACGAGTGCAACAGCACCCTCCAGATCAAGTTCTGTGCAAACCCAGGCATAATTACAGCTGACTTGACTCACCCGAGAAGCATTGCGATTGGGGCAAAATGAGCTACGCACACTGAGCATCGCGCATGCATGCGTGCATCAACGTAAGAACACAAGAGCCCTGATGCTGGATCAGGCCCAGGGTCCATCAAGTCCAGCGTTTTGTCCACACAGGGGCCAACCAGCTGCCCCAAAGGGAAACCCTCAGGGAGGACATGGAGTGCCACACACAGCACCCTCCCGCCCATGTTCCCCAGCAACTGGTGTACGTAGGCGCACTGGCTCTGACGCTGGAGGAAGCACACAGCCAATCAGGACTAGTAGCCCTCAAGAGCCGCCCCCCTCCTCCAGGAACGTGTCTGATCCCCTTTTAAAGCCCTCCAAACTGGTGGCCATCCTCGCCACATCTGGTCCTATAAATCCCCACTACTTCTTTCTGGCAGATTCAAATTTGCTCTCTCGTTCACCCACCACCGCCACCACCAAACGCGCCAGCCTCCTCCTCCTCCTGGAGGCCGGCACTACCTGGCTCTCGTGGGGTGGCGGGGGGGTGGGTGGGGATGATGGACCGCCGATGGTGCGAGTGGAGTGGGGCCATTAACCCTGCCGCGGCGCTAATTGGCACCCGAGGGCAGCCGTCACAGAGAGTCGCTGGCCAGCCAGCCTGGCGCAAATCGCGCGAGCAGCGAGCCTGCCTGCCTGCCCCCGGCCTCGGCGCATTCTTGTCCCGGGCTCGCCGGCTCCCTAGGGAGCGGAAGGGGCTCCAACCAGCTTCCCATCAAGGGCAAGCAGAGGAGAAAGTCGCCGGCCCACCTCGAGTCGACACACCTCCGACAAGAGCATTTCGCTTCATCGATCCCATTTATTACATTTCCACACCGCCCGAGAGCCGAAGCTCTCTGGGTGGTTGACCAATATTAAAACCTTAAAAAAATACACATAAGAACCATCTACATGTGAACATATAAACATACAATG
This sequence comes from Shinisaurus crocodilurus, assembly GCA_021292165.1. Taxonomy (NCBI): domain Eukaryota; kingdom Metazoa; phylum Chordata; class Lepidosauria; order Squamata; family Shinisauridae; genus Shinisaurus; species Shinisaurus crocodilurus. The sequence goes on from JAHFWL010000507.1 coordinate 71,170, forward strand.
CACAGAGAGACCCACGTAGATCTAAAAACAATGTTAAACAATCAACATGAAAAAAATTTAAAAAACCTGATTAAAAACCTCATCCTACGCTGCCAAATGCCTGAGGGAAGAAGAAGGTCTTAACTTGGCACTGAAAAGAACACAATGTTGGCACCAGGCGGGCCTAGCTGGGGAGATCACTCCACAATTGGGGGCCCATCACCGAGAAGGCCCTCTCCCTCGTTGTCGCCTTCTGAGCCTCCCTCAGAGGCGGCACCTGGAGGGGGGCCTCTTAGATGACTATCGTAGTGTACGGGCAGGTTCATGCCGGGAAAGGCGCCCGGTCAGGTATTGTGGTCCTGAGCCGTGTAAGGCTGCATAGGTCAAAACCAGCAGCAGCCCTTTGCGGCCTGGCACAGTCGGCTGCTGGGGTGGATTCTAGCCATTCTCTGCCATTCACTGGCCGTTTCGGGGTCTCCGAGGTTCCGCAAAGGGCCACGCCCCCTTCCTCTAGCCCCACCCTGTTTCCCCCGATCACCCAATCGTTTGGTGGTTTCCTAACTTTTGCACACTTCCCCACACTTTCTAAACGGCTGAAATGCCTTTCTTAAGGCTTGGTTGCCGGCACTAAGAGCTTTAAGCTAAAACATGCTGGTATTTTGGCCCCGCCCCCTTTTCTCTGGTCCTGCCCCTTTGGCCCCGTCCACCACTGGAATGCAGCCCCCCCCCCCGAGAGCTTCTCCTGAATGGAATTTGGCCCTCGGGCTGAGAGAGGTTCCGCACCATGATTATAATATAATATAATATAATATAATATAATATAATATATACAACAGGCATGCTGAACCTCAATTTCGGAGATCTCGGGGCCCACATTCCAGTGGTGGGTCAAAGGCAGAAGGAACAGGACCAAAAATACAACACACGCACCCCCCAGCATATGGTCGCTGAAAGCTCTTCCTGCCACTAGTTAAGCCTTAGGAGAGGCTTCCAAACCTTTTAGAAAGGGGAGAAATGTTGGAAGAGCTGGGAAACCCCCGCCCCAATGATTGGGGTTGGGGGAAAGGGGGTGTGGCCTTCCAGGAAACCCTGGTGCGCTGGCTTGGGACCCCCAGGGGGGTGGGTTTGGCCCACGGGTCTGAGGTCAAAGCCCCGTGATAAACAGGAACAGCCCAGTGTCATAAACACAAAATGAGACATGCAGAATATGTTGGGCAAACACGCTGCCTGGGAATGATCGGGGTTGCAGCCCAGCACATCTGGAGGGGAAGGCTGGACTTCGCTGTCCCCGAGGTCTACCGTCTCAAGCAGGGAAGAGTCACTGCTATCACCTGCTACCCGATCCTTTTAACGGGAGATACCCAGGGTCTGAATGTTCCACTGCTGTACTATATATCTCTGCCCAAATCTCCCCCCCCCACTTCTTTCGTGGGGAATTGTGGCTGAAACACCAAAGGCCAGGTGACACTTCAGGCTCCGGGCCTGCACGAGCAACATGAGCCCCGTCCCGGCTTTCTCGGTGGCCCAGGCGGGCACCACACTGGCACGGGAAGAGGGGGGGAAATAGTGGCATGACTCCGTCCGTTCTTCTCGCTCAGCCGGCCCCGTGTTGCAAGAGGTCCTCTTTGGCGGCCAAAGGAGCGTGACCCGTAACCAAGGCCTTCGGCTGGTCCCGAGTCACCGAAGCATCCTCAGAGCACGCTGGGGCTTGCCTGTCCCATGATCCAGGCAGGGGAGAAGGAGGAGGGGCAGAAAGAGGGAGAGAAGAAGGGGCAATCGGTACAATCCTCCCACCCACCCAAACAGGGTTGATAAACGTTCTCTGCTAAGGAATATCGGGCCCTGACTGCGGAACCCCAACATGCCGCAGAACGGGTGGGGAACCCAATGCTCTCCAGATGGTTTGGACTACAAACCCCACCAGCCCCAGCCAGCACGGCCAGTGGTCAGAGATCATGGGAGTCATGGTCCAAATCATCTCGGGGGGGGGGCACATTGCCTACCCCACAACTGCAAAGGAGTCCCAGAGGGTGTTTTAGGATGGAGCACAGGAAACGGCCTCATAGCGAGTCAGAAACGGCCCGGGGTCCCTCTCGCTCCGCGTTGTACTCACCGGCGGCAGCCATGGGTTTCAGACAGGAGTCAAACCCGGCCCTACCTGAAAGTACCGGGGGATGAATATGGGGCCTGGCAGAGCTCCTGCTCTGCCACTACGCTATAGTTCTTTCCCTAAATATTAAGTAAGGCTCCAGTCCTCATGGTTCTGAGGACTAGTTTAAATAGGAATGCCGGAAGCTGCCTTATACTGAGTGAGACCTTCAGTCTGTCTAGCTCTCCGGGGTTTCAGGCAGGGGTCTTTCTTTCTTTCTTTCTTTCTTTCCTGGCCCTACCCAGAGACGGCCGGGGTTGAGCCTAGGAGCGGTGTGGCTTCTCCCCCTGATGGTCCCCAGACCTCTTGAGCCCCCTGAGCGGTGACCTAGAAGAAGACACCCCAGGTCAGTCGGGATGTGCCGGCTGCCTGTCGGGGAACCGTGCCTGCTGCGGTGGTCGCTGCCACCACTGCCCAATGGTTCTGTACGCTCCCCCGGGGGTTTCCAGGTACACAGTATGAAAAGCACTTTGGTGATTAAAAAATAATAAAGGTATCGATCCGATTTGTGATGAGGTTCCTCCTCCTCCTCCATCATTTCCGCCGCCTCCTCCTCCTCCTCCTCCTCCTCTCTGTTTTACTCTAGGGGCAGGACAGGCTGATGGAGCGGCTGGTTTGGCCTCGGCCACCGAGTGTGCTTCACGGCTGAGCAGAGATTAGAACCCAAGCCCCAGCCTCGGCCCACCACCCCACGCTGTCTCTCAGTGCACCCTCAGACCTGGGAATCGTGCCCCAATGGCCTTCGCTAAATAGTAGCAGCCTCACATGCGCTGTCTTAGTCACCCCTACGCCACTCCTAAATGGGAGGCCAGCAGGATTACCCCGGGGTTCCCGATGGGGAACCAGTAGCTGAGAGAGAGAGAGAGAGGCTGGCCCAAGGCTGAGAGAGGCTGAAGCAAGTTTTGAACTCGGGACTTCCAGCACACTCTTCACCACTACATCACACCAGACCTTCGTTTTCCTTTTTTTTTTTATTTAAAGAATGCAGACGCTCCCACCAAACGCCCAGCCCCGGCCTTTTCTTACCTCCACGCTCAAAAAGGACATGGTTGTCCGGCTGCGCCGCATCATGGCAAAACTTCGGGGTGAGGAGGGGTTCTTCTCCCCCTTCCTGAAAAGGGGAGACAGAGATGGGGTGGCTGGTCTGTGCAGCGCAGCGGAGATCTTGCAAAAACGGTACACCTGATTACGACTCGAAAAGGGAGGAGAGGGAGGTGCAGAAGAGGGGCGCCCAAAATAACCCGGGAATTGAAGTACCCCGTATTTTTCCGTCTATAAGACGCCCCCATGTATAAGACGCCCCCCCCCCACTGGGCAGTTTTGCAACCGCACAGTTCTCTCCTCGGCTTATTTCCGTGTATAAGACGACCCTCAATTTTTAGTCTAGCGATTTTAGGAAAAAGTATAGTCTCATACATGGAAAAATACTGTACCTTCCTTAGGTGACCACGCCTGGGGGCTTCTTAGTGCCGGAAAACTAAGACGGAGGGACACGACAGAAGCTTAATGAAAATTGTGCATGGGGTGGAATTGGCCGGGGGGGGGGGGGAGAGATGTTTTTCTCTGTCTCTCCTAAAACTAGAACTCCACAGGGTTTTCCCGGTGGAATTGCTGGGCGGCAGATCCTGGACGGACCTCATCATGCAAAACACAGAATTAGCTGACAGAGTTTGCATGGTTGCTTTAAAAAAAAAAAAAAAAAAAAAAGAGGAACCTCCAGAATCAGAGAGGCTCTACCTGTGAATGCCAGTTGCCACAAGGCATGTAGTAAGGGCAGCGGGTGGAATACCGTCCTCCTGGCTGCACCTGTCAGCCTCACCTTGTGGTGGCAACTGGCTAGCCCACCTTGGTTTGCTCCAGCAGCGCCCGACCGTCTTCTTCCGTCCTTATAAACAAATTCATCCCCCCCCCCCTTTACAATACGGCTGCCAGTGCCAACCTCTTCTTCCTCGTCCTCCGCGCCTTTGAAAAGCAGCCTGGCCTGCCCCGCAACCCCCCCCCCCCCCCGCAGTCCATTTCTTGGCCTGCTGGGCGTGGAAGCTTCGCCTGATAAACCCCGGCGTCCTCCAGGACAAGGCAACCCTTCAATGCACACGAGCAAGGTTGGTGGGAAAGGGTTGGCAGCACCACACTTTGCAATAATAATAATAATAATAATAATAATAATAATAATAATAATAATAATAATAATAAATGATTTTTTAAAAAATTGCAAAGCAAAACAGAGAGGTGCCATTGAGCCATTGAACCTCAGGGCACAAACAGACGCTGCGGCGGCGGGCAGATGCCAAGCGCTTGCCTGCCTCCGACTGAACCCGCGGCGGGCGCGTGCAGACGAGACGATCGCGCCGTCTCAGTTCCCCAAATGGACTCACGCGGCGCTCCGGAGGCGCGGCGAAGAGCAAAGCCCCTCTTTTTCGGCTTCCGGGCCAGGTCGCAGGACAGGAGAGCCGCTTGCCAAAGCATGCCAAGCGGCAGGAGACCTCCAAGTTGCTGCCTGCAAGAGACCCGCTCCAGTCCCGCTTCCCCCCCGCCTCGAGTCCTCTCTTGGGCGAGCGCAGCCGCGTAATAGCCCTTCCCTGGCCAAGGTGCCGGCGAGCAGGAGGGGGGTGTGCCCTCTTTCTGAACCGGCCAGGGGGCCCACTATATGTTTACTGAAACACACACACACACACACACACACACACACACACCTCTTTCGCTTTCTCCAGGTGAGCCTGCTTGGCTAAACTCCCAGCCCGCGCAAGCAAAGCCTTTTTTTTTCTCTTTTCTTTTTTTAGCATTTCTGGTTGGACTGGATGGAAGAACCGTGTGGGTGCTTCTGTTCTGTCTCTCCCGGTGGATGATGGGGCAGCTGGTCTTTCAGTGGATAATTGTTCTGGCCGTTTTAAATTCTGCGCGTTTTGTGTATTTATTTCTTATATTTATATCCCCTCCTGTTTCCGCCCAGGACTCAGGGCCCAAGGCGTCGTACGTGATCCTCATCTTCTCCGGTTTGTCCTCACAACAACCCTGCGAGGTAGATTAGGCTGAGAGTCAGTGACGGGCCAGAACTCTCCCGGTGAGCTTCTTGGCTGAACAAGGACGTGAACTCGGGTCTGCCCAGTCCCAGCTCAACTCTCTAGCCACTACACCATACTGTCCCCTCCAGTTTTAATTCTATTGTATGTTGCATTTAAAAAAAGTAAGAAAGGCATCTCAAATGTTTTTTTTTTATACTGTTTTTACTGTTTTTGTTTTTATTGTTTCAAGGGCTTGTGTTTTAAACGGTTGTATACTGCCTTGATGGCTTCTTATATAAATGTTAATAATAAACAATAAATATTTTTAATGGTATGTGTTTTATTGGATGCACCCTGACTTGAGGTTCTTTTATCACGGAAAGTGGGATAATAATTTTCATAAATAAATTAATAAAGATAATAATGGATTACTTGGGCATAAAGAGTATCAAAGTGTAGATCACAACCAAGATATCGCCAACGCCACCCCTGCGGGAAGCTTGCCATGCCTTTAAACAGCTGCCGCCACCCCCAAACAGAATTCCAACAGGTGTGGCTTTCTCTGTTACTGCCTCTCTCTGTGTTTGTTTGTTTGTGTGTGGGAGGAGGGGAGAATTTCACCTGGTAGATTTCTGCCTGTCCAGAAGCTGTTTAAAAAGCACAGCATCCTGCCAGAGGCAAAAGGAGCAGAGGTGCTATCTCTCGAACCATCAGGTGAAAGAGAATTTTTGTTAGATGCCGCTGTCCCCATCCCAATGATGCTGTGATCAGACAAGCTCCTCCCACTGCTGAAATCCCACTGCTGACACCACTCACTCATTACAATGAATTAATTAAAAATAAAGACTATATGAGCCTAAGTGAACTGCATTTGTAGACTGCTAGGATGGAAAGGTAGATATTTGTAGATATTTGGAAGGGAAATTGCTCTTGTCCTTGTTTTGGAAGGCTGGCTTATATAGCCTTTGAACCTGGCTGGCACCTTCCAGCTGTGTTGGACTACTACAACCCCGACCACCCCCAGCCAGCAGGCATTGTAGTCGAACACATCTGGAGGGCGTGAGGTTGGGGAAGGCTGCCGCCAGCAGTCCATGCACAACTGGAGTAAACGGGGAAGGGTCAAAGCCCAGGTCATTTTAAGAAACCAAAGTCCGGCGAGATCCGCCTGCGGATCCCTGCTGGTTCCGGGCTTGTTCAATGGACAAGCCAGCCTTCCCCTTCCTCCCTCCTCTCTCCGAAGGTCTGGCAAATTTATAACTGGAGTCACGGGACGTGGGGTCTGTGTGTGTGCGCTCGAGGCAAGGCGGTTAATTTTCCAACACACAAATTAATCATTTATTCTTAAAGGCGTCTTGGAGCGGCCTCGTCACACAGGGCGCTGCTGCTCTGGGGAGCAGGAACGCAAAGCATCGGAGGAGCCTGGAGAGTGGACGCCTTCATCCTCCCTGGCAGCCACCGCCCCTGAGGACTGTGGGAGATTTTATTTTATATATTACTACATCTATATCCTGTCTTTTTTTCCTCTTGCGAGGAGCCCGGGGCGGCTTTTACACGGCCCTCCTCCTGCTCTCCGTTTTATCCCCACAACAAGCCTGCGGGGTAGGTTAGGCTGAGAGTCGGCCGACTGGCCCACAGTCAATCCGTGAGCTCCCATGGCCAAGCGGGGACCTGGACTCGGGTCCCCTGAGTCCCAGTCCAACACCCGAAGCACTACGCCACACGCGGGCTTTCCACAGATTGGTCCCTCTTGGCAGGAAAGTGCTAGACCTGGGATGGGGAACCTACAGCTCACTAACAGCATGTGATGGGATGGCAAAGAGAGAGAGAGATTGGGGGGGGGCTATGCAACGCGCCAGATATTGCCCACCTGGGCTCTGGCTCCACCCTCCATCGGTTGCAGCCTCCAGTGGATTTTTTCCTGTGGGTCCTTCATAGGAATAAGCAGGGCTGGCACCAAGGGTCGGCACGGTCGGGCACCTGCCAAGGGCCTGCATCCCAGCAGGGGCCCACTGGCAAGAGCCCCCTGGACTCGTCCCTCCTCTTCCCCGCTGCAGCCTGCTTGCTCGCTTTCCGCCTCTCGCTCCGGCCCAGACCACGGCAGTGGTGAGGAGGAGGAGGAGCAGGAGATGCCACGGTCCTCCTTGCTCCCTGGATCTCCGCCTGGCAAGGAAGCAAGCGGGAGCCCTGAGGAGGAGGAGGAGGAGGAGGAGGAGGAGGAAGAGCAGCTGGTGAGAAGGCAGACTCCCTGAGGAAGGGGGCCTTGCCCAAGTGCCCTCCAAAACCTGGACCCAGGCACTAGGAAAAAGGTTGCCCCTCCCGGACTAAACACATGGGCAGGGGAGGTGTTGAAACCCCAGGCTGGGAATTCTCCAGACCAGCCCCCAGAGCAAGCTGAAACCGGGTGGACACCTCTCCACCACACGTGTTTGTACCTAAAGCAGGAGAAAACCCTATCTCCAACCATCTCCTTCCTCCTACTGGAATGGTCGAGTTTTCAACTGGGCTGTATTTAGTCTGTTATTTAGATCCTTTGTGCCTTTCCACCCCTCGAAAACAAAACAAAACACCAGCACTCAAGACGGCTGGGAGTTGTGGTGGGCCTTTTCTCTGTCTAAACGTGCACAGGGTTGCGCTCTCTGGAGCTCCCCAGTCCCCACCACACGCCAACTGAGGCAGCCGCAGGTGCAAACTGCTTCCGGGATTCCTGCAAGTACTAAAAAGATACCTTTTCCAAAGGGCATTCGCAGGAAGGCAATCTTTTCCTCTGTATGAAGATTTTTTGGGGGTACATTGCTTAGAAATTTATTTAATATAAGCAATTCATCAATATTGTTAAACAAACAAACAAAACAAATAAAATATATGCATTTTTGTAGTATGCATTCCACCCCCGAAATGAACACACTATTTGTCCATATGTTTTCAAGGGTATGTTCTTTCTTTCTTTTTTTGCAAGCAATTTTCCCATTGAAGAAAGTATTCCTGGGAGCATTTCCCCAGAGATACGCTTTTTGTTTTGCACCCCATTAAAAACATACACCGCTTTTGCATGCATTTCTTTCTCCTTTTTTTTGTTTTGTTTTGTTGCGAATTGCATCACAAACCATAAGAAAGTGCAGATTTCGATGTCTTGACTGCAGGGGTGGTGCTAGGTAACGGGCCCAAAGGACAAAAAAATAAAAGCACAAATTTGCATATGCTAATTTACATATGCTCTAAAGTCTGTAGAGGACCCCACCTCCTGAGGACACCCCGATTTGTAAAAAGGGATGCATGGCCAGGGGAGAGGAGGGCAGTTGAGTTCAGGAAAAAGCCTCAGGCAGAAAAAGATTCAAGGGGGCCCAGCGGGAGGGGAAGCCCATGTGGGCCAAAAGCCAGCTCGTCCAGGACTCCAGGGGGATCCGCCGATGCAACTGGCCCCTGGACCTTTCATTCAGCAAGTGCCCCTGGACACAGCAAGGTGGTGGGGCAGAGGGCCTCCCAGGGATTCGGGGCTCCCAATGAAAGATTCGGGGCTCCAGCCCTAGTGGGCCACCCCCTAACACCGCCTCTGCTTAACTGTGTCCCGGTTCGTGCTTCAGTTTGGGAACTGTGAAGTTGCTACATCCACCTTGAAACGGGAGCCGAACGGATTCCTTACCCGGCCGTCCCCCACTGTAGAAGCGCCGGTGGGAAGCAAGACGCCAACCAGGAGGGCCCAGTCCGGTCCAATCTGGTGGGGTTCATCTTGTGCTCTCACCAGAGAGCCGAGAGACAAGTACGGGGCCCTTGGTGCTGGCTGGGTGCAGGATTGCTCTTCTGGCAGGCGGCCTGCTTGGGTCTACTGAAAGCAGACTCTTTCCCATGGGGCTGGTCGACAGCTGGGCAAAGCCGGTATTCTCCAAAGGACAACAATCGTGTGCCCAAAACACCAGTGCCTGCCGGCCACCCTTCCATCCACTCCAGGTTTTATCTGAATTCGGCCAGTGACAGTGTTCCTGGCATGGATCTCCGCTTCTGGGCGGCTGGCATGAAGACGCCGGCTGTCGCTTCCCCTTCCAGCGCAGCTGGGCATCTCGGCCTCCACCACCGCCAAGGAGAGCTGCGGGCGGGCCCTGCAATTAGTGTGACTAATTAACTCTTGGCCCCCGTTACTCATTCGCCCGCTGGCCGCGTTTCCGGAGGTCAGAGAGTCACACATTGGTTTTGGAAGAGTCAGAAGCGATGGGAAAGGAGGTGTCCTAAACTTGCCCTCTTAATATTATTTGGCCTTCCTGTGTCACTTTTTGAGGACAGATGCTATCTCAACATTCCTTCTCACAGCAGCCCTGCAAGGTAGGCCAAGATTGCTCCAATATTGCAGGCGCAGGGGGCTGAGGTGGAGGAAAGAGTGCCTTCCTTAAGGCCGCTACGTGGTGGTGGTGACATCTGAACAAATTAGTGGGGATAGGTCTATTCGATAAGTGGTGCTGAGTTTTGCTTTTTTCCTCCTCCCTCCTAATCCCTTTTCCTCTTGTGTTGTGTCTTTTTCATTGTAAGCCTGAGGGAAGGGTCTATCTCGAGATTAATTTTGTTAATCCACTCTGGGAGCCTTTTTTTTGGCTGAAGAGTCAGGGAAATGTGTTGTAAATATATACAAGCAAGTGGAACCTCTGTGCCTGGTTGCTGAGAGACTAGATCAGTGTTCTCCAACCTTGGGTCCCCAGACGTTTTTGGCCTACAACTCCCAGCATGCCCCAGCCAGCTATGCTGGCTGGGGCATGCTGGGAGTTGTAGGCCAAAAACGTCTGGGGACCCAAGGTTGGAAAACGCTGGACTAGATGGACCTTTGGTCTGATCCTGCTTCAGCGCTCTTCTTAAATTCTTCTGAACTATCTTAGTTGTCCTGCTACACAAACACCCTTGCTCTGTAGCACTTTCCAGACGGTTCCCAGTTCGGCCCGCCTGCTTCTTCCCCAAACCCCGCCCCCTCTCCCAGCAGGGAAACGCTCTTATCTCCGAGGGAAGAGCACTTCCTGGCTGAGAGCTGAGTAAGGGAATCTTCAGTGCTGCTGAGCAATTCAGTCCTGCTTGCTTCTGACTAGACATGCAAAGACTTGTCCTGCTTACTTCTGAGTAGGCTTTAAATGGGTAAGAATCACATTTTGGGCGCACCCACACTGCCTTTGGCCACACCCACAGGTGGAATGCTGCCCCCAAGACCTTTCCCAGATTGGAACTCGAACTCTTGGGACTGAAAAGGGTTCCCCAGTCTATGTCTCCACCTGTTTTTACCGCTGGGCCTCTGGTGAGCTTGGAATCCCAAACAAGCCCTGCTTGGCTCTCTGCTTCATCTCACCTCTCTATCTCACATGGCATTTTCTCCATGGAGACAGCAGGGCTCATGGGACCAACCAGGTAAGCTGTGCACGAGCTGAGCTGCAGCATCAAGGCAAGAGAGCACTGTGCAAGAGTTCAGCTGCTCCACGGAGATCCAGGAAGCGTCAGGTTTGCGAGAGCAGCCATGAAATACAGGAGGCAAAACTACCAACAACAACAAAACATCCCAGACCAGCAGCTACGAGGAGACACAAAGCAGTCCCAGAAACGGATCGGGCAAGGCTTTTATTTCCCACACAGAGCCTCTGCGGAGAGGGGACTTCCCCACGGCTTGCCTCAACTGTCCGAGGGGCAGCAAGAGCAGACGTCCGTCGCAGGATGGGGTGCTGGGTTATTTGGGTGGGTAGCGGGCAAATGGAGAGTCTTCCGCGACTTTTCCCTGTTGAGGAGAAAGAAAAAGAGAGGGCAAGAGCTGAAACAACGCCTTCCAGAATCCATCCTGTTTTTCAGCTTTTCATGCCAAGAACCAGAGGCGTGACCTCACCTCCATGGCTGAATACAGGCTCCAAAAGCCCCGAGAGGGGCCCCGCCTTGCCTTCCTCGCCCCCAGCCGGTCTACCTACCATGGGCACCTCGTCCAGTTTCTTGAAGGCGGGTTCCCTCGAACGGCAACATTTCACCAGGATCACAACGGCCCCGATGAGCAGGATGGCCACGAAGATGCAGATGATGGCCACCAGGCCCGGTTTCTGAGACAGTGGGGGCTCCGCGTCGCTCGGCCGAGCTGCTGGGAAGATAAGAGGTTCCGCGGCTTGCCTGGTTTCTGGAAAGCCGCTCTGGCCTGGCGGCTGATGGGTGCCCCCTTCCCGCCACCAAAACACAGCCATGATAGGGCCGGGCATCTCCTGCCCCCATTCCGAGGAAGCACAGAAACCTCCATCATCCCCAGTCGGCATGCCGGCTGGGACTGATGGGAGTTGTAGTCCAACAGATCTGGAAGGCGCCCGGCTTGGGGGAGGCGGAAACGGAGGCAGGGATGAGGCTGGCCAAGTCCTCGTGTGAGGCCGCGGGTGTGCAAAGTCTCTCTCCCTGAGTTTACCCAGACCGAAATATTCCTTTCCTTAAGGCAGAGAGTGGCAGGAGCTTACACCTGTTACCAGCCCTCTTCTATTAACCCGGGCTGTCATTGCTCACTTGGGAAGGAAATACACTTTGCACGTCCCCAGAGGCACGCTTTTCGCCATTGCTTTGCATGGAGGAGGAAGACTATGTAAGCCGCCTTGAGTTCCTTGCAGGAAAAAAGGTGGGGTATAAATATAATAAAATAAATAAAATAAAATAAATAAATGCACGCACACAAATGAAAGAGGTTCTGGGGCTGAGGGCGGGTGAGCCATTTCTTCGGCTTAGCCCTTGTGAGAAGGCAAGCGAGCGTTGGAAAGACAGGGGGCCTTCCTCCCCCCCCCACAAAAATCTCTTTGGATGGAGGAGCGAACACAGATACAAAGAAGAAAAAAGAAAAAAGCCAACCAGAAAAAATGGTGGTGCGACAGCGCCACCTGGTGGCTACTGCAACCAGCTTGCCCTCGCCTTCTTCCCGCTCAGACCCACCAAGCGGCCTCTTCTGTTCCTTTCACGTGGCAGGCAGAAATTCAACTGGTACAGCATTGTGATTGTTGCATGCTGGGGGAGGGGGGAAGCCGCCCCTGTTGAATTTCTACATCCATCATTTAAAGCAGGGATTTAGCAACTTGTTTTTTTCCTGTCGCGGGCCGCATCGCCTCATGAGTAATATGTTGGGGGCCACATATGTTGGCGGTGAAGGGCCAAAGCCCAAAGTGAGTCGGTCACCCCTTTTTCTGCCACACCCTTTTCTCTCTCCCTTCCTAGGCAGCTGCTGCCAGGGAAGGGAAAGGTCGCTCTTGCCAGAGGCGCTGCACTGATCTTGCCGAGGGCTGCAGAAATTAAGCTGTGGTCCTGAGGGTCAAAGCAATCCTGCTTCTGCTGGCTTAGAGTTACTTTGCGCGGCTGTTCTAGAATTTACTTTGCGGGAGGAGAGGGATTTTTTTTTTTAAAAAAAAATAGATTGTATATATTTTTACATTCTCTCCTCCCCCCCCCCCCCCATTGTTAGTTGCCTTGAATACCAGGCAAAGAGGATATAAATATTTTTATACTCCTCTTTTCCATTTAGCCTTTCAGAATGTGTAGTTTTAATGTTTTTAATGTTCTTGTTTTTATTGTGTTATTGTTTTACGTGGTTGTACACTGCCCTGATGGCTTTTTAGCAGATAAGGCAGAATGTACATGTTAATAATAAATGTTTAGAAAGAAAGAAGAAAGAAGACACAGGAAGGAAAAGAAAGAGAAAGAGACAAGGAAGGAAGGGGGAGGGAGGGAGAGGGAGAAGAGTACAAAGGACAGGGAAGAGAAAAGAAGGACAAAGGGAATAAGAGAAGAAGGAATGACGGAATGGAAATGAACAGCAAGAGATAGAAAGTAGGAAAAGAAGAAAGAAATAAAGAAAGGACAAGAGACAGGAAGAGGAGGGAGGTAGGGGGGAAGATAGAAAGAAGAAATATATGAGGAAGAAGAAGGAAGGAAGGAAAGAAGAAATAAAGGAAATAACAAAGAAGAAAGAAGAAGGGAAGAAGGGATACGTAGACAAGAAGGAATTAAGGAGGAAGTAGGGAAGGTCCAAGAAGAAGGGACAGAAAGAGACAAGAGACAGAAAGGAAGGAAGGGACAGAGACAAGAAGGAAGAGAGAGACGAGACAGAAAGAGACAAGAGATTGAAGGAACAAGGAAGATGGGAAGGAAGGAATGAGAAAGGAAGGAAAGAAGGAGGGGAAAGAAAGAGAGGAAGAGACAGAAAGAGACAAGAGACAGAAAGGAAGGAGGAGGAAGGAAGGAAGAGACGAGAGAGAGAGAGAGAGAGAGAGAGAGAGAGAGAGAGGCAGAAGCTGTTCTTAGTTTTAGAGTGCTGCTGGATGCCCAAACATTCAGGCCCACCAACCAACACGTTTGGCCAAAACCCAAGCTATAAGCTTAATGAATAGAATAAAATAATAATTTCCCACAAGTTGGCAACCTCCCACAAACTAATTAGCTGATGGTGGGCGAGCGTTAGCTAACATTAAAAGCAAAGGTACATTGAAACAGCAACTAAAACATGATGCCTTTTTAAAACAACAGCAACTGAAAGTGACCAGCCAGTTAATCAATCAATGGCCCTGCCAGCTGGGGATGATGGGAGTTGCCTTCTAAGACAGCTGCCCTCCAGCTTACCACCCAGGCTGTCACTACTAGTGGATAGACATTGCCCGACAATGGCAAAAAAAAACCAAACCCGAACACCGAGCGAGCCCAAGGAAGAGCCACAAGGCCTCTGCTTACCGGTGGCCGTGCTGCCAAGGGTAGCGGACTCAGCCACTTGGCTAGTGAGCGGCAGCTCTTTGGAGCTTGCTGGAGATGTCGTGGCGGCAGGCACAGCTGTACCGTTGCCTGCCTTGTTGCCATCGCCAGTGGTGTGGGAGGGCCCGGGGGCGGGCGACGGATCTGAACTGGCCAGGTGGGTGGTGGCGTCGGTGGCCTTGCCCGTGGGTGCATTGGAGGCAGTGGTGTTTGCCGTCGGGCCAGCGGTCACTGTCACACCGAGGGTACCTGCGGAAGGGGGGGAAATCACAGTCAGAATGAGCAAACTCCATCATGATAGCTTAACAGAGCCTCCTGGGCCAAAGGCAGTCTACCTGTAGTCCTCAGTTGCTGCAGGGGGCAACTTATGCCCGCCCCGCTCGTGGGCTTCTCAGAAGCATTCGGCTGGCAAGCGTTGGATTCAGGGTTACCGGCTCCACCTTTAAGTTCTCTGCGAGGTTCTTCGTGCGTGCCTGCCCCACCGCAAATCAAAAGTGACCCACCCCCTGCAGAGCTCTTTTTTTTTTTTTTGGTAAGCATTATTTTTCTGCTTGTTTTTATTGTTCTTATTTATCAACTTTCTTAGACACCTTTAAAAAGAAGAAAAGAATACTCAAGGGAACATACCATAGAATTAAAACATACGCAGGGTCTTAGCAGGAATGCAGTAGGGAACTGGAGTGCCCCATTTTGCCTAATCAAAGGACCCGCTGCTTTAGGGCACAATCCTATCCATGTTTAGACAGGGAAAAGTCCTACAACCATATGCATGTTTAGACAGGAAAAAGTCCTACAATCCTATGTATAATTTAGATAGGGAAAAAGCCCTTCAATCCTACCTTCAATCCTATGCATGTTTAGACAGGGAAAAGTCCTACATTCCTATGCATGTTTAGACAGGGAAAAAAGTCCTTCAATCCTATGCATGTTTAGACAGAAAAAAAGTCCTTCAATCCTATGCATGTTTAGACAGAAAAAAAGTCCTACAACTCCCAGCATTCCCCGGCCAGCGTTGTAGGACTTTTTTTCTGTCTAAACATGCATAGGACACTGTGCCCTTAGTGTCAGTATCGGAAGCAACTCTCTCTCTCTCTCTCTCTTACGCCTTATCCAGCCAAAACTCTCATTCTGTGTCTATTGGACGCCACAAGGTCTCTTTAATAAGGGCTTGGCCTGAGGCAGTGGCGTCTCCTTGGGTCAGGAGCCATGAGGGCTGCAGTAATGCAGCAGGGCGATCCGCCGCAGGCGTGAGCAGAGGGCTGGTTTCTTTGTCTGGGTTGCGGGCTCCACCTCACTGGGCAAATAATGCGCACAGCCCGGAGATCAGAAAAGTGGCACCCCACCCTCCAGCGCACCGAGGGATCAGTTTCCCCACATCCTGCTTTGCTGCCAAGCAGCCCGAGGGATGCCAGAGTCAGATGACGTGGGGCGATCTGGGAACAGCCTGTGAGTTAATGTGCTGCACAGTCCTACAAAATAACTTTGGACTTCCCTCGGGGAGCTCGTGGTGGGCTCCCGGGCCTGGCATTCGTCCACATGGGTTGCCTTATTGGTGTCTCTCCTTCTGGGACCAGTCAACGGGCCTGGAGTTTATTAGCTCGGGGGGGGGGGGGAGAACAGGGACAATCCACCTACATTTTCGTTGTCCCAAGGAGGAATCGAGTCTCGTGGTGGGTTTTGGCACCCCCCCCCCCCCGAAGCAGGCCTGGTCAAAATGGCCTCGAAGCACGGGTCACCTCTCTCCACACCAGATTTCGGAAAAGTAACTCAGAGCAACCGATCGGCTGCATTTCTGAAAGTACCCCCCAAATCCACCGGAAGCTCCGAGAATCTAAACTGTGGGCATGTTTTTTAAAATAGTGTTTTTACAATCATAGCTTATTCTACCTACTAGGGTGAACTACGCGGCAAAGGGGAGGCCAACCTAGCCCCACATTGGCCAGAGAAGGAACCGTGACAGGGAACTTGCTTCACCTTCGTGCCAGAAGAGAAACTTGAAACAAAGCTGTGGCATGTTTTTTAAAACCTATAGTTGTGCTGGTTTTTCACAGATCATAGCTTCATAGATCATGAAACGTAATTGGAAGGGCCTAGCAGGCCATCGATCCAACCCCTGCTCAGCAGGAATCCAGGTCAAGCATCCCTGACAGATGCCGTCCAGCCGCACCTTGAATGCCTCCAACTGGAGAGCCCACCACCTCCCTAGTAGTTGATTCCATTGTCTTATTGCTTCTGCAGTCAGGAAATTTTCCTGATGTTTAGGTGGAATCTAGGTTCCTGTAACTTGAGCCCATTATTCTTGTCCTGCAAACTGGGATGATCGAGAAGAGATCTTTGCCCTCCTGCTGTGAGTGACATCCCTTCAAATACTGGAAGAGTGCGATCATATCTCCCCTCAGTCTCCTCTTCTGAAGGCTAAACATGCCCAGTTCTTTCAGTCTCTCCTCATAGGGCCTTGTTTCCAGTCCCTTTATCATCCTTGTTGCCCTCCTCTGAACCCTCTCCGGTTTGTCTATGTCCTTCTTAAAGTGAGGTGCCCAGAACTGGACGCAGTACTCAAGATGAGGCCTAACCAGTGCCGAGTAAGGGGAATTATCACTTCCCGCGATTTGGAAGCTATACTTCTATTAATACAGCGCAAAATTGCATTTGCCTTCTTTGCAGCCACATCGCATTGCTGGCTCATATTCAGTTTGTGATCTACCACAATTCCAAGATCCTTCTCACTTGTAGTATTGTTGAGCCAAGTGTCCCCCATTCTGTAACTCTGCATTTGGTTTCCTCTCCCTAGGTGCAGCACTTGGCATTTATCCCTATTAAATTTCATTCTGTTGTTTTCGGCCCAGCGCTCCAGCCTATCGAGGTCACTTTGAATTTTGTTTCTGTCTTCCAGAGTATTAGCTGTTCCACCCAACTTTGTGTCATCTGCAAATTTGATAAGCAAGACCTGGCAGAACTTTGAAACGAAGAACCGGTGCTTGGGTTTTGCTTTTTCCACCTCCCTCCCCATCCCTTTTCCTTTTGTGCTATGTCTTTTAGATTGTAAGCCTTAGGGCAGGGACGTTCTCCTTATTAGTCTTTGTAAACTGCTCTGGGAGCCCTTTTGGGCTGAAGAGTGGGTCAACTGCTGTAGATCAATAAAGGTATAGTTCTTACACTTTGTTGCTGTCATAGAATCATAGAAAAGTAGAGTTGGAACGGGCCTACCAGGCCATCGAGTCCAACCCCCTGCTCAATGCAGGAATCCAGGTCAAAGCATCCCTGACAGATGGCCATCCAGCCACACCTTGAATGCCTCCAGATTGGGAGAACCCACCACCTCCCTAGGTAATTGGTTCCATTGTCTTATTGCTCTGACAGTCAGGAAATTTTTCCTGATGTTTAGGTGGAATCCGGGTTCCTGTAACTTGAGCCCATTATTCCGTGTCCTGCAAACTGGGATGATCGAGAAGAGATCCTGGCCCTCCTCTGTGTGACAACCCTTCAAGTACTGGAAGAGTGCGATCATATCTCCCCTGTCTCCTCTTCTGAAGGCTAAACATGCCCAGTTCTTTCACCCTCTCCTCATAGGGCCTTGTTTCCAGTCCCTTTATCATCCTTGTTGCCCTCCTCTGAACCCTCTCCAGTTTGTCTACGTCTTTCTTAAAGTGTGGTGCCCAGAACTGGACGCAGTACTCAAGATGAGGCTTAACCAGTGCCGAGTAAAGGGGAATGATCACTTCCCGCGATTTGGAAGCTATACTTCTATTAATGCAGCCCAAAATAGCATTTGCCTTCTTTGCAGCCACGTCGCATTGCTGGCTCATATTCAGTTTGTGATCTACCACAATTCCAAGATCCTTCTCACTTGTAGTATTGTTGAGCCAAGTGTCCCCCATTCTGTAACTCTGCATTTGGTTTCCTCTCCCTAGGTGCAGCACTTGGCATTTATCCCTATTAACTTTCATTCTGTCATCATGACGCTGCTCTGTTTTATCGTTTCTTTTTATTTTACCTTTGTCATTGTAAGTTGTAATTGCTGAGAGTTATATTGTATATATATATGCAATATAACACACACACACACACACACACATTAAGTGATATTTAATATTTTTCTCTGTAAACCACTTAAGGATTTTATTATATTAAGTGGCATACAGGTATTACTAATAAACAGACAACCAACCAACCTTTAGGAGCCATTTGGGCCAAAGGGTAGTCTATAAATTTACTAAATAAATAAATATCTCAGTGTTTCCTATGGGTTTTGGGGTGCTCTCTGAAACCCAGCCAATGGGGCGGTCTCTGACCTAGTTCCCCGAGAGAACCTGAAAATCTAAATTGCCTGGGAGGTTACGTTAAAATAACTGGTAGGTTTAGGAATGGCCCTCTCTGCCCTGTCAGTGTGCAAAGAGTGTACACGTTCTGAGTGGTCACAAGAGACAGCGACACAGAGAGAGGCAGCTCTCAGCGGCTCTGGGGAAACCTCTCAGTGCTCCCACGGTGTCCCCTGGGACACCTGCGGGAGGACAGAGGGGGGAGGAGGTGGGTCCAGACACCAGAGATGGGGACTCAGACTCCAGGACTCGACTCGTGAGTCAGACTGAGTCCCCCCTCTGACTCGAGTCAGACTCGAGTCCCAATATTTTTAATGGGACTCAAGACTCGACTCGGGACTTGAGACCAAGGACTCGTGTTCCAAAATCGTGTTCCTCAAATGCAACATACATGGATAGGTTTTAGGAAATACAGCAAGTTTATTTTTTTAAAATCATTTCCCTAAAACGCAACCTTTCAGACATTTTGGGTTTGGCTGCCTCTGCCTGCCTGTCTGGGGTTCCCTGCCTCCTCTGCCTGCCTGGTCTCTTCTTGACCAGTTCCACAGTTTGAATTGTCCAAGACAAAGGCCTCTGCCTGCCTGCTTTGGGGTTCCCTACCTCCTCTGCCTGCCTGGTTATTTTGGGTTCGTCTGCCTGGTCTGTTCTTGCCAAAATCAGTGGCAGAGTTTTGAAATAAAAAGGCACACTTGTGCCTAGAATTTATTTAAGCCACACATCTGAAGTAGCCTTATTTTGTTGGGGGAAAACCCCCATTGATTTTAATAGGGACTCGTGACACAGAGTGCTCGGCAGGCAAGATTTTAGACATCGCAGAACAAAATCAGAAGTGACCGGTACAGAAACCGGTACAGCTGACGGGCACAAGAGACACCCTGTTTGCAGCAGTGGGGAGCACCCCAACTTCTGGAAGCCCCCCGGGGAGATCTGTTGGGCCTCCCCGGGCCTTCCCACTTTTACAGTACAGGCTGATGTATGTTCTACTCAGATGTACATCCAACTGAGTTCAATAGGGCCTACTCCCAGGTAAGTGGGGAGAGGATTGCAGCCTTAAGTGGGACTCCAGATTCATTTGTTTAGGCAAGTTTGGACTTAGAGCGAGATTCTGCTTAAGTTTGTTTTAATCCCCAGTTAAGCACTACTTTGATGTCATTTTGACACCAGCAGGCAAAGATGATCTTTTTAATTATTTCCCAGGCCTTTTTGTTCCTTTTTTTTTTTAAACCCTCCGGCACTAGTTCTTACGCTGCTTTTAAAGCACGCAGCTCTGGTTTTATCGCTTTGGTTTTATTTGATTGTTCCCATTTTGTATTTTCTCTGTTTATTGAAAGTACGTTTATCCCGCTCCTCAGCCAAAATGCCTCCAGGAGCAGCTTACATACATTCGGTTAAATGAGACAGTTCCTGCCTGAAGGCTGACAATCTAAAACAGACACAGCACACAAGGAAAAAGGGATGGGGAAGGAAGAGGAAAACTTTTTTTTAAATTGTAAGCTGCCTTGAGAACATTTGGGGTTGGGGGGTGGGGGGCATTGTCTAAATTCCCAGTGAACAAAAAAACATATCCAGGTTATTCCAGTGCCTCCAAAGCTGGATTATCCTGAAGTTATTCTGATTTTTATTTGTTATGAACCTTTCCCCCCCATTGATGTTTTCATTTTGGATATATTTTTAGCCACTTTGAATGCATAGAAAATTGGGATGGAAATCTCTGTGCAGAGCAATCCTGCATGTAGAGTACGTCTGCTCAAAAGTAAGTCCTGTTAAGGTCAATGAGACTTCCTTCCAGGCAAAAGCTGGGAAACCACCGAAAGATCAGCCGTGGGGGAGGGGAAGGAGGCGGGGCCATCTGGCACACCTGGGCAGGCCGCACTGGAGCCTCAGGTGGGCCGGATGTCCTCCGCGGCCCTGAGCTTCAACACCCCTGCTATGTAGGATACAGCTTAAACCGAATCAAATTGAAATGTTGCTTGCCTTTTTGTGTGTGCCGTGTATGCCGTCCCACAACAAAGTTCTCTAGGCAGAAATCGCCTCAAGATCTATTTGTTTGTTATAATTCTTCACACTTCTCGAGACGTCTGTTTACTGTTCACGTCACTGAGAACTTAATTTCCAAGTTCTCCGATGACCGTCTCGTCGTCTCCGCCTCTTCTCTGCTTAAGTCGACTTATTCGCCCCCTTCATCTCTGAGCGAAAGGCAACGAGAGAGACCCCGAAAGCCCACGCCATGTCCTTTGGGCCTCGGCGCCAACTGACCAGAAAGTGGCCTACGCGCGTGCTGTTTGAGCCCGCTGCGTCGGAAGAGGAGGTGAAGCGCCTCGCAGCGCAAACTGCTGCAGAAGCCAAACACCAAGTTGTTGTGAAACTGCACAGCGACGGAGGCCTTTTGGAAAGTTGGCAACTCAGCTGCCTTTGGCACAAGCGCGCTGGGTTTCCTCCAGAGGGAGCTGCCCGGCACAAGATCCCCGGTTGTGCCCAAGACAGTCGTATCCTGGCTACCACCGGTCCGCATTTGCCCCACGCCTGTTGCCCCTGGGATTCAATCCCCCCCCCCCCCGCGGAGTCTCCCCCACCCTAACCACTTACCTCGAGCAAATGCCACCAGCCATAGCAGCAGCCAAAAGGCCATGATGGGGCAGCTGCAATTCTCCTGGGGCCTTTGGAGGAAAAAGCCCGCTGGCCGAACGGGTCTCGTCCCAGCTGCGAACAGGATCCGGCATCTGCGGTGCCAACTCCCAAAGAGGGCGGGCACCTGGGCACTGGCCAAGAGCAGCTTGGCACCTGACGGAGGGGCGAGCACGGCACAGCGGCTCCCTCTGCTGGGCAGGTGAGGGAAAGCAAGCGCGCGGAGGGAGGGCCCCAAGGAAAGAGTCCTCACTCAGTCCTTCATCAGAGCTGTGCGCAAACAGGCCTCTCGAAATGCTCCCCCTTATCTGTGGTCAGAGAAATTTCACCGCGGGTGGGGTGGGGGGACGACGACAACTTCACTGTGAGGGGGGGGCAATTTCACTGCGTTTCTCCAGGGGGAGGAGAAATTCTCCAAGTCCAAAGGTTTCTCACAGGTAGGCTTCACCATCGGCAGGGGTTGTAGTGCACACCGGCTTTCTTCCCCCGCCCCCAAAGGTGTTTTGCGCTGCCTGGCCCCCAATTTTCATCCTCCCCAATGTTCCATGCCCGTTTGTTCCGGGGTATTGTGGGGGGTGGGGGTCGGGTCGGGTCGAGTCCATTGGCTGGGAGAAGAGGGAAGGAAGGTGGTCACACTCACCACCCAAAAAATAGTGAAGAAGACTTGGAGAAAATTCTGCAACGCGGCCTTTTATTTCTAGATGCGGGGGGGGGGTAAGAAAAGTAAAATCTCAGAACAGTTAGGAGAAAAATGTCCCCTGAGAAATTTTGGCTCAGCTCTAGCCGTCATTCTCCAGGGTTCAGCACCTTCCCAAACGCTAAAATTTCTGATGGGTGACTGTTAATGGCGCCTCTGATGGAGGAGGAGGAGGAAGAGGAGGAGGAGGAGGAAGGCCGTGTCCGTCTCCTTGGGTTCCTTGCAAGAGGGAAAAAAGGCAGGATATAAATGTATTAATAAAAATGTAAAGAAGTAAAATAAACCATGCAAAAAATTGGGGTAGATGGACACCAAGGTTCCCCCCTTTCCCCGCCCGGTTGCATCCTGAGCAATGGTAAGAGTTACATCTGTAACTCCACGCACTTTGGGCCTGGCTCCTCCCTCTTTCTGCTCTGGCCACACCCACCATGAGAGGCAGGAATGTGGATCCAAACAAGTTTCCACCACCGGGCTTCTCTGTTCGGTGATAGCAGTGCCGGCTCCAGGTTTTGGCGGGCGCTCGGTCAAGACACCTGCAATGGGTCTCCCTTCGCACTGCCATTGTCCCCAGCTGCTCTTCCTCCTCCTCCCTCCTCTTCCTCAGCATAGCACCCACTCGCTTGCTTGCCAGGCAGAGCGCCAGGGAGCAAGGCGGCCGCGGCATGTCCTGCTCCGCCTTCTCGCCACCGCCAGCCGTGGCCTGGGCCGGAGCGAGAGGCAGTTGGTGAACCAGCAGGCTGCAAGGGGGACGAGGAGGAGCGAGTCCAGGGGGGCTCTGGCCACCGGGCCCCTGCTGGTGTGTGGGCCCCTCGGCAGGTGCCCGACCGTGCCGACCCTTGGCGCCGTCTCTGAATGACATGTTGCGCCCACTGCCCGGGGAATAAAAGAATGCAAGAACTTTCCGAGCTGGTTCCATCTCATTGCAGTGCCCAAAGCGTCCCACCCTTGACCCCTGGGTTTGTCCCTGGCAATTGGGATCCTGAGATTCCATTTAGCTACGGTGGAGGACCACCTCCTCCTCTATAATTTTGGCTCTTCCCCTTGTTCACAGCCATCTAAACCCGCCTGGCCATCTCGGGGGGGTCCGGGGTGCGTGTGTGGCAGGAGCAGCAAATCCCAGGAATGGATCCCACAATTAATAGGGTGTTGTGCAGAGAAGGGCATCCGCAGTCTGCTGAGCCCATCCAATCTTTTGTTCTTGATTGATCCAAGGTACACAATCCTATGCATGTTTAGACAGGAAAAAAAGGCCTATAACTCCCAGCATGCCCCAGCCAGCATGCTGGCTGGGGCATGCTGGGAGTTATAGGCCTTTTTTCCTGTCTAAACGCGATTGTGCCCTCACTTACTTTTATTTGCAGCATGTCTACCACTGCTCTGTAGCCCCGAAACAGCTCCCAGAGCAGGTTACAAAGAGGAGAGGCCCGGCTCTCCTGCTATCTAGATTTAAGACAGGACGCACAGCGCAGACAGCAGAGGAGATATATATATATAGAATTCAAAAACGGTAGAAAAAGTCGATTTGGAGACAGGGCGAGGGTGCCGGTGAATTTCAGCCTTCCTCAACCTGGCACCCTCCAGATGTGTTGTTGGACTACAATTCCCATCACCCCCCCAGTCAACAAGGCGATGGCCCTGCTGGCTGGGGATGATGGGAGTGGCTGCCATACCCACAAGGACTAGAAATCCCTTGTTGTTGTTGCTGCTGGCCTTAAAGGAAAGCGGGGATTTTCAAGGTAACCCCATTTTGCCTCATGTATTCCAGGGGTGTTCAAGCTCAAAACTGCGGGCCAAATCTCCACTCCTCGGGCGGTCCCCAGGTGGCCACGCCCCCTTCACTGGGCTCCTCCCACTCCCCCACAACCACCAATCGTTCGGCGGCTTCCCCAGGCGGCTTTTGTGCCATTTTCTCCCCGTTCTAAAAGGTAGAAATTCCACTCCTACCACTTCGTTACCGGCAGGAAGCGCTTGAAGCCAAAATATGCCAGGGATGGTTGGTTTGTTTTTGTAATTTGGCCCCACCCCTTTTGCCTGTGGCCCCGCCCACCACTGGGATACAGCCCCCAAGGGCTTCTCCGAAATTGAATCCATCCCTCGGGCTGAAAGAAGTTCGACACCGCCCCCGAGCTATTCCATCATCGGGCCTGCTATGTTAGAGCCACCCAGCGCCAGGGGGAAGTCCCTGCAGCAGCTCAGCTCGCCTCAGCCCAGTGGGCCGCAAATTGAAACCCTGCTCTGGTCGATGTTTCAGACAACAGCGCCTCGTCCCCCTTAGCAACAGAAAAGCATATCCGTTTGCCTGGCACGGGCCTCCTTTTCCCCTCCCTCTCCTTTGGCAAACAGCCGCGAAATGTCGTCCCCACCCCGAGGAATTGGCAGTGTGGTTCCCTCATCTGGTTTTGGTTTAAAGTGCTGCTAGGAACGCCTCCTGTCTTGACCCAATCTAGGGCGATAAACACACACGCCCCACGCTGCAGCACGCCTCGGCCGCTGCATCTCGGGGCGACGCAAACGTGCGAAGTGGCGCGGCTCCGTCGGGCCTCTACCTGGCCGCCTCCTCACGCCAGGGCCTGCAGAAGAAGTGAATGTGTTTCACGGCAGGTGGCCGCATGCGCAAGGCCAAAAAGGAAAAAGAAAAATGCATCACCCTGCAAAAAAAGGAGAAAAGGGGATGGGTGCAAATTTAGAAAAAAGGATGAGGATTTAAATAGAAACACAAGGCGGCTTGCCCCCTGGCCAGGTGACCGGTGCCTGTCTGCGGTCTGGCTGCTGCAGACTGTGGAGAGAGAAATTCAAGGCCCCGGCGCTGCTCTTCCTCGTTACGGTTCTTTTGACTTTTAAGCCAGACCTGGACTGGGCAGCCCGTCAAAGAGAGGACGGTCCTCTGCCAGGCCACCAGAATAATAGAGGACTGTCCTCCGCAAAGTAGCACACCTGGCCACCCTAGGAATGATTCTTTATCTATTAAACCAGACTTGGGACTGGACAAGCCCATTGAAGAGAGGACACCTTCAAAGAGAGGATGGTCCTCTGTAAAGTAGGACACTTGTCCACCCTGTTTTAGGACTCTTGTATCTTTAAGCCAGACTTGGGACTGTTGAAAATGCAAAAATAAAGAGCATTTTTTAAAAAGGGGGGGGGCAGACAGCCCCTCAAATAGATTAAGCCTCCAAAGGGAGGATTCCTCTCTGCAAACCAGGGCACCCGGCCACCCTATTACGATTATTTCTTAAAACAGACTTGGACTGGGCAGCCCCTCAATCAGAAGACAACTTCACATTGAAATAGAGGACTGTCCTCTGCCAGCTATTCAAATAGGGGGCGGCTCTCTGTGAAGTAGGCCACCCTAGGTTCACCCAATCACACACACACACCACCCAGGTCTGTCTCGGTCTCGGTCTCTCTATTACACCATCTAGCGGCCTCTGCCCCAAGGAGCATACATTCCAACATTCAACTCGGGAGAGAGGATGGAGCGTGGAGGGAACCTGCGCTCATTCCAAACAAGGGACCGACAGATCTCTGCCTGCTTTTAAGCATCCCTTGCTGTCGGCTTTGTTCTCAACACTTCTGTTGTTTGCTATTCTAACATCTGTGGGCTGCCTGGAGTGCATTTCTGAAAGGCAGGATAGGCGTCCAGTAAACAAAACAGAACGAAAACAAAGCAACCAGAATTTATCTCAGTTGCTGTGCTTGCGTTTTGTTTTGTTTTTTTGCTGTATTGTTACATTTTATTGTAAGATATCCTGGGAAAGTTTGTTTTGTTATGGAAGGGTGGGATGTAAAAGACGAAGAAATAAACAATCTCTTTATAAAAGTTAGCAACACATTCAGCTTTATAGGGAATGAAGGGAACATCTGAGGGTGGGAGCGGAGAACAATTGTTCAACTCCTTCTCCCTCCCGAGCCTTTTTTCCTTTTGTGCTGTGTCTTTTAGATTGCAAGCCTGAGAGCAGGCCAGGGCAGCCTGGTTACTAATCTTTGTAAACCACTCTGGGAGCCTTTTTGGGCTGTGTAGAGCGGGATAGAAATTCAGGGAACGAATTCTTCCAGGTTTAAATCCGCCAGTAGGCTACATTCCTCAACCAGTCTGATCCCACAGCCCCCTGCAATTTAGGATCTCGGAAGAATTTCAAGGCAACCTTTTGCGGCTACTCTGAAGTAAGTTTTATTTATACCCAGAATGTCCAAACACTTTCAGCCCCAAGGGCCGCATGCAATTTTAGAGAAGGGGGGGGGTGTCAAAGCAAATGGGGCAGTTTCTGAAACAAAAGGATGGGCAGGGTCAAAAGTAGCTGCATATTTTAGCTTAAAGCTCTTTGTGGCCCGTAAGTGAGCTTTCAGAGAGGCATTTCAACCTTTTAGAAGGGGGGGGGAGATATAAAAACTGGGGGGGGGGACACACACAAATGATTGGCGCTCTGGGGCAGGACCAGGGGAAGTGAGCATGGCTTTCTAGAGCAAACCCAAGGTATCAGGATTAGGAACATGGTCAGCTGTCAGCAGCTGTGTCCTCCTAAAGCCCACCAGGAAGAGTCCAAAAACTCAGGCAGGGCAGGGGTTGCTCCAGATCAGTGCTCTCCAACCTTGGGTCCCCAGATGTTTTTGGCCTACAACTCCCAGCATGCCCCAGCCAGCGTAGCTGGCTGGGGCATGCTGGGAGTTGTAGGCCAAAAACATCTGGGGACCCAAGGTTGGAGAACGCTGCTCCGGATCAACAAAGCAGTTCTCCCAGTTTCCCTCTCCCCCAGGAGCAGGCCTTTGGTCAAGTGGATTTGAATTTATGCCCACTCAAGGCCAAGCTGCCCCAAAACACTCTGCACGGCAACAGGGAACTGTTGCTGGGAAAATTCATCCCCCTCCCACCCCGTGAGGGAACAGGGAAGCCCGAGGGGGCTGGCACGCTAATTTAAAAAAGTCCCGGGGCTTTGACCCTGTGAGCCGTGGTGCCACTACACACCACTGCCGGTCGGTCAGCAGAACAACGCGATCGCATGCTGTCTTTTGAAAGTGCTCCTAGACCCAGCCTTGACCCAGGTTGAAGGCCGTGGCACTTTTGGGACAGCTTAGGCTGGTGTGCCGACCTTGGCAGTGCCTGCAGAAGGCAGCTCCAGCCTCGGCAGGCGGGCCTTCCGCCACGTCTGGATGACTGCAATGCATTCTCTGGTGGGGCTGCCCTTGAAGAGGGTCTGGCAATGGCAAAAGGTCCAAGATGCAGCTGCAACCTGATGCCTTCCAGGTGTGCTGGACTGCAACCCCAACCATTCCCAGCCTACCCCCTGATGCATTTTGTTTTTATAAATGTCTAGATGAGGATTCTTGACATCGTCACATTTTTTTTACTGTATTTGTGTTTTCCCTTCTTTCTTTTTTTTGGTCTTTCTAGTACCATTCAGGTTGATTTGTTTATTGCAGGGATGGGGAAACTTTAGCCCTCCTGATGTTCCTGGACTGGACTCCCACCAGCCTGAGCCGGCATGGCCAATGGCGAAGGATGGTGGGAATTGTAGTCCAGCAACAGTTGGACTAACGTTCATTGTTTACTGCACCGCCATTGGAATTTTTTGCACAGCAATCTTTCCTTTTCTGCAACCCCTGCCTTTTATATTTGTGTATTAGTTTTTGATGGCTTTTTTTCTTTTCCCCCCGTTTGTAAAGGCACAATCCTATGCATGTTTAGACAGAAAAATGTCCTACAAACCTATGCACGTTGAGACAGGGAAAAGTTCTACAGTTGCAGGACTTTTTTCTGACTAAACGTGTATGGGATTGTGCCATTAATGTCTTAATAAGTTAATAGACTGACCAGGCGCTCCCCAACTCCCAGCAACCACCTTGGCTTAAAAGACGTTCACAGTCTTGCTCAGGAAGGTGAAGCAATGGACATTGGCTGGATCAGACCAGATATCTGCCACCCAGGCCAGCATTCTGGGTCCGGCCCAGATCAGATACCTCTGGAAAGCTCAGGAAGGCATTCGCCACACCCTGCTGCTGCTTCTCCTCCTTCCAGCGCTCAAACTGCCTTTGTTCATGGAGGTTCGAATAGGTGCCAGTCCACCTGCCTAAGCATCTTGCTGGATCAGATCAAGGTTCACTGACTACAACTCCCATCATCCCCTACTCAGACAAGCTGTTGTGGAGTTGTAGTCCAACATCTCTTCAGGGCACCAGGTTGAGGAAGGGTGGGCTTGTATATGACCAGTGGTCAGAAGGGTAAGAGCTCCAGAATTTGGGACTTCCAACTCCCAGGAGCCCCTGCTAGCATGGCCAACCGCCAGGAATGCTGGGAGTTGAGGTCCAAAACATCTGGAGATTGACTTTCTGCTCACCCCAGTCTTAAAGACATTCTCGCCTCTCTTCTGAAGGGCTCTTAATCGATCGGAGACTGAGCAGCTGTCAATTAACGGAGCCCACTGGAGTGGCAGGTTGGCAAAGTTAGAACAGGGGTGGGCCCTGTGCATCCTTCCAGATGTTTTGGCCTACCACTCCCATCCCAAAAAACATCTGGAGGGCCGCAAGGGGCCCACCCCTGCCTCAGAGAGAGCACAACAGAACTCAAAACTGCTTGCCAAGTTGAGTTTTACACTTTCCTTCCCATTTTGACCCAAACAGATTAATTTTAAGGATGCTTGTTTTTTCCCACCGCCTTGGTCAATCCCCCACCCACCCCATGTTTAAATTCGGATTGCAACCCATAAATCCAGACCAGGACAAAACCTGTGCTAGTTAGCGGATAGAATTTTGGATCGGAGATACAGGTTCAAGTTACCAGTCCTCAGCATTATCTATCTAAGCATGTCTTAAGATTTTGTTTGACATTACACTCTAAATTAGGAGGGCTATTTTTAATGGGTAGATTATTTACATGTTCTGAGCTGCCTAGTACTCTTTGGAGGTAGGTAAAAGGATAGAAAGGTTTTTAAAAGAAATAAAAATACAGTAATGCCTTGGATTGCAAGTAACTTGGTTTGAGAGCGTTTTGCAAGACAAGCAAATTTTTAAATATTTATTTATTTACTTGATATACAAGCGACATCTTGCAATACAAGTACTGTAGTATGGCTTAAATTAAAAATCTCTGTACAAATTCTTTTTGGGTGATTTCGTTTTGATATAAGAGTGTTTTGGATTACAAGCATGTTTCCAGAACGAATTATGCTCTCAATCCAAGGCATGACTGTAATTTGATTAACCAAACCCCTTCTTAAAGTGCCCCTCACTCCAAAGTATGAATGCCCATGGTTGTGGAAAGCTCTCCCTAGGCGACTACTGCAACCTGGTAACTTTGGCATTAGACTAGATTTTCCTGTTCAAGCAGGCTTAATATTGAACATCTGAAATATTTTTTAAAAGCTCCCCACTGATAAAAGTTTGTCATATTAAAGTTACTTTGGCCCAACCTGGGACTCTCCAAGTGTCTTGGGAATTATGCGAGATGCAGTCCAACACATCTGGAGCGCTCCATTATGCAGAAGTCTGCCCTAGACTCTTTGACGACGTTTTATTTCATATGTAACCCACTGGGACTGTTGTCACTCTCCACAGCTTTTTCTTCCCTGTGCTGCTGTTGTTCTGCCTTACGGCATTTCTATACTGTTTTGTTACCATGTTTTCAGGGGTGTTTTTGTTTGTTTGACCTAATTTGCACATCCTTTAGAGGAGCTGGTGGATAGGCAACTAATACAAGTAAATAACCATAGAGATGGAAAACACATTGAAGATCTAATCCGCCTCGCTCCCTTGCTGAAGCAGGAAATCCTCTGCCACAAGATTGACCGCCACCTTCGGTAACTTTACGGGACATTTTCAGAAAGTAATGCAAGACCGCTACTCACCCCAACAGCGAGCATGAACCTCCATGCTCCGGGGCATCTCTCCCCCCCCCCCCAACACTGGGTGCTGCTCTCTTATTTGCAGAGCAAATGCCTTCATGCTCCCGCTTGTCAGGTTCAAAGGGCAGCAACTTAACCGATCAAAGAGCAGATTTGTTTGGAGGTTCTCTGCAGCAGCAGCTAGAACGCAGGTGGGGATCCCGTAACCCTCCCAAGTTTTGGGGACTCAAATGCTCATCATCCCCAACCACTGGCCACGCAACATCCCAGGGCCACTCCAGGTCGCCACCGCTAACGGTGGATAAAGAAAATATTTGTCGGATCCTAGCTAGTGGCTAGCGTGTTGTGTCGTCTGTAAGCCACTTCCTGGTCCAAAAACCTCTTCAGCTACCGCTTGGAGACCCAACCCTCCTATGCTAACTTCCCCAACCTGAACTACAACTCCCAGAATCCCCCAGCCAGCGATTTTCAGAACAAGCAAAGGCTAGGAGTCAAAGGCAGCTGGCACAGATGCCACTCCATCCTCGATCTAGATGGAGAGGCGGGTAATAAAATATTATTATTATTATTATTATTACAGACTGAAAAACAGGTATATTTGCGAGACAGGCATCTTCCTACAAAGCTGAGTGATCGTTGTAAACATATAACCATCACGCTGTGTAGAGAAGAATACCAGAGCCCTGCTGAATCAGAACAAGGTCTGTCTAGTCCAGCATTCTGTTCACACAGTGGCCAACCAGCTGCCCCAATGGGAATCCCACAAACAGGACTTGCACACATGAAATTGGTGGCCATCATGACATCTTGTGGAAATGAGTTCCATAGTTTAACTCTGCGCTGTGTGAAGGACTTCCTTTGATCTGTCCTGACTCTCCCACCACTCGGCTTCATGGGATGACCCCGCTGGGTTCTAGTACTATGAGCACGAGAAAAATGTCTCCCTGTCCACTTTTTCCACACCAGGCATAATTTTATACACCACTCTGATCTCCCTTGTCACCTTTTCTCTTAAGCTAACATCCCAGACATTAGAGCTTTTCCTCACAGGGGATTGCTCCAGAACCCTGATCATTTTAATTGCTCTTTTCTGCACTTTTTCCAACTTGACTATACCCATTTTAGGTGCACTGCCCCCCTAAACGCACTTCCTCCTCCCCCCCCCCCCCCCGTTGTCTCCGGGGTCCAATTCCTGGGCCAGACACCGGAGGGCGTGCCAGACATACAATTTCGGGTTCAGATGCCTCGCCTTAAAAGAAAGGAGGAGGGCAGAGGGAGAGAAAGACACCAAAGCACCTTCTGCCAGCCCCCACTTTTGCAAAAAAAAAAAAAAAAAAAAACACAACCAGACCAGACTTCTTGTTTTTTCCAACTCCTGCACAGGATTTTACTGCACTGTGGAATGTGATGAGATAGATATGGCAAAAATAAGAGAACATAAGAATCCCCCCTCCGCCGAAAGAGACAGGCAGGATCCGATATTAACATAAATACGGTAGAGGAAAGGAAATGGTTCCTGAAAGAGTGGAGGGGGAGGGAAAAAACAGGCTGCCCGGGGGAGGTCCAGGCCAGAGTCTAGGGCCATTTCCCAAAGAATCAGGATTGGCGGTGGGCTGCCCCCCCCCCCGAGGCTCCACAAAAGCCCCCTGCTCCCTGGGGTCCTCAGCGCCCCTGCGAGGGCTCTGTGAAGGGTGTCTGTAGTCCAAAAAAAAAACAGGCCTCGATCCGGGCACGCTCACTCCCCTGCCCGCCCCACGAGTTTCATTCCTTTCCAAAGGGCCCCCTGCCCCATCTTCCAGCACTCTCTCCTCAGGCCGTCTGGGGAGGAGGGGGGGGCACAGCGTCCGCACTTTGGGCGCACCCCTTTAGTCTTCGTTGTACACTGCCGAGTGGGGCCCCTGATCCTTCTCCCCCCCCCAACCCGATCTCAGTCCAGCGGGGGGGGAGGCCCACCTTTGCAGCTGCAGCTGGGGGGGGGCGCGCCACCCTCTCGGGAGGGGCTCGTCCGTCGTTCTTCCTCTGCCTCCCCGCGGGGCCGAGAGGGATCCGGAGCCGGGCGCCCCAACGAGGCCAGCCTGGGGAAGCCTTTCTCCCGCCGGGCCGTGGGCCAGGGGTGGTGGGCGGGGGGCGCCCCTCAGTAGGCCGGCACCTGGTGCGGGGGCGGCGGGGGCTGCTGCTGCTGCTGGGGCAGAAGCTGGCAGCCGCTGTTGACGTGGCTGAGCACCTTCTGCTTGAGCTGGGCCACCTGCTCGCGCAGGAGGTTGGCCGTCGAGGCCAGCTCCGTGTTCTGGCTCTTGAGGCTCTTCACCTTCTCCTCCAGGCGCGAGATGCGCTCCAGCTTGCGCCGCCGGCACTTGGAGGCGGCGATGCGGTTGCGCAGCCGCTTGCGCTCCGCCTTGATGCGCTCCTGCGTGTCCATATCGATGGGCGACAGCGGCGGGCTGCTGTCTCCGAAGCTGGCCACCTCGGGCACGATCTGCGGCTCGTCCTTCAGCGGCGGCGGCGGCGGCGGGTGGAGCCGCGGGTGCGCCTGGAAGGGCCCCTCCGCAGTGTAGGCACCCGCGAAGGTGCTCAGGTTGGCGTACACCGGCGGCTCGACGGGCGCTTGCTGCTGCTGCTGCTGACTGCTGCTGCTGCGGGGCCAGGCTGGCGGCGGGGGGCAGCTCGGCCCCGACGGGGCCCCCGCCGCCGCCGCCGCCCAGCTGCTGGCTCTGGTTGTGCAGGTCCTCCAGCGCCTTGACGAAGCCGGCGGCGAACTCCTGCTCGTCCGGGGCGGCGCTGCCCCCGCCCCCGCCTCCTTTGGGGAAATGGAACTGCGCGCCGCAGCTGGTCGGCGTGGTGGTGACCAAGCCGTTGGACTGGATGATCAGGCGCTCCAGCTCCGGCGACGCCAGCTTGAGGAGGCCCAGATCCGGGGAAGTCAGCAGGGCTTGGCCCTCGCCCTGCTGCGCCGAGGCGGCGCCGGCGTGGCCGCCCCCGGCGGGCGCCTTCAGCTCGCCCAGCGCCAGAGTGAGTCCGTCTTTCTTCATCATGACGCCGCCGCCGCCGCCGCCAGGGAAGGGTTGCGAGAGGACGCCGCCGCCGCCGCCGCCGGAGGGGTTGCTCACGAGGGAAGGGGCCGCAGTTGCCGCCGCCGCCGCCGCCAAGGCGATCAACACATCGTCGTGGTAGAACGGAATTTCCATCCTCCTCCCCCCGCGGGCGGCGGAGGGGAGGCGGCGAGCCTGGGAGGGGCGGCCCGCGACGGGGCGCGCGCAAAAGCCCTGGAGAGGGCGCTGGGGGGGGGGGACCTCGTTGCGCGCCCGCTTTCCGAGAGCCTCGCGGCGCCTGCGGAGGCGGGAGCGGGCGCGAGCAGAAGCGCAGGGGTGGGAGCCGACGACCCTCCCCCTGCCGCCGCGTCTAGATCCTCCCCGCGGCCGCCCCTCTCTCGGTGCTCGCGCGCGTTTAGTGCGCCCGCCTGCTCCGGCGCCGCCGCTTTATCCCCTCCGACGGCCCGATGAGCTCACCGCGCGCGCCTCCCATTGGCTGCAGATGACGTCTGGGGAGGTGGGGCGGGGGGGGAAAGGGGGGGCGGGGGGAAAGTGTTTTGCAGGGAGGGCGGGGCGAGTGTGAGTGTGGGACCACGCCCACCCAGCCCCCCCTCCCGTGCGCCCTCGTCGTCTGGGAGACCGGCTCCGTAAACTGCACACAACAGCGCGCGGCCTCTCGGGCTGATGTCATCGAGGCGGGGGGAGGGGAAGCGCGGGCCGGGGGGGGGAGCGCGCCGCTGCGGCTGAAGACAGAGAAAACATGGTTTTTTGCAGGACGCTCAAGTTATCCACAGCAGGAGGTGAAAGGAGGAGCCGAAGGACAAGGCAAGCTCTCTGCCCCCGAGGAGCTTACAGAGCAGGACCGGGGACCGGGGGAGGGGTGTCGGGAGGGGAAGGGGGAGCTCGCTGCTGCTGCTGCTGCCGCTGCCGCTGCCGCTGCTAAACACGGAGAAGACCCACCCTGCTCCTCTTTCCACACACACACGGAGGGGAAAAAAAGACTTTTTTGCAGGACGATCAAGTTATCCACACAGCAGGAGGTGAAAGGAAGAGCAGAAGGGAAAGGCAAGCTCTCTGCCCTCGAGGAGCTTACAGAGCAGAAGTGGGCAGCCTATGTGGGTGGGGGGGAGGGCTTCCAGGTGTGGTTGGAGTGCAACTCCCATCAGCTGAAGCCAACGGTGGGGGATGATGGGGTTTGAAGTTCAGCGACGTCTGGAGGGGGGCACACGCACATCATTTCTCCCCCCACCCCCAATTCCAAAGTGGTGTTCTGGACACAGAGAGGGGAGGACAGCAGAAGCCCACGGCACGGCACGGCACGGCACGGCACGGCACGGCAGCCCCTCCAAAGGAATGCTTGAACGGTGGCTACTGACGGATTTCTTTACTTTTGCTGGGTTTGTTTGTTTTAACTATTTGTGGCTCACGTCAGCTACCCCCAGCCCAGGCACCCTCCCGATGTGCTGGACTACAGCTCCCATCACACAAACACATGGGAGTTGTAGTCCAACCAATATGGAGGGCGCCTGGTGGGGGGGGGGGGAGGCCAGCCAGCGTGTTGTATTCGTGATTTTAGGGCATGCGGCGGTGATCTGCCGTGCGAGGGGCCGCAAAGATCCCCCCCTTGTGCCAAATCCCGCACCCCAGAGGGCTGCCGCGCGGGGGGGGGGGGAGGACGGAGACTGGTGGCCCCCTGGAGGTTGTGGCACTCCGACTCCCATCTGCCTCAACCTGTGGCCAGGGACGATGGGCATGGTCGTGCAGCAACAGCAGGTCATCCGACCGGAGGTGCCTCACTCCAGCTGATATAGCCTTTCCATTAGCGGCCCCCCGTGGAGAGGGGGCAATTCACACGAGCTCCCCCAGCCCCAGACGTGCTTCGACCATTTCTTTCCCATTGATTCCACCGGGAGAAAAATGGGGAGCGGGAGCGGAAAGGGGGCGGAGCCGCGCGGCCTGCCAGATGCCCTACCAAAATAGCCAGGGGGTGGTTGATGATGACGTGGGTTTCTGGGGGCGGGCGGGGGCGGGCCATGCAGGGCCAGGCTATTGGCCCATGCAGGGCTCCCTCTGAGTGGCTCGGGCGTGCGGGGCCGGCGGGGGTGGTGGGGCGGGGGTAGGGGCCCCCTGCCCCCTTTTCCCAGTGTGGGGACCTCCCCTGGCATGACAAACGTCAGCCGTTCTAACCCGCTGGAGCCCGTGTGCTCTTGGCCTGTATGACTCGTTATGGGGGTGGAAGTGGGGGGGGGGAGGAGACAAATCCTCCCCCCCCCCGTGTGTAATTCCTAGCTGTGGTTGTGCGGTTAGGGACCTTCTCTGCGGCCTTTGTAGCCTGGGTTCGAAGCCAGGTTCCCTCTTCTGGGCCAAGCATGCAAAGCACTAGTGGGGTGTTTTCCGCCCGCCCACCCACCCCCGGCGGGGCTCAGCCCCCCATCTCTTGCTTCCTAACCCCATGTCCTATGAAGTGAGGCACTGTATCTAGGGGCCGCCCTTCTTGCACGCCTTGCAAGGTGCCTTTTTGGGGGCTGCGTGGCAAACGAGTCTTTTCCTCCCTGGGTGGGTCTTGGAACCTTGTTCTGGGGGGTTCCACAGGCCTCTGGCCCTAGGAGCCATGCTGCGCATTTTCTCCTTCCTCCCCTCGGTGTGTGTGTGTGTGTGTGTGTGTGTGTTATCCTCGTAAAACAGTTGTGGGGGAACATCAGGGGATTCAACCCCTCCCCTCTGCCGGTAGGGTGTGTGTTCATTTATTTAAAGTGCTTTTATCCTGCTCCTCAGACTGAAAAGTGCTTTACTGTGCAACCAGTAAAACGGCAGGCTGACCATCTAAGAAGATACAATAGGCAAGGAAAAGGGGATGAGGAGGGAAGAGGAAAAGCAAAGCAGAAAAGTCTTTCAGCAGGGCTGCTGGGAGGGCCCGCTTCTCAGTACAACTTGCTAGAACGGCTGCTGGTGGAGGAGACCTATGGGCAACCTGCAGCCCTCGGCTAACCTCTGTGCGGCCTGCAGAGAGGCGGGAGGAGGAGCCCAGCCCTGCCACTGGCTCTGGCTACACCGGACACACCCCCTTACCCACCACCCTTCGGGGCCCCTTGGAAGGAAAATGGTCCCCCAGCCCTGCTCTAGGGCTGTTTCAGGGGGGGGGTGCTGGCGCCTGTGCCCCAGGGTGGGCAGATGGGCCATGTGGGCGGGGCTCTGGTACCTTCGCCCATGCCCTTTGTGTCGTCTGTTGTGGGGCGCAGTATATATATACTTGATCTGTGAAGAAAAGAGCCTTTGGGGGGGTTCACACACACACACACACACACACACACACACCTCATGTGTGAACCGGCTGGGGTGGGGTGTGCATAGTTAGTGTGTGGAGAAAGGGGCCCTTGGGGGTTCCTGCATGCATGCGCGCACACGTGCACACACACGCACGCACGCACGCCTCCTCATGGGTAAGCCAAGTGGGGCCAGTTGAGGGGGCTGGGAGGAAACGAAAGCCTCGGATAGGGCTTTCATATGTAAATAGTTGAAGCCATGAGGCATGACTCATGAGCCTCCCTCATCCTGACTGACCAGGTGAAGTTCAATCCAATTGGCTGAGAGGCAGCAGAGTTACTTACAAGGAGGAGGGGAGGGGGGAAAAAGGTATATTTCCCAAAGCGTGGGTTTGGTCTTTGTTCTACCCGCTGCGGTAATGGCGGTAAGCCAAGGACCCCAGGCAGCTCCTGGTGAAATTAGCTGGATTGAGGGCTCTAGTAAAGGCAAGCCTTGTGGGAGTTTTACCCATCTCGGACCTTCGCGTAGGTGTGGTAATCTCCCTCGGGCAGCGAGGCTGTGCTGGATTTAACCCTTGAAGAGAACACCCTCAGGTAACAGGTGTGTGCCTGAGAGTTATTAAGGAATCAGGTCTTATTGTTTTGCAGCTTTACGGTGTACTAATGTGTCTCTCTCTTTATTTTGTGTGCTTCTCTCATTTCCCTAATCTTGTTGTAAAATGCTACCAGAATAAACCTTGTCCTGGTTTTACCCCACATGGTGTTTGTGGATTGCTCTGCTTGGTTCAGTATCTAAATCCAAGTTACAGAATTAAAGGCGAGTCCCTCAACAGAGATCCAAGTAGGGTTGCAGACAGCTGAGGCTGGCAATCTGGTCCCTTGAGATCTCTGGGGGTCTTGGTTCCTTTGGGGTAGGAAAGGGTGGGGGTGTGGCCAGCCAGCCCCCCCTTCCTCCACATGATCAATGAAAAAGAAGCAAGAAAATGAATCGAGAGAATAAATAGCCTTCCCCAACCTGGCGTCCTCCTGATGGGTCAGACTATGGGTCCCATCATCCCCGGCCAGCTGCCCTGGCTGGGGATGATGGGACCCATAGTCCGACCCACCAGGTTGGGGAAGGCTGCAACAGGTACACAAGGCGGGGAGAGCTAAACTTCTGTGGCTTCTATTTTACTAAAATACAATCTCAACAGAAGATCTGACTGAGAGGCCCGGGGTGGGTGGGTGGGGTCTCTCCCCACACCTCCCTGAAGCCTGTCATGGCCTGAGGCACAGAGGGAGGGGTTCCCTGGGGATGGAGGGGCCAGGAGGGGGAGGGCGGGGAAGAAAGGGGGTTAACCCAGAGCAGATGTGGTGGCTTGGCCTGGTGCCTGTTTTCTGGCGGGGCGAAGCCAAAGCGTCCAAACCGACAACAAGGCGAAAGCGCAAACAGCGTTGGGTTCCGCCACCACCCGACGACGCTCTTTCCATCATGCCAGGAGAGGAGAGCTGCATCAGTTGGATTTCGGCCTGTCACGCCCCCCCCCCCAATAGGGGCCTGGATCCGGGAGCGAGGTATCCAAAGGCCTCTCTCTCTCTCTCTCTGCCTAGAGAAGCAGTAGCGCCCTTTCCAGCCTGAGAAGACTTGGGCAAGACAGGCGAATAGAGTCGTCTGAACTGGAAGAAGGCAGCTTGCGAGGTTCCTAGCCCTCATGGAGGAGGACAGGGAACCTTCAAGTGGAACATGAGTGCAATAGCACTCGTGTAGTAGTGAATTTTGAACTGTAGGCGCTCTCTACGACAGTCCTCCATTGCCCGCCCCCAAGGAGAGTCCAAAATTGCAAGCAGCTGTGTGGATCCGTATCCACAAACCAGTTCCATTTCCAGCAGAAGTGGGCCTTTCTGCAAGAGAAAGGGCCTTCATTGGCCCTTCAAGGGCAATAATTTGCATTCAAAGAGGGGGAAATTTATTGCTGCTGGCAAACCTAAGCTAAACTGAGAGGGATCAGGGAATTCTGGGCAGGGGGGGGGGCAGAGCCCCACTGAGAAACAAGTCTGCGCACTTCAACCCGGTGAGCCCCGATGCCACCACACCACTGCAAAGGACACAAAACCGCCACGCCTGCGACTTAAAACTCTGGCCAAGGTAGGGTTGCCAACTTATCAACAGGTGGCCGCTGCTATTCATTTCATAGCAGCACTGATTTGCAGACAAGGATGAGCTGGTTGTGTTGTTCTTTATGCGGTGGAACTTGACCTCTGGAATTCTACGGATCACATGGCTACAAAAGAACTGGTCAGTTGGCATTTGCATCACCTGCCTTCCGAGATTCGGCACGCGTTGGCCACTTGCGGCAAAGCTGTATTTACATCTATAAGGGCTAGAAACTTTGTTTTTCAATGAAAAGAGTTTTCCAGCCTTGCCCAAGCAGGTTGCATCCGGAGGGCTGAATGCAAGTTTGGAGAAGTTCTCGAGGGCCGTGTCCCAAGCAGGTGCCCTCCAGGTGTATTGGACTGGAATGCCCATCATTCTCAGCCAGTATGCTGTCTGGGAATGATGGGAGTTGTAGTCCAATACATTGCTTGACGCATTTAGATATGATGACTAATCATCTAAGAATTTGTCTCATCCCAAGGATGAGATTCCCTCCCAAAAGAGGTTAGACCAGCTCCGTCCCAATGTTTTTTTTTAGGCAGGCAGTAAAAAACCCAAACTTTTTCATTCCATATGGCCTTCGGGGCCGCTTGATTATGAAAACCACACTTTAACTCTCAGTCATTTTGATCTGCCTTTAATTCCACTTAGTCTAATTTCTGTGGCTCGATTGCTTTTGATTGTGCCATAAATCCCCTTGTTGGGGACAAATGGCAGTGTGGAAATCTCTTTTTTAACCAACCAACAAATTAAAAAAAAACACATCCTTGACTTTGAGGCATTCGAACCGGCGGCGTTTCATCACATCTGGCAGCAGCAAAGTCCCCCAAGCGAAGAAGTCGTCCTTATATTTGTGCATTCTGAATTTGCCAGACTTTTGCCTCCTAGCACCAGGGCAGGGTGTTCGTCACTTTCTACGGGGCACGGTTGACGATGGAGGGCCCTGCTGGTACTTTTTGACCCTCCCGGGCCATCTGCCGTCCTTGATTCCCAGGAGAGATTTTGGGAAGACAAAAGAACCGAAGGCCAGGAGTGCATGGTCGGACGCCAGGCGAATTTCCTCTGAGGCCCACCAGCTGCCTCGGACTGGATCGACTATATTGATGCTGCAGGCAGGCAAAGAAGAGCTGTCTTTTCGGTGGCGCGGATAATGTCTGCATGAATAATCGCTCCAAGAAAGTCAGAGCAAGGCCCTGGAGGAGATGCCAGACATTTGGGCCATAGACCCCCGAAACCCAGAAGAGGTGGGCAGGCACACCAGGAAAGTGCGCACGACCCAAACCTCTTTCAGCGCGAGGGCCGGATGTAACTCCCAGTACCTAGCCTTAAGAGAGGCATTTGAACCTCTGAGAATGGGCTGGGCCTTTTTTTGGGCTGAAGAGTGTGGAAAGAATTCAGGGAAGAAATAAATAAACTGTTCTGGGTTGAAATCTGCCAAGGACTCATTGCTCAGATAGATTGCGCCTGCTGCTAGCTGCTCTACAGATGTGGGGCGGGTGGGGGGGGGAAGACACTCGCCAGCTGCCGCAGCTGTCCAATCAGACATGGGCGGCCAGTCACATGTCTCCAGACTGATGCTCCGCCCCCTGTGATTTAGGATCTCGCAAGAATTTTTAGACAAGCTGTTGCAGCTACTCTGAAATAAGAAGTTTTATTTCTACCCGGGGTGTGCAAACTCTTTCAGCCCGAGGGCCGCATGCAAGTTTGGAGAAGTTCTCGAGGGCCGCGTTCCAGTGGTGGGCGGGGTTAAAAGCAAAAGGGGCGGCTCCCAGAACAAAAGGGTGGGCGGCGG
This sequence comes from Shinisaurus crocodilurus, assembly GCA_021292165.1. NCBI lineage: Eukaryota > Metazoa > Chordata > Lepidosauria > Squamata > Shinisauridae > Shinisaurus > Shinisaurus crocodilurus. The sequence goes on from JAHFWL010000507.1 coordinate 110,703, forward strand.
CTAAAATACCTGCATATTTTAGCGGAAAGCTCTCAGCACCAGTAACTGAGCTTTCGGAGAGGCATCCCCACCTTTTAGAAAGTGGCGGGGGGGACACACACGGAGGGGTCAGTGGTTGCGGGAAGGGGGTGAGGCCTAGGGAAGGGGGGTGGCCCTCCGGGGATCCCAGGTGGGCCACAGAAATCAGCTTGCCGAGTCAATGCATCCCACCCGCTGCTTCCGAGGACGTCTCCAGGGGCTCTGCTGCGCATCATGACGCCAGGTGTGTGCGATTGCCCCTCCCGTCTCGTATGCTGTCTAGATGATCTCTCTGGGATCCTCTGCTGCCGCTGAGGCCATCAGAGAGAGAGGGAGAGGGGAAGCTGCCGCCGCTCTGTCACTGCACTTAGATCCAACTTCCGGACCTGCTGAACTTGCGACGAAGCATCTAGTGCCCAAATTTGCTGCTTTCCTCCCCTCCTCCTCCCTCCCAAACCCTTTTCCTTCAGTGTGGTGCCTTTTAGGTTGTAAGCCTGCAGGCAAAGATGGTTTTCTTAACTTTGTACCCCACTCTGGGAGCTTTTTGGCCTGAAGGGCGGGACAGAAATGCAATTAATAACACACACACAGGATTAGATGGACCTTTGGTCTGATCCAGCATGCCTCTTATGTCGTGTCAGTTTTTCACCATTTCTCTGAGCATGTGCAGTGTGCCTTTCCCGGACCACTGAGTGACTCCCACATATCTGGCTGCCAAGGCATACATCTATTGATGTAGAGGCAGACATGAGCCTTCATACTTCTCATTATTATTGTTGTTTTGTTATTATTATTATTATTATTATTATTATTGAAAAAGATTGTCACTGCACCGCAGTTGTCCATACGGCTGGAATTGCCAACTTATTTCCACCCTTTCTATTTTTCCATGAAGCGTTCCTTCCTTGGCTGTTTTAGCAGGCAGGGATCGGACCCAAAGTTCGCTGGGCCTCTGCGGGCCGGGGCGTTTGGCGCTCGAGTTTCTCTGACTGTGGCGCAGCTGTCAATGCCGCCGGAGCCTGGCCAGAAACAACAGCAACCAAAAAAAACCCCCAAAAAGTTGGCAACCTTACTGGAGAAGAAAGAGAAGGGGGGAAACCGGCCGCTGGGGGCTGGGGGGGGGGGCTGGCCCGTTCTTGCGCACACAGGAGCGAGCAGCTGGAAGGGCGTGTGCGCTCTCGGCCCCGTCGAGGTCAGACTCCGCCAGGGGCCGAAGGGATCGTTTAACTCTTTGCCGGCCGGGAAACAGTACGTGCTCGTGGCGGAGGCAGGAAGACGTTCAGGAGCAGAGCGCGCTCGCACGCCCCCGCGGGCTTCCTCGCTTAGCCGCCCTGCATTTAAAAGCCCACTGAGGCTGCGATCCTGTGTGTACCACGCTTACCTGGAAGTGTGCCCCAGTGAAATAAATGGGGCTGGCTTCTGAGTAGACACGGGGAGGATTGTACATTTGGGACCTAGAGCCCACGCCGCCCTCCCTCCCTCCCGCGTGTTGGACTGTAGTTCCCATTATCCCCAGCCAGCACAGCCGTGGATCTCACGCGTGAGTTTTTTGCATCGCATAGCTACAATCCTGAACCTAACCAGGTGCTCTTCTGGATGTATGGGACTACAACGTCCATCATCCCCTTTCACCCATCCTCTTTACCAGCCTCAAACTTCCACCTCTAAACTTCCCATGAGGACTTTCACCCTCTCTACCCTTGAGGACTAGAAACTCCTTTTTGTTGTTGTTTTCAAACGAATGGCTGTGCTGGTTGGGGGAAGATGGAAGTTGCCGTACAACACATCGGGGTGGGGGTCGCCGGGTTAGCGGGGGGGGGCTGGCCGACGTTGTCAGAGGCCTGAATGGTTGTGCTCAGGTGGCACATGGGTGCACGCGCATGCGCACAGGTATAGAAAGAACGGTGGCAAGCAATGGTCTGAAAACGGCTGTGAAACGCAAGAGATCCAGCCAGAGTCGAAGTTCGAAGGAGCAACTCCAGGGGGCCGTTCTCAGTGGGGCCCTGCTGGGGCGTGACCCTTGGCGCCGGCCCTGACTGTGGCCAAGGAGATGTTTCCCTGGGGCCCCCATATGTTTCTATCGACGGGGCCTGGTGGGAGTAAGGAGTTAACTCGCCCGCACGTCACAGGCGAGGGCGGGCGGGCAGGCAGGAGGTGGGGTGGGGCCCCCCTCCGCGTCACCGGTGATGTCAGAGCTGCGTGCGGGGGGGCTGGAGCACGCGCCCGCCCTGCAGCTGCGTTTGGCGGCCGGGCTCTTTGTGCGGGGAGGGGGGGGGCTGGGCCGCCCCACTCTGCTGCCCCCTCCCTCTTTGCAAAAGTGGGGTCAAGCAAAGGGCTGTGTGCATCGCCCCCCTTCCCCGTTTTTACACACACACACACCGAAACCCTTCCCCCAAACAAAGGGCCAGCCAGGAATCTCATGTTACAGTCAGTTTGCAATCCTTACAACCGGGCTGGGGACTGCGCGCAGGCAATCTTGGAACAACAACGCCTCGTGGCACCCGAAAAGGCTGACAAATTTATTCTGGCATAAACTCCAGCTTACATCTGCCCCGACCCGACCCGCCTGCACCATATGCACACAGATCTGCCAACTGGAGGTGATAACACTTCGTGCGTCTGATGAAGCGGCCTGCAGCCCAGGAGGGCTTGTGCCAGAATGACATGACATGGTTGCCACAAGACCCTTTGTTTTGTTTCCCTTCCTGCGAGGAACGCTTTATGAATTTCCTCTTTATGAATTGCTGTGAACTGCCCAGAGAGCTTCGGCTATTGGGCGGTATAGAAATGAAAGTAATAATAATTATAATAACAAACAATTATTCATAATAATTTGTTGTTTTTGCTGCAAAAGACTAACACAGCGAGCGAACCCCTCTGGAAATTATCCATCTTTACACACCCTGTAAAGTCAGCAACAGGGCTGTCCAATCTTTCTTTTTTAATTGTATTACAAAATCCATATTAGGGTAAAAACATGGAAAAGAGCCAGTGTGCGGCATAGCAGTTAGAGTGCTGGACTGTGCAAACCCGGGTTCAAGTCCCCACTCAGCCATGAAGTTCATTGGGTGACTTTGGCCTGGTTCCTGACTCTGAGAGTCCCTGACTAAGAACCTAAGAACGTAAGAAGAGCCCTGCTGGATCTTACCAAGGGCCCATCTAGTCCAGCATTCTGTTCACACAAAAGCCACTAGTCCACAAGATGCCGTGATGGCCACCAATTTGGATGGCTTTAAAAGGGGATTGGACACATTCCTGGAGGAGGAGAAGGCGATCTATGGCTACTAGTCCTGATGGCTGTATGCTACCTCCAGTATCAGAGGCGGTATGCCTCTGTGCACCAGTTGCCGGGGAGCATGGGCGGGAGGGTGCTGTTGTTGCACTCGTGTCCTGCTTGTGGGCTTCCCTTTGGGGCAGCTGGTTGGCCGCTGTGTGAAGAGAATGCTGGACGAGATGGACCCTCGGTCTGATCCAGCGTCTGGGCTCTCCTTTTGTTCCTATGTCAGTTTTTCGCCGTTTGCATACAATATCTCAGCCTAACCTACCTCACAGGGTTGTTGTGAGGATAAAATGGAGAGGAGGAGGAGGATTATGTAAGCCGCCTTGGGTTCCTTGTGGGGGGAAAAGGCGGGGTATAAATATAATAAAATAAATAAATAAATAAATAAAATATATTATGCAAAACAAGAAACAGCAAAAGAATCGGTAAAATGGTCATAATAACCTAGGACGCGGTCCCTAAAAGGGTAGCACCCTTTTCAAGGAGCCCGTATGAGAGAGTTTCACCCTTCAAGGTGGCCTAAACATCTTTTTAGATAGAGAATGCCAGAATCAGAGTTTTAGTCTTCAAGGTGCTGTATTATTATTATTATTATTATTATTATTATTATTATTATTATTATTATTATATTATTATTTTTCATTTCTATACCACCCAATAGCTGAAGCTCTCTGGGCACAGCAATTCATACAATACAATACCATACAAAATACAAATACAATAAAGCAGCATAACCCCTTCTTCCCTCCCCATTCCTTTTTCCTCGTGTGTCGTGTCTTTTTAGATTGTAAGCCTGCGGGCAGGGACTGTCTTGTTAATTGCTGTAAACCGCCCAGAGAGCTTCAGCTATTGGGCAGTATAAAAATGAAATAAATAATAATAATAAAATATATATATACAAAATTTAAAATAGAATTTAAAACCAGTTGAACTATAGGTGCAATCCTTTGCACGTTTAGAGAGAAAAGGAGCCTACAACTCCCAGCATGCCCCAGCCAGCTCTAGCTGTATTTATTATTACTTTTCTATCCTGCCTTTTTTCTTCTTGCAAGGAGCCCAAGGCGGCTTAATCCTCCTCCTCCTCTACATTTTGTCCTCACAACAACCCTGCGAGGTAGGTCAGGCCAAGAGTCAGCCAGTGAGGTTCATGGCCGAGTAGGGACTCAAACCTGGGTCTCCTTGGCCCCGGTGCAACGCTCTAACCACTATGCCACACTGGCTCTATTTATATTGCTGTAGTTGCTGAAGGGTGGTGGAAAATAAATGCTTGACACAAACAAACAGAGATGCCTGAACAGGTCTCAGGTAAGTTTCTCCTTGGCTTTTGGCCAGGGGAGCTAACTGGAGCCACCACGCCTACTTCTGAACGTTGGGTGCTGGGGATCAAGAGCGATGGGAGAGAGAGGGTGCCTTATGGCTCGCCGCCACTGATAGAGTTGGCCAGCCATTTGCAGCAGGGCGCTCGACTAGATGAGTCCAACTTGGGTCTGATCCAGCAAGGCACTCCTTTGGGTTCAGACAACACGATAATAACCCACCCTCAAGGGTGGAATGTGGGTTGTCATTGAAACATGGGTTGTTGATGATGAAATGTGGGTTATCATGTTGTCTGAACCCAGTCAAGATAACCATGGTGAACAACCCACAGTTCACAACCCAACAACAAACCATGGGTCCTCTTCATGGAATGTCCATGGTTAACAAGCCACAGCTAGTTAGCACAGCTGGCTTCAGATGACACGGTAACCCACACTCAAGGGTTGAGTATAGGTTGAGTGTGGGTTGTCATTCAACTGTGGGTTGTTGTTGAAATGTGGGTTATTGTGTTGTCTGAACCCAGCTGCACTAACAAGCCATGGCTTGTTAACCATGAACAACCCATGAAGAGAACCCATGGTTTGTTGTTGGGTTGTGAACTGTGGGCTGCTGGTGCTGAACCAACCGTGGTTTGTTATCTCAGCTGGGTTCAGACAACACAATAACCCACAGTTCAACAACAACCCACAGTTCAACAACAACCCATGCACAACCTAAACAGGCTTGTGGCTTAGGCTGGCTCAGCTTGTCTGAGCGTGGAAAGCTAAGCAGGGTCAGGCCTGGTTGTTACTTGGATGGGAGACCCCTCCTCTAGTTTCCTGCATCGAGCAGGGGGTTGGACTCGATAGCCTTGTAGGCTCCTTCCAACTCTATGATCTATGAATCTATGAACCCCTGAGTGTTCGGCAGGCAGATATCCTTCAGGAGAAGCTTTCCCCTAAATCCTGTCATCTCTGTGCTGGGGAAAAACACACAAAAGCGTTGCCTGCTGAATTTCTGCCTGTCGAGTCTTTGTTAAAAAGCACCGACATCTGGGCAGACTAAGGAAGAAACGTAAAAAATTTCCAGAGTGGAACAACACACAGCAAGCCTATAAAATGCAGCAAAAACTGCAAAGGGTCTTATGGCCCCTTAAAGACTTTGTGTGTTTGATGAAGTGGGTTATTATCACCCACAAAAACATATGCCAGAATAAGATGGTTCATCTTTAAGCTGCCACACCAGACTGTTGTGTTTAAAATTTGGAAGCCCATGTCCTGCTTCCACATAGACACGAGGCCTGTGCTTTCTTCCCCGGTCTCTAGATGCCAACTGGGCTGGGTTGTGGGAAAACGGTGGATGCGAGATCATATCGGGTGGGCGGCCTCAGCCACTGGCTCCATCCCGAGGCAGCAGCACACACCCAGGGCTGAAGTGTGGAAAATAAATCCACCACGCCTTTCGGGGGAGATGGAAAACAGATAAGATGCCAGAGAGGGAGAGAGGGCACCGCCTGGCAGAGGTTTGGCAGGCCTTTGAAACATTCCTGTGGGAGCACGTCACTTGTGAATGGACCCGTGCTAGGGAGCAAAACGGAGCTCTTTCCAGCTGGAAAATTAGGCTTGTGCGAAATCGTAACCCAGGCTTCCTAGACTCGGGGCCCAAGCAGGGAGAACTTCCAAATTGTACGTGCTTCCTGCTAGACTCCCTGGGAACGACTCAGTCCGGAATGGATGTTCTCCTCCAAGCAGCGGCTCTGCCTTAGGGCAGTGTTTCTCAACCTTGGGTCCCCAGATGTTTTTGGCCTACAACTCCCAGCATGCCCCAGCCAGCATACTACTGGTATTATCATCAGCCTGGCCTACCAAACAGGGTTGTTATGAGGGTACCATTTGTTGTCAGAGGGGAGAACCATGTATGCCTTCTTAAAACTCCTTAGAGCAGGGTAAAAATGCCAATAAACAAATGAAAATTATATTACATGTGTGAGTGTGTGTGTGTGTTGTGCTGCCTTTAACTGCTGTTTAATCTTTTATTATTTTATCGTTTTTATGGTCTGTTGCAAACGGCCCCAGCAACTTTAAGTTTCTTTTTTTTTTTTATTAAATTTTTAATTTTGCACATCTTACAACTACTAATGAATACAACAACAAAAAATACAACATAAACATTGTGCACCCCCCCACCTCTTGGGACCAAGTTATATTTCTCACCCCAATTTGTGTGTGTGTGTGTGTGTGTGTGTATACAAGATATTATTCTATATTCCAAAAATATAACAAATCTTGACAAGGTTTGTTCCCCCTCCCCTTTACCAACACATAATCCAAAAATTTGCCCCAAATGTTCACAAAGGTGTCTTTCTCCAATTGTCCTTTTTGACACTTAATATTACAAGTTAATTTATCATTTAACGCGATTAAAACTTTAAGTTTTAATGGACAAGCGGCATACAAATATTTTCAATAAAATAAATATATAAATGAACACCCATTTATATCCGTTGCATGTGAAGACGGCCTCGTAAAAAGAGAGAGCCATGAACGTGATGTCCAGCCAAGGCAAGTCATCCAGTACCAGCGGGATGCTGCCCTTTTTTTTTTTGTCCTCAGCTGTGTTCCCGTGTCTTTAAACAGGCATACATTCAACAGGTGAAGATACAGCTGTATAGCCATGCATCAGATGACCTTTGAGGTTCCTTCCAATTCTGTGATTGAATTGTTTTAAAAGTGGGAGGGGGGGGAGCTGGTTGGGGACTTAGCCTAGAGCAGTGTTCTCCAACCTTGGGTCCCCAGATGTTTTTGGCCTACAACTCCCAGCATGCCCCAGCCAGGAGTTGTAGGCCAAAAACATCTGGGGACCCACGGTTGGGGAACACTGGCCTGGAGAGTGTCAAATAATTTTGCTGGGCTGCTATGGAATCTTGCACAATTATTCTAAATTTGGATGGAATCTTGCACAATTATTCTAAATTTGGAAAGAGAGAGAGAGAGAGCATGATCAAGGAAAGAATCGCTAAAGGCTGTGAGACTACCAAGTATTTGGGTGGGGCGTCTGGTTGCTGTAAGGTTGCCGATCCTTTTTGCTCCAGAAAAAAAAGTATCCCTCCCCCCCCCCCCAACACACACTTCTGAACTGCAGAGAGCCCTTTGAGAAAGGTGGAGGGGCGGGGGACAAACAGGCCCCACTCTCCTAGCACAACTGGTGTGTGTCATTTTGCAGGTTTTCATGCAGGCCTTCGCTGTGCATCGGTGGACTGAAAGAATAAAGGGATGCACGACCCGCCAATGCGAGGCAGGACCAGCCAGAGCAAGGAAGTCCCAAGTCCCAAATCCAGGGCTTCCCAAGCTCCGCCCTTGTTGTGCAGAAAACACCACCAACCCCATAATTAGTGGGTTGGGACCGGTTGTGGGGCTGGACGGACAGGTTCAGACTTTCCGTGCTGATGAGAAGCAGTAAAAAAAGAAGAAGAAGTATGTGTTCAGTGCTTAACTAGCAAATGGAGAGGTGATCATTCTCCCTCCTCCCACACACACAACCTGGAAAAGTCCTGTGGGTGTTTGTTGTCATGCTATGTTTAGGGAAGGCCCACTGTGCAAGCTCAGAAGCCCACGGCTTTCCTTATTGCTACGTGCACTGCATGCATAAAACGGTGTAACAGGGTAACCCTTGTGTAACATGTTTACATGTAACACTGAACAGGGGCATAATAAAAATGATAGAAACAACCAGCCAGAAACCCGCAGCAGAAAAAGTGGCTCCTCGAGGAAGCCTGAGAAATCCACAAACCCCCGTGGACTCCCTACTTGCCCCCTCAGTGCCCAGCTTTACCAACCCGTGCCCTGGAATCCCTGAACGGCATGCTGTTGACGTGCTATTGTGGACACAGTCACCCTGAGCAGCTGGACTGTTTGTGAACATTCCGCAACATCCCAGCCTGGAATGCTAGGGCAGATTGACCTTTTGCCTGAAGCCGCAGGGGACAGAGGGTGGCCATGCGTCCTCTTTTCCAGAGGGCAGTCCTCTATTTGAAGGGCTGTCCAATTCTGGCTTAAAGATGATTGCCTGTTGTTGTCACCACCACCATCAGTTTATTTGTCCTTTCTTTATTATATTTATATCCTGCCTTTTTCCCTGCAAGGTGGCTCACACGGTCCTCCTCCTCCTCCTCTCCATTTTATCCTCACGACAACCCTGTGAGGTAGGTGAGGCTGAGAGTCAGTGTCTGGCCCAAAGTCACCCGGTGAGCTTCATGGCCGAGCGGGGACTCGAACCCGGGTTGCCCGAGTGCCAGGCCAACATTCGAACCAGTGCGCTACGCTGGTAAAACCATGCTCAAAGCAGCTTACAACAACATCAAGAAAATTTAAACAACAGAATAGAAGATTTCCAAACAATGAACAGTTACAAATCGTAACAAGGTTTCAATAATCCTTGATAATTTTTATCGGGTAGTTTTTAACTGTTGCTGTAATTTGAACTGCTGCTAGCCTTGCTGTTTGTTTTAATCTATAGCTTTAAATTTTATAGTTATATTATATTGTATTTTATGGTTTATGTGCATCGGGTGGGCACACAGGTCTCCTGGTCGCAGCCTTCCAAAATACCCTGCATGGAAGGTACGCAGTCCTCCTCCATCGAGGCTTCTGGAGGGTTTTGCACCATTATTATTATTATTATTATTATTATTATTTACATTTATTAATCACCCATCTGGCCAGCAACCAGCCACCCTGGGCGATGTACATAGAATAAAAACAATAAAATACCTTTAAAACAGTATAAAAATTTTAAAATCTTAACCCACCCCATATTCCCGCCTGAACAGCCAAGTTTTTAATGAGCGGCGGAAGCTCAGCAGAGGGGGGGGGGCATGGCGAAGGTCACTAGGGAGGGAGTTCCACAGTACAGGGGCCGCCACAGAAAAGGCCCTCTCCCTCGTCCCCACCAGTCTAGCTGCTCTGGCTGAGGGGACAAGGAGAAGGCCGTCCGTGGCAGATCTTGTTGAGCGGCCCACAAGAGGGTCTGCTTGGATCCCGAAGAGTCCACACGGTCAGACGTGAGACCCCCCCTGACCCCGGACTCGGTGCTCCGGGTTTCCGAGCCACATCCGGAGCCCACCTGGCGTCGGGCCCCCTTTTTGCACATGCCGTGCCGGCTGCCCCCGCTTCCCCAGCCTTGCTCCCCGGCGGAGTTCGCCAAACAAGCAACAACTCCTAGGGGCCTTTAATCCGTTGCAGGCCTCTCTCCTGGAAACCTTAGAATCATAGAATCATAGAATCATAGAAAAGTAGAGTTGGAAGGGGCCTACAAGGCCATCGAGTCCAACGCCCTGCTCAATGCAGGAATCTAGGTCAAAGCATCTCTGACAGATGGCCGTCCAGACGCACCTTGAATGCCTCCAGAGTGGGAGAGCCCACAACCTCCCTAGGTAGTTGATTCCATTGTCTTATTGCTCTGACAGTCAGGAAATTTTTCCTGATGTTTAGGTGGAATCTAGGTTCCTGTAACTTGAGCCCATTATTCCGTGTCCTGCAAACTGGGATGATCGAGAAGAGATCCTGGCCCTCCTCTGTGTGACATCCCTTCAAATACTGGAAGAGTGCGATCATATCTCCCCTCAGTCTCCTCTTCTGAAGGCTAAACATGCCCAGTTCTTTCAGTCTCTCCTCATAGGGCCTTGTTTCCAGTCCCTTTATCATCCTTGTTGCCCTCCTCTGAACCCTCTCCAGTTTGTCTATGTCCTTGTTAAAGTGAGGTGCCCAGAACTGGACGCAGTACTCAAGATGAGGCCTAACCAGTGCCGAGTAAAGGGGAATTATCACTTCCCGCGATTTGGAAGCTATACTTCTATTAATACAGCCCAAAATTGCATTTGCCTTCTTTGCAGCCACATCGCGTTGCTGGCTCATATTCAGTTTGTGATCTACCACAATTCCAAGATCCTTCTCACTTGTAGTATTGTTGAGCCAAGTGTCCCCCATTCTGTAACTCTGCATTTGGTTTCCTCTCCCTAGGTGCAGCACTTGGCATTTATCCCTGTTAAATTTCATTCTGTTGTTTTCGGCCCAGCGCTCCAGCCTATCGAGGTCACTTTGAATTTTGTTTCTGTCTTTCAGAGTATTAGCTGTTCCACCCAACTTTGTGTCATCTGCAAATTTGATAAGCATTCCCTGTACCTCCTCATCCAAGTCATTAATAAAAATGTTGAAGAGCACCGGGCCCTTCTAGGGATGAGAGGCGCTCTGCCTGCTGGGAGAGGGGAAAGGCCGCTCAGCTCTGCTGCACCTGCGGCTTTAATTGCCCTGGCAATTACAAACCAGGCGTTCCCCTGGCGCACCCCCCCCCCTGCTCCATCCAGGGAGCCTGGCAACAACCGGGCCGTGGTGTCCACGGCAACCAGGTTGTGCCAATGACGCCACGGGATCCCGTCTCCCCCCCCCCCGCCCAGCCGTGGTCGTGCAGCTGCAGGGGGCTGATGCCCAGCAATCCACAGACTCTTGCAGACCTAAGAGAATAACGACGGCGATGGTGATATGATGGAATATGAGTTCAAAGACAATCATAAAAGGCAATAAGAGAGGAGGAAGTTGACAGAAACCACCCCCTCCCTTCCACAAACAAAGGGGCAAGTTGTGGCTCACGCCGGCTCGGCTTGTCTGAGCGTGGAAAGCTCAGCAGGGTCAGGCCTGGTTATGACTTGGATGGGAGACCCCTCCTCTAGTTTCCTGCACTGAGCAGGGGGTTGGACTCGATGGCCTTGTAGGCTCCTTCCAATTCTGTGATCTATGAAATCTATGAAAATCCAGTGCTTTTTTTCTGGAGAAAAGGGTACCGGAACTCTTGGATTACATTTCCTCGGGAGTAGATGGCGATTAATTTGTAATGCAATTAATAGAAGAAAAGTTCCGGTGAGTTCCACCAGAAAAAAAGCCCTGTGAAAATCTACGCACTGCAAACAGGAAGGCAGACAAAGGGCAACCTAGCGAGTAGCAAGTCTTGGCCTAGGGATGTGCAGTTGAGGTAACACAAGCTCAGCGTGCCCACACAAAAAAGAAGTCTAACCCATCATAAGCCAGCATGGGCAGTGCTAGGTATCAAAAGTTCCGGGGCTCAGGCCCATGGCGGGGGGGGGGGGGGAGACACACACAGATTTGCATATGCTAATTTACATATGCTGTAAAGCAGTGTTCAATCTTGGGTCCCCAGATGTTTTTGGCCTACAACTCCCAGCATGCCCCAGCCAGCGTAGCTGGCTGGGGCATGCTGGGAGTTGTAGGCCAAAAACATCTGGGGGCCCAAGGTTGGAGAACACTGCTGTAAAGGACCCCCGTCTCCTCAGGACACCCCTCTTTGTAAAAAGGGATGTATGGACAGGGGAGAGGAGGGCGTTTGTGTGAAGAAAAGAGCCTTTGGGGGTTCCTGCATGCACACGCGCGCACACACACACACACGCCTCCTCATGTGTAAACCAAGTAAGGCCAGTTGGGGGGGCTGGGAGAAGGCGAAAGGTACTGTGGAGGAAGGGGGGGCTGGCTGGCCTGCCATACCCCCACCCTTTCTTAACCCAAAGGAACCAAGACCCCCAGAGATCTCAAGGTACCAGATTGCCAGCCTCAGCTGTCTGCAATCCTGCTTGGATCTCTGTTGAGGGACTCGCCTTTAATTCTGTAACCTGGATTTAGTTACTGAAGCCACAGAGCAATCCACAACACCCATGTGGGGTAAAACCAGGACAAGGTTTATTCTGGTAGCATTTTACAACAAGATTAGGGGAAATGAGAGAAGCACACAAAATAAAGAGAGAGACACTTTGGTACACAGTAAAGCTGCAAAACAATAAAACCTGATTCCTTAATATCTCTCAGGCACACAACTAATTACCTGAGGGTTAATCTTCTTCCAGGGTTAGATCCAGCACAGCCCTGCCGCCCGGGGGGGAAACTACTCCATCTACCCGCAGGTCCGAGATGGATAGCCCTCCACAAGACTTGCTTTCACTAGAGCCCCCAATCAGCTAATTTCACCAGGAGCTGCCTGGGGCCGGATCCTGAGGCCAGCCCGAAGGCTTGGACCTCTGCGTAGCTTGCTGCCATGATCTACAGCAACCACACGGCGACCCAAGACAAAGAACAAACCCACGCTTTGGGAAATATACCTTTTCCCCCCCTCCCCTCCTCCCTGTAGCTCTGCTGCCTCTTAGCCAATCATAATGCACTTCACCTGGCCAGGCAGGGGGAAGGGAACTCATGACTTACTGGGTTTGAACTACATTTACATATGAACGCTTTCAGCCTGGCTCCTCCAGACTTCCAGGCGCCAGGCCCCATCCTATGCTTTAAGTACCTTTCGCTTCTTCCCAGCCCCCCCCCCCCAACTGGCCTTACTTGGTTTACAGTTGGAGGGTGTGTGTGTGTGCATGCAGGAACCCCCAAAGGCTCCTCTTCTTCACAGGTACATAAAGCATAGGATGGGGCATGGCGCCTGAGAGTCCGGTCTAGGGCTTTCATATGCAAATGTAGTTCAGGCCCAGTAAGCCATGAGTCACGACTCATGAGTCTCCCTCCCCCTGCCTGGCCAGGTGAAGTTCAATCTAATTGGCTGAAGACAGGAAAGCTACAGAAAGGGGGAGGGGGGAAGAGCTATTTCCCAACCTGTAGCCTGTGTGTCTGTAAAAATCTCATATGCCGCCTTGAGAGGACTCTACCGACTTCAATCCCCCCCCCCCTTTCCTTCCCCTATTCCGTTTTCCTTGTGTGCCCTGTCTTTTTAGATTGTAAGCCTGTGGGCAGGGACTGTCTTCTTTTACTGATGGTTTCTAAGCCCCACCCAGAAGCCTTAGTTTGGCTGAGGAGGGGGGACAAAAACACTCTAAATAAAAATAAAGACAGCCTAAAAGTAATTTTAAATAAGTAGAACCTGCCGGTTCCGAAGCAGTCTACCTCTGGATGTGAGTCGTTTGGGACGACAAGCAGCAGGGGAAAACACTGACACTCATTTTTGGGTTGTTGTTGTTTTTAAATTGCTTTGCTTGTGAGCTTCCCAGGCGCAGCTGGGCTGCCCATTGTTGGAAACAACATGCTGGGTTAGGTAGGTAGAGCTTTGGTCGGATCCAGCGGGGCTCCCCTCGTGTTCTGGAGAGCACCTGCTGCTGGCATCAGATGCGAGCGCTCACCCTGCGCGACAACCCGCAACCTGTTCCGAAACACTCCGGGGCAAAGTTCTGTTCCAGCCTGTCGAGATCGACATACGGGGGCGGGGGAGTTTGCCATTTCTTTTTCTCCCCACCCCAAGTGCGTGGCTCAAAATGTATTTTCTTTCAAGTGGCGCAGCCCCGGAGCCTTATGGGGAAAGGGGGCTGGCCACAATGCATTGGGAAAAGAAGGGGGGGCGAGAAAAAGAAAAATTAGTAAAAATAAAAAAGGAGGAGGAGGAGGCGGCGGAGAGGCGAGTATTTTTAGCCACTTAGCACAGGCCTGGAAGTATTCGTGCAGCTATTCTAGACGGGAGGCCCGGGGAGAAGCGAGTGAGTGAGTCACCACAGGGCCGAGCCAACGCAGCTCTGTAGAAGTGCGTCTGAAGGGAAGAGCGCACTGTGGCTCCCAGGGGAAACACCTGCCCCCAGACAAAAGGCCGCCTGTCCTTGCAGAGGGGCCGCAGAAAGAGCAGCAGAGGGAGGGAGAGCAGGTCCCACTCGGGGGACCGCACCCTGCACTGCTCTGCGACGCAGCTGCGCAGCTGGGCACTCCGCCTGCAGCACCGCCACCGGTGGCTTTGCACCACGGAGGAGGCAAACAAGTTCCACACCCGTCATCAGGCGACTGGAATGAACCCCCCCTCCCTACCCTGAGCCCAAATAGGTGGGGTCAGATTCAGGGTGGGTGGGGGCAGGATGGCGCTTGCCAGGGACGCCGGTGGGCATTCACCCTGCCAAAGAAACATGACACATCCTTTTCCGCGTCGAGGCGGAGCTTGCACCGGCTGGAGTTCTACCTTCCCCCCCCCCCAAACCGGGAAAACAGGTGTACTCGAAACACCCGTTAAACAAAAGATGGCCTCTGAAAGAAACAGAGAGAGAGAGAGAGAGAGAGAGAACAGGATAGATTTCATCTAAGCCGAGAGGAAAACAAGAACAGACCACAGCAGGCAGAGATGCTGCCTACAGGAGGCGGCCTCTCGTGTGTGCTTTTGCAATGTTCACCCACTCCACCGGCTCCAGACGGGTTGGACTACAACTCCCAGCATCCCCCAGCCAGCATGCACCGGCTGGGGATGCTGGGAGTTGTAGTCCAACCCGTCTGGAGCCTGCAGCGTCCGCGTGTTGTTTTTCCTCCCATGTTTGCAGTGGAAAGTTAAAATAAAAAACATGCCTTGGGTTTTAGGCATCAAGTCCACGGGTCAGAGAACAGTTTGGCATTCGGGACTGTCCCATTTCCACACCGCGATCCTTCACTAAAGGGTTTGCCACCCCATTCTCAAATAAAAGGGGGGGTGAGAGGGCTGCGGCCACCGCTCGATTCAGCCTGCCTTCAGATCAAGACATGCTCGGGGTGGTAAATGAAACACAGGGAGCTGCCTTAGCCCCAATCAGGCCCCCCGTCCCGTCCATCTTGCCTGTACCGAGTGGCAGCAGAGGCCCTCCTTCCAGGGCTTAAGCCTGGAGTTACTCCTGGACCTCCCTGGAAATACCAAAGATCAAATACCAAGGACCTCCTACGTGCCAAACATGTGCTTTACCACCAAGCTACCGTCTTCTCCCTAAAGGTAAAGCGAGATTCTAGTCCTCGTGATTCCGAAAGGGCTGATTTAAATAGGAATGCAGGAAGCTGCTTTATACTGAGTCAGACCCATTGCAGACACTGACTGGCAGCAACAGCTCTCTAGAGTTTCAAGCAGGATTTTGTCCTAGCTCCACCTGGGGAAGCCATGGATTGACCCCACGCAAAGCATGTACCCTGCATTGAGCAGGGGGTTGGACTCGATGGCCTTGTAGGCCCCTTCCAACTCTACTTTTCTATGATTCCCCCCCCCCCCCCCGAGCTATGGCCCCTCGGAATGGCTGTCTTGAGGGCTGCGAACCGAGAAGGTCCCACAGGCAAAACAACAACACACACACCACGCAAAACCATTAGCATATTGAGAAATGTTTTATTCTACTCGTAACTTAAACAGCAGGTCCAAAAACGTCCGTTTCTACCAAAAAATAAAAAATCAGAACACAGCCAATTTGCTGCGGCATTGCTGGCCAGCACGGTGGTTAGCGCGGTGCCCGCACAGCCCCTGTGACGCTGTTTTCAGAAAGGAACCACCTGCAGCCTGGCCTTTGCCCTTTGAAGCTGAGGCAACGCATCCCCACTTAGGAAAACGTGGGAGTTGGCTGGGGGGTTGAACCCGAGCAGGGCTGGGGAGCGTGTGGCCCTCCCAGCAGCCCTGATCCTTAGCCATGCTGGCTGGTGGATGGCCACAGGTTCCGCACCCGAAGCAGAGCTCCCCTGCAAGCCTGCCCGCGGTGGGGCTATGGGATTCCCGGGTCCTCTCTTCTGCGGCGATGAGGGGCAGGCACTCCAGGGGGAGCAGGGGGTGGGGCGCTGTCCAGCCTTCCCCAGTCCGGTGCCTTCCGCTTCCCTCAGCCCCAGCCAGCGTGGCCCAATGGTCAGGAACGCTGGGAGCGGTTGTCCAAAACGCCTGGAGGTCGTTCAGGTTCAGGGAAAGCTGAACGGGAGGAACAGGGACTTTTTCACACTGAAAACCCAAATGGATCTCCCGAGTTTTTCCGGCCATGCCTGCAGGCGTTCCTTTTCCTGTAGCTGGGGGGAGAAAATAAAAAACCCCGAGACACGAACCTGAGACAAATCCCACTTCAAAATGGTCTACATCCTAATATTTTGAGCAAGGTTCCTGGTGAGGTAACGCAGACGTGGAAGTCTGGTGTTTGGTGGAGGTTTTTTAAATTCCTTTGTCTTAACAGTGAGGGGGGTGGGAATAGCATATCCAGTAACAGTCCCAGCTGCTGTACAACTGGCTTTCTGTTTGCTGCTTCTCGTGCAACGGAACCGGTGATGTATAGATTGCAAATCCGCCTCTGCACAGCCTAGGGGCAATCCCTCCCTACCATGCAAGAGAATATTTCTGTTTGTTTGTCTTTGTTTAAATGCATCTTGCGATTTAACAATACAATCAAGCTGCTCAGGCCGACACAGCATATCATTCTCAGTTCCAACGTTTCGAGCATCCGCGAGCTGTTCTTCTCACCGAAGCAATTCCAAAAAGAAAAAGACAAAAATAAAAGAGCAGCAGTGCTGACCTGTCCCCTGCAATAAAGTTGCACGGTCCTTAAGTGTTTGTTCAAGTTAGAGCTAAACTGTACATATAAGTTGGGCGTGTGTGGGAGAGATTTCTGTCTAACTCATGAGATTTCTGTCTAACTCACTGACTTATTGGCATTTAAGAAAACAAGAATACAAAAAGCACGCTTTGAAGTTTGTCTCTTGGGGGGGGAACGGGGGGGATGGCAGAGCAGCCTCCTCAGCGTTTGGGTCTGAGGCACTGCCCGCTCCCGGCCACGATTCGGCTCTTCACTGCTTCACTGGCTGCCTCCCCGGCTTCTTCTCTTGCTGCCCGCGGCCGCTCCCTGGGATTCCACCTCGGCCCCGGCCTCCGAACACACCTGAAGGGAGGAAAACAGGAGTGAGCTCAGAGGGCCCCTTCACGAATGACGGCAGGGGCCTCACGCCACGCCAGCACAGCGGCAGGGCATGTACGGGCCACAGAGCCCCGCTGGGCCGGGCCCATACGTCAGCCTCATCCGATCCTGCAAGAAGCAGGGTGCTGATCCCGACGGCGCAAACTACCTTCTGTTCCTGCTGGGCTACCCTAACGTCGGCCGGCAGCTCACGCTGGCAGACTGGCATGAGTGGCGATCCAAACACCACCCGCCCAGTTCTACGGTCCCTGCGCTCAGTCCTACGCGGTCGTCTGCACGAAAGCCAGCCCTTCCGTTCACAGATAATTCCAGCGCTGAACCTGAGCTGGGTGGCAAGCCTCCGACAGCCAGAGGCGATTGGGGCAGGTTAGCTGGAGGAAAGAAAATGGAACTGCCATGTTCAGAGGCGGTATCCCTGCAATGACCAGTCGCTGGGGAGGATGACAACAAGAGAACGGGCCGTGGCTCGGGGGCAGAGCCCCCGCTTCGCATGCTGAAGGTCCCCGGTTCAGTCCCCGGCAGCATCTCCAGGCAGGGCTGGAAAAAGCTCCCGTCCAAAACCCTGGAGAGTCGCTGCTGGTCAGTGTTGGCGATACTGGGATAAATGGACCCAGGGTCTGACTCAGTAGAAGGCAGCTTTCGATGTGACTATTGAGAACAGCCCTTTATTCAGAACCATGAGGACTAGAATCTCACTTTACCTTTAGGGAAAAGACTGTAGCTCAGGGTCGCCAATACTGGGCCAGATGGACCCAGGGTCTGGCTCGGCATAAGGCCAGCTTCTGATGTTCCTTGGATTGAGAGCTTCCACCGAGGCATTTGGCTGACCACTCTCCGAGACAGGAGACTGGGTGAGGTGCACCAGCACCTCTTAGCCAGAGCCAGGAAAGGCAAACCATCTTGTGTTTGATGCCCTTATTCTGCTTGCTAACACGGAGCTCCCCATCGGCTTAGCCCAGTGTTTCTCAACCTTGGGTCCCCAGATGTTTTTGGCCTACAACTCCCAGCATGCCCCAGCCAGCATAGCTGGCTGGGGCATGCTGGGAGTTGTAGGCCAAAAACATCTGGGGACCCAAGGTTGAGTAACACTGGCTTAGCCCAACACGTCAGGTCACGTAACGACCCAGCTCTCTGATGCCACTGCCCCGTTCACAACACTGAGTGCCAGAGCGGGGGGACCCGGCCAGCGTCTCATGAAGCTGCCACTCTTTGAACGCCTCGGGAGAGCCAAGCCGAGGCCTCCCGAGCTCATTAGCGGGTGGTGCTCCGGCTTTGCCTTCCGAGCAGCCCTTAAGCCAATTAAACTTAAGACAGTAGCCCAGCAGGGAAGGCCTTTGCCTGGCAACCCGGCCGGTGCGCTCCACACCAAAGAGGTGCCACGTGCTGGAAGAAAGATGGGACAGGCGGCCGCCTCGGCCTTCCCACCTCCTCTTAAGGAAGTGGGACATGAGAGCTTTGGCTATTGGGCGGTATATAAATGAAACAAATACTACTACGTCTAATAATCATCATCAGAGAGGTTTAGAAAATGATGGCCGGCGCCAAGGGCCGGCGTGGTCGGGCGCCTGCCGAGGGCCCACACCCCAGCAGGGGCCCACTGAGAACAGCCCCTTGGAGTCGCTCCTCCTCTTCCCCCCATTGCAACGTGCTTGTTCACCTGCCTCTCGCTCTGGCCCAGGCAACGTTGGTGGCGAGGAGGAGGAGGAGCAGGAGATGCCGTGGCCTGCCTGTTCCCTGGCTCCATGGGCACCGCATTGGAGACCCCAAATCTGGCTGAGGGTCGCTTACCCCGAGCGGCAGTGACTGTCCTGGGCTCGAGGTGGAGAAAGGAAGAGAGGCCATTCCCAGCAGGCGTTGCATACTGAAGACTGGGCATGCAGAGGAGGTAGCTCCACCACTAAACTATGGGCCGGAGGGGTGCGGATCCTGTGCCTAAGCGAACTCTGCGGGTAAAACCCACACGGTGAGGGTAGGCCAAGGAAGGAAGGTGGGGCCGGGCGTCGCAGAACGTGTGGGGAGAGAAGTGCCAAGCCATCAGGGGCACAGGGACAGAAGCAGAGGGCACCCAGAAAGCTGTACCAGAGTCAAGCCCAGGATGTCTCCGGACCAGCCTGTGGTAGTTATTTGATTTTATGATTTATTTATTTACAAGATTTCTATACCGCTCCATATTCCGGCATGGAGATTTCGGAGCGGTGAACAATAAAAGATAAAACAGGTAAAAGAATAAAGCAGTATGTTAAAAACAAGAGTCAATAAAACCATGGCTGGTTAGTTCAGGAAGGCTTCAGGAGGTGCCGAAAACAATACAATGTTGGAACCTGCCTGACCTCCAGCGGCAGGGAGTGCCACACAAATGGGAGCCGCCACACTGAAGGCCCTTCTCCAGGTGGACTCCAGCCGGGCCACAGGTCCATGAGGAACCAGCACAAACACCCCACCTGATAACCTCAGTGACTGGGCAGGTTGGTAAGGGAGAAAGTGCTCTCTCAAGTATCAAGTATCCTGGTCCCAAGTGGTTTCGGGCTTTGTACCCTAGTACCAGAACCTTAAACCTAGCCCAGTCGCGAATAGGCAGCCGGTACAGTTCCCTCAGCAAAGGAGTTGCGTGCCGAAAAGGGGCAGCTCCTGACAACAGCCGAGCTGCTGCATTCTGCACTGGCTCCAGCTTCCTGAGCAGCCTCAAGGGCGGCCCCACGTAGAGCGTGTTGCAGTAATCCAGCCTTGAGGTTACGAGCACCTGTACCACCGTGGCCAAGCGATCCCTGTCCGGGAGAGGCCGCAGCGGCCTGCATTTGATCCCCGGCCCTTCCTGCTCGCAGCTGACTGGAGCCCCGGGGAAGAGGCCTTACCTCGCCCTGTGCCGCCGACGCCGCGGCCCTTCTGCTGCTTCTGCTGCTGCATCCCGCCGCGGCCACGGCCCTTCGACACCACCTCCTCCTTCACCATGTCAATGATCTCGTCGGGGATGCGCAAATACTTGATGGTGCTGCCACGGATGTAGCACTCCGGCATCCGCCAGAACTTGTCTCCATCCTGCCCGAGAGAGAGAGGAGAGGAGAGAAGTGGAAAAATAGAAGAGAGAATTGGTCCTAGCACAGGCTTGAAAAATAAGTTTCTAGCCCACAGAAGAACTTACTAGCCTTGCCTGTCCACACATAATGTACACCAGCATTCCCCAGCTCCCATCATGCCCAGCCAGCAAGCTGGCTGGACATGATGGGAGTTTATTTTATTTATTTATTATATTTATCAATCGCCCATCTGGCCGGTCACCCGGCCACCCGGTAGTCCAACCCATCTGGAGGGGGCCAGGTTGGGGAAAGCTGGTCCAGGTTAACCATTTGGCAAGTCTGGGAGCCACTCTGAATAATTCGTTTTAGAAAAGAAAAATTAGCAGGGTCAAGCCTGGTTATTACTTGGATGGGAGACCCCTCCTCTAGTTTCCTGCATTGAGCAGGGGGTTGGACTCGATAGCCTTGTAGGCTCCTCCCAACGCTATGATCTATGAAATCCCTCAGTAATTATTTGTCTTCTAGCGTGATTGTGGGGAGGCAATTTTAACACGTCAGACACATTCAGGTTCCTTTACTGCAGAAGCTGCTTGTCCCTTTCGCATCAAAAAATGGCTTAAGCAACTGCGCGCACTTTTAAAGCCTAAAAACTGTTTTAACTGTTGTAAACCGCCCAGAGAGCTTCGGCTATTGGGCGGTATAAAAAATGTATTAAATAAATAAATAAATAGTGTGGCGGTGGGGGGAAACCCCTGTTTTTCAACATGGCTTTGCTACCCTAGTAGTTCTACATTATGATTTCTCTCTTCCTGAACTGGCTGGCCAATTGCTGCCACCTGTAAATGATTCCTCCCTACCACGCTGAAGAATAAGGAGATATATTTTTTTGTCCTCCTAAAACAGAGGTGAACAACTTCCAGGGACCGCACTGGCCCCCTCCCCAAACCCACCCCCACTGCCAAATTTGCTGCCGGGAGACCTAAAAGTTATTATGCTGCAGCCTAAGAGTTTGCCCTTAACTTCCGGTGGCCAATTCTTGGCCTGGAGGCAAGCTGGCAACTCCCGGATGAAGCCAGGCAGCACCATCTAGTGGGCAACAGGCAATCAGCAAAGAAGAAAAGGAAGAGGCCGAGGCAAGGAGGTGGGGCTTGTTTACAAGGCTGAATTTCAGAGGTTATGATCTCCCTGGTTTACATGATCCAGGCAGTTCCAGGATGCAGCAGGAGGGCACTTGGTGCTACTTTGCCAGCATGGCTTCCCTTCAGAAGTATGCTTGCCGCCGTCTTATTCTGTCAATACTGGCAATCATCCACCACGCCCAAGGAGAACAGCCAGGTCTTACCCTGGAAGTACAGATGACTTCTCGAAGGTTGATGTTCATCCAGTTATCACAGCTCACCAGGTGACCATTGTAAGTTTCACCATTTTTAAGCTCCACCAGCTGGAAAGACAAGACAGACATTCTCATGAAGGAAGCTATGGCTAGGTGACCAGTGCAGTAATACCTTTAAAGGGAGGGATAGAGGCCTAATCCGCAAAGAGCAGGCACTTGCTTTCCTCTTCCCTCCCCATTCCTTTCTCCTTTTTTGCTGTGGCTACTAGATTGCGAGCCTGCAGGCAGGGACTGTTTCGCTTTTAATATCTGTACAGTGCTTAGAAACATTGAGGTTTTTGGACTAGCCTCTGCCCTGAGAAGCCAGCTTTCTGTGTGCAGGGAATTTTTATTTTGGAACGGAGGAGCTTTCACTCATGTCAGGCCCCACCTACAGTATGAAATGGTACAGCCCTTTTTTTTTAATTTCAACAAAATGAAAGGAAATGAAACCATGAAAAGGAAAAAAATATATAGCTGTATAGATCTGAATGTATCAATTCCAAAACAAGCATATGAAATCACACCGAGCAGTTAAACTATGGAACTCACTTTTCACAAGATGTAGTGATGGCCAACAATTTGGACAGCTTTAGAAGAGGATTGGACACATTCATGGAGGAGAAGGCTATCAATGGCTACTAGTCCTGATGGCTCTGTGCTACCTCCAGGATCAGAGGCAGGATGCCTACGTACACCAGTTGCTGGGGAACATGGGCGGGAGGGTGCTGTTGTTGCACTCGTGACCTGCTTGTGGGCTTCCTGTGGGCAGCTGGCTGGCCACTGCGGGAACAGAATGCTGGACGAGATGGACCCTGGGTCTGACCCAGCAGGGCTCGTCTTATGTTCTTATACACACACATGAAAATATAGCTAAGAATCATACGTAAACTTCAACAAAAGCAGACTAAATATCCAAAGAAGTATCCATCTGCAGGTGTTTTAAGGTCCTCAGTCCACTGCATTATAGGAGGTGAGCGTTTATCCCTCCCTGTGGTAAAGCCTTGACACAGGCCGACCTCCTTGCCTGCTGTTTCCCCGAGGACCAGTTCGGTGATCAAGAGAGACAGATATAAATGCGCACACTGACGTCTGCTGCCCCAAACGATGCATGCCGCTTCAGTTACGTTGACCCACATAACACAGCATTTGCCATCACAATGTCAAGCAGGGGTGTTGAACCCCTTTCAGTCCAAGGGCAGGATGCAATTTCAGAGAAGCGGGGGGGGGGGGGCATTCCAGTGGTGGGCGGGGCCAAAGGGAGAAGACCAAAAATACCAGCCTATTTTAGCTGACGGCTCTTCCTGCCAGTAACTCAGCCTTAGGAGAGGCATTTCGACCTTTTAAGGTGGTGGTGCGGGAGAAACACAGAAAAGCACTAAATGATTGGTTGGTGGAGAAAAGGGATGGGGCCAGGGGAAGGGGGCGTGGACATCCAGGAACCCCAGAGGGATGGATTGGGATCCCAGGTGGGCTGGTGTTGGGCCCCAGCCTGAGGTTCAACACCTCTGATGTGGAATTTTGATTCTTTGGAAGCCTCGCTCTTTGTGCTGTCGCTGCGGGCCACCAGGCGAGCGAGCGAGCATGAGGGACAGAGCCTTCTCAGTAGTAGCCCCCCCCTCCCCCTGTGGCTCAGGAATACTTCCCCATCAACGTCTGTCAGGTTCCCACTCTGCCCTTCATTTTGTTATAAGCTGGAAACTTCTCCTTTCGGAAAGGCTTTCGATGTCCAAAAAGTCTGACTGCTTGTTTCGCAGTATATTTTAGATTACCCTAAATAAGGGGCCGGCAACCTGGGGCCCTCCAGACGTTTTGCACTACAGCACCAATCATCCTTGAGTGCCCGTCATTCTGGACTATGGCTTATAGTCCAAAATACCTGCAGGGCCCCAGATTGCTTAACCCTGCCTTAAATAAACTAAAAAAGGGAGCAGTTTTTAATTATTTTTTTAAAAAAATGTATTTGCTGTTTATTTAGGGGACACTTTTAAATGTATTTGCTTTTTTGATAATGTATTTTTATTTTGCGTATTTATTTTGTGAAGATGCTCTGAGTGCCCGGTGTGTAGGCGAATACGATACACATAATAAATTGGTCAACTGTTGTTGTCGTTTCTTAATTGTACCAATACCCTGCACCTCCTTTGGAGGAGAACACTTGTTATCAGGTGGATTAAAAATACAATAAATAGAAAAATACATTTGGGGCGCAATCCTATGCATGTTTAGACAGAAAAAAGGCCTTCAACCCCCATGTCAAGGTTCCACGTGTACCAGGACACCTTGATCAGCTCCTTAAAGATATTTTGCCTCTTTAAGAGCCCCTCCTGTATCAGGATGCCAGTTCTCTGCCTTTTACCTTCTCTTCCCAGTAACGTGGGATTAGGCCTTAGGCGTGGTGCAAAAGACACTCCAAACAACTTGATGTTAACAATAACTGTTTACTTTAGTAAGTTTTGGTATAGTAGATTCACAATAACTTAAGGTAATTACACAAATAGAGCTGTATACTTTCAAAAAGCATGTATAATGAAAATAAAAGGAAAAATAACGCAAGGTTCTCTAACCTAGCTACACTTTCACCTGTAGGTTTAATAGAGATCCCTTCCCCCAGACTTTCCCTGGCTGTTCTGCAGTTCTCTGTGATATTCAGTCTCACTCTCTCCCTGCAGCTTCGCTCTGTTTTCGGACCAGCTTCTCTCCTCCACACAGCTTCTCTTCTCTCCCCTCTGCTGCTTCTGCCTCCCCTTTATATACCCTCCCACAGAACTAGAAGGTTACAATCATGTGACCTAAAACTGGGGAAATGAAACCTAACTCCATTAGGGGGAAAAGGAGACTTCTCTCAATGAAAAAGAAACTTAACTCCATGAGGGGAAAATGAAACTCACGAATGCCCCCCCTCCCATCAGGAGATGTTTGGATCTACAGGCTTCAAACTAACTCAAGCCTGTGTAGGCCTCAATCCTTCACACCACAGCATGCCCTAGCCAGCATGCTGGGAATTGTAGGCCTTTTTTCTGTCTAAACATGGATAGGATTGCACCCTAAAAGCTCAGAGCAGCAGATAGTGGCCTCCATTTCAACGCTGACCTGGTGGAGACCCAATAACTTGAGCATCAAAAGCTCCCAGTTTATTCACCGGCTTCAGCTTAAAAATATATATGTTGGTGTGTACACAGAACAGTTTCCCCCCAACCTGGTGTCTCCCAGATGTGTTGGACTGCAGCACACCTGGAGGGCACCCAGTCAGGGGGAAATGATATAGAAAATAAGAAAGCGAGGGGCAGAAATGAAGACAAAGAGCAGGGTTTTCATTCTCCCAGTTTCCCAAGATCACAAAGCCACAAAAGGCATCAGCAAGGCAGACGAAGCCAGTGGTTTTGATGCTGGGCCTTGCAGAAATTGGGGGGGGGGGGAGAGGAAACAGGTTCACGTACATGAACCTCCCCGTTTGCCAAATTTGGATGTTCCAGAGAACTAGGCTAGTTACTCACCATGGGGTGGTTCTGTGCCGTCTTCAGCAAGGACAGCGGAAGCTGTAAGGAGGGCAGGGGAGTGGGGGAATAGAACAGATTGAGAAATGCGTCAGACATGTGTAAAGACACACGTGAGGGAGTCCCACCCTAAAAATCACTTTAAATAAATGCAAATAAAATGAATAAGCTTCCCCAGCCAAAGCAACGTACACTGTT
The DNA here is from genome assembly GCA_021292165.1 of Shinisaurus crocodilurus. NCBI lineage: Eukaryota > Metazoa > Chordata > Lepidosauria > Squamata > Shinisauridae > Shinisaurus > Shinisaurus crocodilurus. The sequence continues at coordinate 136,081 of JAHFWL010000507.1, forward strand.
AGCGTGCTTCCTCCAGCACGAGACAAGAGCTGGTGCTACTGTTGCCAAGATCCCACCTGAAACCCCAGCTAAGCCTCAATGCCCACTACTGAAAGGTGGAAATCTACCAGCAACTGCCCCCAGCCCCACCCTTATAATGTAAAAGCCCTTCTGGATCAGACCAAGGGTCCTTCAAGGCCAACGTCCCCGTTTCCCACAGATGTTGTGCTTTGAGAATGATACATTGTTTTAGAATTTACTGTAAGCTGCTTTGGGGTTTTTAGAATGAGAAGCGGCATATTAATAGCCTAAAATGAATAATAGAGGCCCATAAGATGCCTCCAAACGGAAGGTGAAAGCAAACATCATCCCCTATTGTGGTGCCCAAGCGGTTGGTGTTCAGGGGTACCTCTGAATTTGGAGGCTCCTTGTGGACAGGGAGCCGTCGACAGGCTTGTGCTCATAATGCCAAACTTATTATCTGGGAGCCCATGGCATCTGAAACTCCAGCCGGGCCTCAGTATCGCACCAGAGTCTGGAAACAGCCTTCCACCTCCTCCCTTTGTAAGCAGTGAGCCCGATGAAGAGTTCTGCGTAAGCCAGAAGCTTGAGCCTCTCATTACAAACAGGCCTGCGGCTTACGCTGGCTCAACTTGTCTGAGTGTGGAAAGCTAAGCAGGGTCAAGCCTGGTTGTTACTTGGATGGGAGACCACTCCTCTAGTTTCCTGCATTGAGCAGGGGGTTGGACTCGATGGCCTTGTAGGCCCCTTCCAACTCTATGATCTATGAAATCTATGAAACCTCGGGTAGTCCCAACGATTAAGAACAAGGGGATTAAGTTAATATCCCTTCTTGGCTTTTGTTTTTTTAAAATACCAGCAGCCTCAGGCCTGTAATACAGGCTTCCCTGACCTGGTGCTCTCCAGACATGTTGGACAGCAACTCCCATCATCCCCCTTCACCCATCCTCTCTACCCACGAGGCCTAGAAACTCCCTTTTGTTTCAGTCTTTCACATTTTTGTTTGCAAATGACTGGCCCTGCTGGCTGGGCATGATGGGAGCTGCAGTCCCATGGCCCTGCTGGCTGGGCATGATGGGAGCTGCAGTCCAACACATCTGCAAAGGCACCAGGTTGGGGAAGGCTGCTCTGGTCTCACCCTTACCTAGGAGTAAGCCCCACTGGACTCAATAGAGCGACTAAAGGGGGATCCCTTCACCCTCCCACCCCCATCTACAAGCCTCACCATTTTCCAGTCCAGGCGCTGCCAGGGTAACCTCGACTTCCGCTTCCGCCTGCCCAACTTCCGCCCGCCGAAGGCTTTCGACTCAGCGCCGCAGCCAATCAGCGCCCAGCTCAGCGCGTCCAATGGGAAGAGGCGGAGGCGGCCGCCGCCGCGTCCCGTCCGTAAAGCACAGCAAGGGAGGGGGGGGAGGTCGTAAATACCAATGAGGGGGGCATGTCTTTTACCCATCGTGCCCCGCGGTGGGGAGCATGGCCCATTGCCCAGAATGCTGCGCGGTCAGAGGGCCCCGTTGACTCAGGCCAAGCAGGGGAGCCCGCTTTTCTCATCAGCTGTTTTATTTTCATTTCCTTCTGTGGTGGGCCATTCCTGTCCTCCTCCTTGCCATGACGCCCCACCAGAATTTGGGATCCCCTTTAAAACAAAAGTAAGCAATTTTCTAAACAACAACAACAACACACAATTTCACTTATTCTTAGTGTGTGTAAAATAAATAAAATAATATGCACTAACTATACAAGGAGCTGCACTGGCTACCAGTTGTTTGCCGAGCTGAATTCAAGGTGTTGGTTTTGACCTTTAAAACCCTACATGGCTCCGGCCCAGTTTAAAATGCAGAGTTACAGAATGGGGGGCACTTGGCTCGACAATACCACGAGTGAGAAGGATCTTGGAATTGTGGTAGATCACAAACTGAATATGAGCCAGCAATGCGATGTGGCTGCAAAGAAGGCAAATGCTATTTTGGGCTGCATTAATAGAAGTATAGCTTCCAAATCGCGGGAAGTGATAATTCCCCTTTGCTCGGCACTGGTCAGGCCTCATCTTGAGAACTGCGTCCAGTTCTGGGCACCTCACTTTAAGAAGGACGTAGACAGACTGGAGCGGGTTCAGAGGAGGGCAACAAGGATGATAAAGGGACTGGAAACAAGGCCCTATGAGGAGAGACTGAAAGAACTGGGCATGTTTAGCCTTCAGAAGAGGAGACTGAGGGGAGATGTGATCGCACTCTTCCAGTACTTGAAGGGTTGTCACACAGAGGAGGGCCAGCCCAGGATCTCTTCTCGATCATCCCAGTTTGCAGGACACGGAATAATGGGCTCAAGTTACAGGAACCTGGATTCCACCTAAACATCAGGAAAAATTTCCTGGCTGTCCGAGCAATAAGACAATGGAACCAACTACCTAGGGAGGTGGTGGGCTCTCCCACTCTGGAGGCATTCAAGGTGCGGCTGGACAGCCATCTGTTGGGGATGCTTTGACCTGGATTCCTGCATTGAGCAGGGGGTTGGACTCGATGGCCTGGTAGGCCCCTTCCAACTCTACTTTTCTATGATTCTATCTCAAGGAGCATCTCCAGCAACATCAAGTAGGCCACGCAACAAGATCTGCCACGGACGGCCTTCTCCTTATCCCATCAGCCAGAGCAGCCAGGCTGGAGGGGACTAGGAAGAGGGCCTTTTCTGTGGTGGCCCCCGAACTGTGGAACTCTCCCCAGTGACCTCCGCCATGCCCCCTCTTTGATGAGCTTCTGCCGTTCATTAAAAACATACGTAGCTTTTCAGGCGGGAATATGGGGTGGGTTAGGATTTTAACATTTTAGATGGTTTTAAGTGTATTTTACTCTGTTTTGTTTTATTGTATGTTGTACATCGCCCAGAGTGGCCAGGTACCGGCTAGATGGGCGATTTAAAAATACAATAAATAATACTGTGTGTGTGTGTGTGTGTGTGTGTGTATCAGTCTTCCCCAGTCTGGCGCTGTACAGATGTGCTGGACTACAATCCCCATCATCCCATGTGGCTGGGGATGATGGGAGTTGCAGTGCAGCACATTTGGGGCAGGTTGAGGAGGGGCGCTCCCCCAAAATATATATATATATACTATGTAATAATATATTTATACATATATACATACTATAATACACTTTATTTATTTATTTATTATACAGTAATACCTTGGATTGCAAGTAACTTGGTCTGAGAGCGTTTCTGAAATCGGCCCTGCTCACGTCCGCCAGATACTCGCTTTGATATAAGAGTGTTTTGGATTACAAGCACGGTTCCGGAACGAATTATGCTTGCAATCCAAGGTATTACTGTATTTATACCCCGCCTTTTTCCCTGCAAAGAACCCCAGGCGGCTTACATAATCCTCCTCCTCCTCTCCATTTTATCCTCACAACAACTCTGTGAGGTAGGTTAGGCTGAGAGACCGTGACTGACCCAAAGTCACCCAAGGAGCTATACACAAATATAATAAATAGTAATAGTATTTATTATATTTGTGTATAGTATATTATAGTATATATTACAGCAATTTTTAAAATATTAGTATCTTTTTTTCTTTTCTTTGCAGGCAGCTTGGAAATAACTTAGTGCCTTTCATTACAGTATTTTTAATTTTATTATTACATTTACTGTATTTTTCCGTGTATAAGATGCCCCCCCACTGGGCAGTTTCGCAACCATGCGATTATCTCCTCGGCTTACTTCCGTGTATAAGACGACCCTCAATTTTTAGTCTAACGATTTTAGGAAAAAGTATAGTCTTATACATGGAAAAATACTGTATATCCCACCCTTATTCTCTCTTGTAAGGAACCCAAGGCAGCTTACATGGTTCTCCTCCTCTCCTCTCCTCCTCTCTATTTTATCCTCACAACAACAACCCTGTGAGGTAGGTTAGGCTGAGAGTCAGTAAAGGCGCAATTCTATGCATGTTTAGACAGAAAAAGGCCTACAACTCCCAGCATGCCCCAGCCAATCATGCTAGGAGCTGTAGGCCTTTTTTCTGTCTAAACATGCATGGAATTGCGCCCTTGGTCTCTGTTTACAAACATCTGGCCTTCCTAATCCATGGAAAGGGTTGAAAATCAAATATGGATGTTTGCTACAAGCTGCATTATTATACTCTGCTCCTGAAAAGGTAAAAAATCAGTTCAAAGTGCCCATTTTGCACAGATAGCAGCCTCTGAAAGCTGCTCCTCCCTCAACTATTGCCACTAGCAGCCATTCCAGCACTCTGTACAGCGGGAGTTGATAGGGGAAGCCGGCCCATTCCATCAACCCTGCTGAAGGACTACTTCTTTCTTCTTACCTCCCTATGCCTTTTTCCTTTTGTGCTGTGTCTTTTTAGAGTGTAAGCCTGCAAAAGTCAGGGGCTGTCTTGTTTTACTGAGCCGTTCTGGGAGCCTTTTGGGCTAAGGAGCGGGGTAAAAAATATTTCAGATAGCTAAATACATAAATAAGTTTAGAATCCAAGAAGTTCCCTGGAAAAAGGGGCCAGGTCGCTCAACTGTGTTGGGTCGTCATTTCCATTGCAACCTTTGCTCATGCTATTAGTAGCAAGAACGTGAGATTTTTATATATATATGGATGAGACAAGCCTTGTTAATAGCTTGTAGTAAGAACGCAACCTTTGCTCTGTGTGCTGTGGCACCTGCTGGGTTTTATCTACCCGTCTGACTCAGCTGCTGCGGCTAAGATAAAACACAGGCGGTGGCAACCAGCTTTGGTTTCCAGCGCTCTGACTCATGCACAAAGTGGAACAGAATGCCATAGTTCTCAGAATTTGGCTTGGGAAGAGCTGAAGCTTGGTGGTAGATCGCCTCCTTTGCTTGAGAAAGGTCTCCGGTTCAATCATGGACGTCTCCAAGAAAGACCCCTCTCTGACACCACAGAGAGCTGCTGCCAGTCAGTGCAGTGGATACTGATGCTTCAGATGTCCCTATTTAAATCAGCCCTTTATTCAGAACCATGAGGACTGGAACCTTACTTCATTGGGGGAGGCTGTCCTACTGAGTTGTTGTAATGACTGCTGATTTAAGTACTGCACTTGGGAAACTTGAAATGTGCATGCTTAGATCCCACCAATCTACAGATCTTTCTAGCTAGTGCATAATTGAAGTCTCTGGACTGGAGGGGATTTTTCGTGGCAAGCGTCCCTTGTGGCCTGATCCTCTGCATGTTGACCCAGGGATAGACTTTGCTTATTCGAATGGGACTCTTACTCCCATGTAAGTGGGACTGCAGCCTACCTTTTAAGCACCAATCCACCAAAGAGTTCATCCTATTTCACCTTTTCAAGGGGCGGGGTGGGAGAGGACATCATCACTCCGTACGGTGGCCAACTGTCCTACTTTTCAGAGGACAATCCCCTGTTTGAAAGGTTGTCAGAGGACAGTCTTCGACTTGAAGGTGTCCTTATTTGAAGGGCTGTCCACATTGAAGATTAAGACCTGGTTTGCACGTCACGATAAGCCATGGCGGGTTGTGAGCCTTGTTTGCGTCGACATGGCTTATCGCAACATCCGAACCCGGACGATTCAGCGCATTTTTTTTAACCACACCCAAGCCACCCTGAGGTCCCATGGGTTGTTGAAGGTGGCTTGTCATAGAATCATAGAATCATAGAAAAGTAGAGTTGGAAGGGGCCTACAAGGCCATCATTGTCGTGACATGTGAACCCGGTAGCGTGGCTTGTCAGCATGGGCTACAGAGCCACTTGGCAAGAGCGACGACAAAACTGGTTGCTCCTCAAGAACCTGCTAGTGCCACCTCCAGCCTTCCTCGTCAGTGATGTCCGCCCCTCCACCGATACCAAAATGGCACTTGGGAATGTCCATATTTTCGTTTGCAACCTGTTTCAAAAATTCTTTTCCAGTGCTTTGGAAGTATGCAAATTGGTTTGCAATTTTTCTTCTCCCCCCCCCCCGGTGCTTCTCAAGTGTGCAAATGTATGCATTTTTTTTAATTATTCCCCCCCCCCGGGTCCTTCTCAAGTGTGCAAACGTGCAGACTCACCTGTCTGCTGTGTACAGTCTGCTACGTACAGTTGCCTTGTCAATTTCCTTGTAAATTTTCTACTCCACTTCTGTGTTTTCCTTAACAAATGAACTCTGAAAGCTGTTAGTGAGCAAACAACTTACCCACACGGTGGCTTATTTTCCAGGCGGCTTATCGTGACGTCTAATATTTCGACGGGAGAGCAGAGCAGGGGCCTTGAAGATAACCACCCACAGTTAGCACCTGGACAGCAGATTGAGTAGCTGCCACACAAGTCACCTGGTCATGTTCTTCCCCACTATGTGAGATGTATTGTTTGTGTTTCTATGTAAAGCATACTAAGCATCTGTCAGGGATGCTTTGACCTGGATTCCTGCATTGAGCAGGGGGTTAGACTCGATGGCCTTGTAGGCCCCTCCCAACTCTACCTATGTCTAAGGGTGCAATCCCAGGCAGGTTTAGGCAGGAAAAAGTCCTACAACTCCTAGCATTCCCCAGCCAGCATGGGTGGGGAATGCTGGGAGTTGTAGGACTTTTTTTTCTGTCTAAACCTGCATGGGATTGCACCCTAAGTCTTTCTAAAATTGCTTCTATACATATAAATCAGCATATGCAGATTTTATGCTCATCTCTATCCTCCCTTTTGGTGATGCATTTCCTCTTTTTTGGGTCAATATTTAAGGGGCCACTTTACCACTCAGACCTTGGGCCAGGCACTATCTTTCAGCCTCCCTACCTCACTGGGTTGTTGTGAGGATAAAAGGGAGAACCTCCTTGTAAGAAAGGTGAGATACAATATTAGTCATAGTAATAATAAATAATGACTGTGGAGCAAGGCATTTAGCATAGGGGTGCCTACTATGTAGAATAATCTTCCCTCTGAGATTATTAATTTTTTTATTAATTTATTATATTATATCCCACCGTTTTTTTGCAATGAACCCAAGGCGGCTTACATAATCCTCCTCTCCATTTTATCCTCACAACAACCCTGTGAGGTAGGTTAGGCTGAGAGTCAGTAACTGGCCCAAAGTCACCCCGTGAGCTTCATGGCCGAGCGGGGACTAGAACCCAGATCTCCAGAGCCCCGGTCCAACACTCTAACCACTGCACCACACTGCCTTTCACACTAAGCTAAAATAGGCTGGTATTTAGTAATAAAAATTACTGTGGAGCCAGGCATTTAGCATAGGGGCACCCACTATGTGGAATAACCTTCCCTCTGAGATTAGACATGTGTTAACCCTTTTAAATCTTTCAGTGCATGTTGAAGGCACATTGGATTATGCAAGCTGCGTGCGTAGTCTATTCTACTAGACTTGGGTTCCTTGCAGGAAAAAAGGCGGGGTATAAATATAATAAATAAATAATACTATCTTATGAATAGATACTATATAGTCTATGTATTGTTTTATATATTTTTAATGATTTGTGTACACCTTTGAAATCTGTGGGTGTAAGCAGCTTATGAACACTTGTAAATAATAAATAATTGATGATGATGATGATGATGATGATGATGATTATGATGATGATCCCATTTCCCTGGGTAGGAATCCGATGCAACCTGTGCCAGGGTGGGGAGTGCATGGCCCTGCAGATATTGTTGGACTCCAACTCCCATCAGCCCCAGCCAGCATGGCCAATGGTCAGCCGTAGGCGGGGAGCGTGTGGAAGAAAAACCGGTAGAGGTGGCCGCTTTTGCCGCTCTAGGCTTCCGAGCGGCCCTCTCCATGGTTCGTCCCCCCCTTGCCCGCCCGCCACCTGCCACGACGTGGGTGGGGTTTAGGCGTGGTCACGCGACCTCCCTCGCCCCGCCTAGTGGGCGGGGCTTGGGCCCTGAGGGGGGCGGGAGCGCCGCTCGCCCGCTAGCTCCGTCAGTCGCCTCAAGTTGGTCGGGCAGGAGGGCGGAGAGGAAGGGGCAGCCATGGAGAAGACCCGGCGGCCCGTGGTGGTGACCGGTAAGGGCGGCGGCCGGGGGGGGAGGGCCCGAGGGGAGGGGGCTGCGAAAAGCCGGGAGGGGGCGCGTTCCGAGAGGGGGGAAGGGTTTACGTGCGAAACTTTGTCCCCCTCTCAAAGCCACCCCCCGGGTCCAGCGACCCCCCCGCAGTAGTTCCCCCCTCCATTTGCCCCCCCCATTTAAAATAAAGTTTTCGCTCTTCATTTTTTTAAAAACATAAAATGGTCAGATATCCCCCCCAAATAATCTCCTCCTCCTCTCTCCCCCCCCATAAAACTTGCACTTTGTGAATACTAGTTAAACCCACCCAGTCAGTTCGTTCTTTTAAACACCGCCCCCCCCCCTCGACCCTTTCCACATTGACGGTGTTGTTCTGCCCAGTCTCTTCCCAGGTATGCTTCCCCGTTATACTCATTAACGGGAGCTGCGTGCTAATTAGCCCCACCCGACAGAGCCCTCCTTGTAAACTCTCTCCTCTGTTTGACCCTCCACTACTTTCAGAGAACTTCCCACGCCTTCACCCCATGACTTGCCTCCCCGAATATCCCCCCCCGCTCACACATTTCTTCCTTTCTCCTTTAAGTTGCCTTAAAATAGTTAAGTTTTAACTATTACTTTACTTACACACACACACACACATATATAAAACTGTGCTAATACTCCACCAACCTGTTCTAGCCAATGGATGGTCCCTGCCTCTGGTTTCTCCCCCCCCCCCCGTTGTTCTTAACTTAATCCCTTGTTGTTTCCTTCTAGAACTTCTTGCAAGAGTCTATGAGAAAGTGGAGTGTATTGTGGTGGTGGTGGTGGGGGCGGTAGGCGGGCTGTAGTGGCACTTTGTCGAGTCGACGTTGTCCTGGGTGAGTTTAAGCTGCTGTGCATCGCGTGTGGATGGTGCTTCTGTGTGTGTGCAAGAAGAGAGTCTTTTGGTGGGGGTTGTGGTTGGAGCTAGCTCTTGTGTAAGTTACTTGGGGGTAAGTGGGTGACATAAAAGTTGTGTTCTTGCCACCATTTTAACACTGTGCTATTTCTGTCAGCGATGCATCAGGGTGTAGGTTTTTAAATTTATAAATCCAGCTGTAGTTGGTCTTGTTTGCTTTGTTTCCTAAAGGGAAGGCGGCTTGTCTTCCTGGAAAAGTCCTGTTTAATTTGGAGTATGGTGTCTGTGTCAGAGATGTGGGATCTCCATAGAGTATGTGCAGGGGGGGGGGAGGCTGGCTTCTCCTCCGCTGACACACACACCCCCTTCTCCAGCTTCTGGGGCCTCCTTCTGTTCTCTGCAGAAAGTCTGATGGCAGCTGGAAAACCTGAAGTCAGACAAGAGGTCTTAAAGTCACATTTCCCCTCTGTTGTATGCACTAAAGTTTTCGGATACCCCGAATCAGTCTAGCCCTGGGAACTGTGACATTTGCCTTGCAGGGAAACGCTCATTGCTTCTTCAAGTTTGCTCAGCCCCTGCAATGGTAGTTTGAAGCTGCAAGTTGTGCCCGAGCGGAGGGGGCGGACACGGAGGGAAGTTGCAGGAAGGAGAAGGAGAGGCGGTCACAAAAGGGTGCCGTGGATGGCCCTGGTGGGGAGCTGTGTGAGAACAATCTCTGGATTGGGAGGTGGGCGGCTCAGAAGCGACACTGTTTCCACCTGCCCTACCTCATCAATGGCTGGAGCCCTGGCAGTAGCCCGCTGGATCTCCTGGTGTGGCCTTAATTGGAGCTAGAGGAACACCGTTAGTTCTTGGCAGGGGAAGAGGTGCCAGGAGTGAAACAGGCTGAAACAGGAGATCTCTGGCAAGCGTCCTCTGTAACAGTTCTTGCACACCTGTGCAGTGTAGTTCTGCGTGCGCACTCCAGCTCCTTAAACACATCTGTGTACTTGTTAAAAACAAACTACCTATTCTGCTGCCAAGACCTTCCTCTTTGTACCCACGTTGTTGGAACGGGCCTGTGCATAGGAGGCACACCAAGTGCAGCCAGTGTGTTGCATGTGCTCGTATGCATAGCTGCTCTCAGTATTGAGATAATCCCATAAAAATCTGGCAGCTGGGAGCAGCTGGCTTCCTGCTAATTAGCCTTGGAGGGCGCCCAGAGAGACTCCGAAATACTCTATTGAATTCTTATCTGATGGCAACAGCCTTGGTTGTGCAAAAAAAAGAAGGGAGCACAAAGGACTCCACTGCTTCTCACCCCCCTCCCCTTTCGCGGGTGTCTCAGCTATGTAGCAGCACCTGTAGGAATCCACTCCTGAAATTCCACCCTGGGAATAGTTCTCAGCTTTTACAGGCTGTCTTTTTTTTCCCTTTAAATGAATGCAAGGACTTGTGAAATGCCCTTTAGTGAAAAAGAAATTAAAATCCTGGATCTGTTGGGAGCAAATACCCCTGGTTTGCACGCCGCTGGTTACCAGTGGTGAAGCAACAAGTGGTCAGGGTCAGAAAGCTTGCCAAAAGTTGCTTGCCTTTTTCTTCTAGCCAACAAATGATGACGGGACATCTGTGAGCAGGCTAGCAAAAGATTTGCAACTTCTGTGGACTTATTTATGGGGCTGAAGTTGTGTGTCGATGCCATTTGTCCCACAGACCCATGTTCGATTTCTCTAAATGTTTCTTGCTTTTACCTGGGAGTTCCACTCCTGGAAATCTGCACTCTTCCCACCAGCTGGTATCCCTGTCCCCTAAAGGTGGCAAAATCCAGATTAATGCTTTTTTGCAAGCATGTACACTGACCTTCTTTAAATTTAGTATAAATTGGGGAGGCGTGTGCCTCTGGTGGTTAAGCACAAAGGAACTTAGCGAGTTTTGCATGTCAGTAGAACCCTGCTGCCCTGTCTGTGCAGGTAAGCAGGACCTTATAAACAGCTGTTCACCTATGGCGGGTAAGAACAAACCTCTAGGCGACCAGGTGCTTGCTTTTTCTTTTTGTTAACTGGAGCAATGCTGGTTCTTTTTTTCTTGCTCTCTTTTTTCAGGCCATCAACAGACATAACAGAGGCATTTATGAGATCAGGTGCTCTAATAATAATTTCCTATAGGCCGAGTTAAATGGTTCTTGGTTCGCTCCACACCCCTGCAGTATCCGCTGTAGCACATTAATGAAAAATCTGGCATCTCGCATGCTTTGAACTGCTTAACCCCTAGTCAGGGTACAAAACCTGAGATATCCTTATTCAGTAAATAGCGGTTGTGGCTTGTTCCTAGTTAACAGAAAGTTATTCATTAGAGAGCCAAAGCCCTAATGTGATTGTTTTTGGAGGGACGTTGTGGTAACCTTTGTGTCTTAGGCATGTATTCTTTCGTAATTCTTTGCCCAAGAAAATGTTTGCTGAGGAAAGCCTGGTATCAAGGAAAGAATGGAGGACTTGGGGACCAGGTAGATTTGGGTTCAAACTTTTTCATTTATTTACTTACTGCATAAGGGGTGTTGAACCTCTTTCAGCCCGAGGGCGAATTCCATTTTGCAGAAGCTCTGCCCCCCCCCCCCGCATTCCAGTGGTGGGTTTGGGCCAAAGGCAAAAGGGGCATGGCCAAAATTCCAAAATAGCTGCATCTTTTAGCTCAGTGTTCTCCAAGCGTGGGTCCCCAGATGTTTTTGGCCTACAACTCGTCCCAGCATGCCCCAGCCAGTGTAGCTGGCTGGGGCATGCTGGGAGTTGTAGGCCAAAAACATCTGGGGACCCAAGGTTGGAGAACACTGTTTTAGCTCTTAGTGCCAGTAGCTAAGCCTCGGGTGGGGGGAACTGCACAAAAGCTGACAAACCACCAAACCATCAGTGGTTGGTAGAAAGGGGCCACGGGAGGGGAGGGGCCATCTTGGGGGGGGGGGCTCTGAGGGCCAGGTTATGTACTCCAGGAGGGCTGTACCCCTGCACTATATGCATAGGCCGACCTGTAAGAACAGCTCTCTGGACAGCCAGCCACAAAAGTTAAGCCTGCTGCATAGAAAGTTTAAAAAGCCATTGCACCTCTGTGCAGCATAAGACAACAGCAGAGAATCAGACTGATATAGCAGCAGGAAACATTTCCTCTGCTGTTAAAACTCCAGAAATAGCGAACGCTCTCCAGGTCCCAGGAAGTTGTTAAAATAAAGGAGACTGGGAAATAAAAAGGTTCTCGCCTGGTGCTGAAAAGACCCACGGTGGAGAGCCTCTCTGGGGAGGGTGTTCCACACAGCCGGGGTGGGGGATCACCGAGAAGGCCTCTCTCTCTTGTAGCCCCGCGGCGAAGGGCATCCGAAGAAGATCTTAAGGTCTGGGTAGGTGTATGTAGGAGGAGGTGATTCTTTAGGGAAAAATGGCCGTGAAACTGGCAGGGAGCGTCTCTCTTGGCCTTTCCTACCCTACAGAGTTGTTGTGAAGCTGAAATGGGATCACCATACAAACACACACACATACCCCGCCATGCATGGTGCCACATGAGGCATACAAATAAATAAGCACTCCCTCCTTGGATGGGGATTGATTGATATGGGGAGACCTAAGAAGGAAAGCCAGCCCGGAAGGCACCAAATGTCCATGGGAGACCTCGGAGGCCATAATCCGCCCACTTACTTTGGAGTAAGTCCCATCGAACTCGGTGGTGCTTCAAGTAAAATTGTGCAGAGGGGGTAGCTTATTGGTCCAGCTCATTCCTGAGGCGATTGCCTCTTCCTTGGTTGTGGGTGAGGGATGAGTCTGATTTAGCTTCTTCCCGGAAATAAAGGACCAAACTCCCTCCCACGCCAGCCTTCCCCCAACCTGGTTGCCCTCCCGTTGTTTTGGATTTCAACTCTAATCGGCCCTGGCTCTCATGGCCAAGGGTCAGGAACGCTGGGGTGGACCGGGGTTCAGTGGGGTGAGCCCCCGCTTTGCGTGCAGAGGGTCCCAGATTCGATCCCCGGCATCAGGAAAAACTCCACCTTCCGATGTTCCTGTTTAAATCTGCTCCTTATTCAGAACCATGAGGGCTGGAGGCTTACTTTATTTTTAGGGAGAGATCTGCAGCTCAGTGGTGGAGCCCCCGCTTTGCATGCAGAAGGTCGCTGGTTCGGTCCCTGGCAGCATCTCCAGGAAGGGGGGCTGGGAAGGAATCCTGCCTGAGCTGCTGCTGCCGGTCAGTGTCGACAATACTGGGCTAGAAGGACCCCGGGGTATGACTCGGTGCAAAGCAGCTTCCGATGGTCCTAACGTCGGAAGAGCACTGGGTTGGGATAGGCTGCTTCCCACCACCTTAAGTAACTTTGGACTGTCTTACATAGGAAACTGGCTGGTTCTGGGTCAGGCCCTTGGTTCATCTAGCGTGGTATTGCCCGCTCTGGGAGCAGATCTCCACGGTCCCCAGCTGAGGGAGGTCACCGTTGTTGTTGATCTTTATTTACAGTATTTGTATGCTGCTCCACGATTCTGGGGCGGTGAACAATAAAAAGATAAAAAATGAATAAAACAAACAAAAACAATACATTGAAAACAAAGTAACATTTTACAATGGTGGTTGAAGAGCAGAGAAGGCTTCCCAGAGCGAGGAGGTCTTCAGCAGGCACCAAAAGCCGCACAATGCCGGAGCCTGCCTGACCTCCAGAGGCAGGGAGTTCCACCGAAATGGGGCCACCACACTGAAGGCTCTTCTCCTGGTGGACTCCAGTTGGGCCAAAGGTCCATGAGGAACCACCAGGAGCATGACCTCAGTGACCAGGCAGGCTGGTAAGAGAGGAGATGCTCTCCCAGGTATCCTGGTCCCAAGTTGTTTCAGGCTTTGTACACAAGTACCAGAACCTTAAACCGTACCAGAACCTTAAACCTAGCCCAGTAGCGAATAGGCAGCCAGAACAGTTCCTTCAGCAAAGGAGTTGCATGCCAAAAAGGGGCAGCTCCCGAGAACAGCCGAGCTGCTGCCTTCCGCACTGGCTCCAGCTCCCAGAGCAGCCCGCTACAGAGAACCCTTTCCTAGCTAGAACTACATGCCACCGATTCGGGGGCCTTCCGCCTGCGCTCTAGTTATTTCATAGACACTTCTGAATTCTGAATTCTCCCTAGCTAGCACCAACTAGCTAGGGAGAGCCTCAGGCCAATAACTAAACTATTCTCTTTCTTCCGAGGAGACCTCTGTGTGTGCTCTTTTGGATGGATTCGAACCCTGCTCTTGTCGCATTCGGGGCAAAGTACTTTATCTCTGCCTTCTCCAGGCTGCTGCCCTCCAGATGTTTTGGACTACAACTCCCACCATCCCTGACAATTGGCCATGCTTAAACATCTGGAAGGGTGTGGGCTGGGGGAAGCCGTTCTGTGTTGTTGTTGTTGTAAGCTGCCTTCGGAGGGCTCCTGCCCTAAAAGGCAGCCTAGAAATAATTCGGATAAAGGCACCCGTGAGCGCAGTGCCACCCCTATGAAATTCTGCTTCTGTCGTTCCAGGGTTTGGTCCGTTCGGGGAGCATTCCATCAACGCCAGTTGGATAGCGGTTCAGGTAAAAGACATACATTTTCGAGCATTTTGTGCTAAAACACGCTGCTGCATAATGATCGCCACCTCCTCCTCCTCTCCGCCCGGCTCTCTTTGGCTGACCCCACCGACACCCGACCGCTCGCATTTTAATCTAGGGCGTGTCAGTTGCTACTTGGCTTGGTCTCCTGTGGTGAATCGGGATCAGCTCCAGGCGACCAGGGCAAAAAGTTGGATTATTTTTTTTCTTCTTCCCTTTTTGGGCCACAAACATGAACACTGCTATTTGCAGAGCTGAAGATGCTTCTCTGGTTAAGATTCTTATGGGCTCCTGTGTAAGGTGGACCCTGCCCTCGGCAATTTTTCTGTTTGTCCTTGCATTAAAATAAACAAATTTACAGAGAAATAATTTGCTGGCCGATCAGGCGGTGCCACTGATTCAGCTGAACAAAAACGTGTTTAAGCTGACCTTTCTGGGCTTTCTTGGTAAGTTGCCTTAAACCAGTGTTCTCCAACCTTGGGTCCCCAGAGGTTTTTGACCTACAACTCCCAGCATGCCCCAGCCAGCTACGCTGGCTGGGGCATGCTGGGAGTTGTAGGCCAAAAACCTCTGGGGACCCAAGGTTGGAGAACACTGCCTTAAATGATGCCCGAGGAGGTTGAGGTGGGGGAAACACTCTGCCTTGAGAAAGTAAAACCAGGTGAGTTCCAGGTGGGACAAAATTACTAGCTCGTGGTGGCGGTTGGCAACTGGGTTTGCTCACGGGCCAGTCGAGGGCAAAGGATAGACTTACGGGGCTAAGGGCATCTCTCTCTCCTCTCTCCCCCCCCCCCCCCCATTGCTTTTTGAAGTTAACATACTTGTAGATCAGGAGTGCTGAACTTCTTTCAGACCGGGGGCCAGATTCCATTTTGGAGAAGCTCTCGGGGGCCACATTCCAGTGGTGGGCGTTGCCCCCCCCAAATTGCAGCCTATTTTCCTGGCTTCCAGGCAGGATTCTTTCCAAGCCCTACCTGGAGAGGCCAGGGATTGAACCGGGGACCACCTGCATGCAAAGCAGGGGCTCTCTCACACTGAGCTGTGGTCCCTCCTTGCCCGGGGTAGGCGACAGGAAACACGTCTGTTGGTTATGCTGCGCTTGGGGCCGATCTGTGTGTGTGTGTGTGTGAGAGAGAGAGAGAGAGAGAGAGACTCGAGGTTTCTGGTTTTGAGCTCAGCAGTCCAACATTTACTCATCTGGCGCGACCGAGAAGCAGTCGGTGAGAACCGTTTTTCCAGAGTGGGTGTCGCAGGTGCCGCTGAGCATGGCGGCGAGGCGGAACGGAACTCGCCAGGCTAGCGCCACTGCCGCCTGCTGCGGGCGTGTCGGACTGCAAGCTCCATCATCCCCAGCCGGCGTGGACGGCAGCACGGTCCGGCACATCTGGCGGTTGCAACCTAACGAGGCTGGAGGGCGCCAGCCTGGCGAAGGCTGCCTCGTTGCCTCCTGAGCTTTTGCAGCCCCGATGAATCTTGCCTTTTAGGCCGCTGCCGGACCGTGAGCTGACTTGGCACTCCCCATCTGTGCTTCTGCCCTCCTGGGGGCGCTGGTTCGGTGCTGTCCAGGTGAGCCTAGCGTGAATTGTTACTCCGGTACCTGGGTCTTGCTTTTAGGCAGACGACCTCCAGCTTTCCATGTAAGGCCGGCGCCGAGAGTCGGCATGGTCGGGCACCGGCCGAGGGCCCCCCACCCCAGCAGGGACCTGCTGACACGAGAGCCCCCTGGACTCGCTCCTCTTCCCGGTGGAAGAGGAGGAGCCAGAGCAGCCGTGGTGGTGAGCAGCACTCACGGAGGGAGGGGGTCCACCACGGAGGGGTCTTGCCCAAAGGCCCTCCGGAGCCTGGAGCTGGCACTGCTTCCTTGAAGTGCTTTAGGAGCAATTCTGTGTATCTGGGTCTCACCTGACCTGGAGTTCCCCAGCATGACGCATCCTCAACCCCAAAACTCACGCCAGAGCGTCGCTTTCCTTGTGACCGGTGAAATCTTTTTTCCGGCTGGTGACGCTGCAGCAGCACGTTGCTTGCATTCTAAACTTGTCCCTGGTGCCTTTTAAACTGGGGGGGGCTCCCTTTTCCTGAGAGGGGGAACGCTTCTCTCTCACCCCCCCCCTTTTTTGTGCTAGTTGCCGCTCTCTCAGTAGCCATCTGGAAGGGCAAAGAGATATCCAGGATGCCAAAATCCCTCCTAACCCTAGGCAATCATTTATTTATTTTATTTTATTTCATGGTATTTATGAATCTCTGACATTAAAGAAATTGCTAAGCAACGAACAAAAACTGGTCTTCCTGCAGAGGACAGGATTACTTGATTACTTTTCACTATTCTTCCAGCTTCTGAGATTCCACACAGGCGTTGCCTTGCACATTTCTGCCACCATGGGGACTAGGAGCTTGTGTCTGTGTTTTATCATGAAAGCAGAGACACTTGGGGGTCTGAATTCTCTGCCCGGTCCCGCATTCTGCTCCCATTCAGCCTCTGTTTGTTTGTTTGCATCCATAAGGGCTAGGAACTTGGATCTTGTGAGGGTTTTTTTTTTAAAGTGAAAGCTGAGAAAGGGAGTTACGGCACAAACATGGCCCCTGTATCGAAGGGTTTCTTTTTGGCACAGCTGACTGTCCAAGCCAAGAAGCGTCTCTTCCTCTCTTTTTAACCCAGCCTGGTTGCAAGCCCCCTTCCCTTTCCGAGTCGGGAGCTCTGGGAATACTCTCCTCAAATGCTTTTAAATTAAACCCCCAGCCGTAATCAATTGCAGCTGACTAATGGACAGCCAGCCAGATGTCTGTGTGTCTCCCCGGCCTTACTTAAAAGGCAGCTAGTTGTGTTTGACAAGGGCCTGCGGGGGGTGGGGGGTGGTAAAAGGTAAAAGTAAGTCCTTGTCTAGGATAATCCGTGCTACCAGCATCCATCACAGAACAGCTGGGAAGAGAGAGGTCCTGCATTTGCTACCCTTCCTCAGCCTTCCCCAGCCTGGTCCCCGCCGGATATTTTGGACTACAGCTCCCATCAGCCCATGCCAACACGACCAGTGGTGGAGAAGCCCTGGGCGTTGTAGTCCAAAGTGCCTCGTTTATTCTCTGCCTTATTGGCTAAAAAGCCATCAAAGTGGATGGTCTTGCCTTGTGGCGAGCCATCTCTCTTGCAGGAAGAGGGGAAGTTGGCCCCCAGGCAAAGAGGGCGCACGGCGGGTTTTGCGGGGGTGTGTGTCAAATTTTGGATGCCGTCCCTGTATCAGGCAGAGGACGGTGTTCTTTTTAATGGAAGGTGTGCCGATGACGCGGTTTGCTTCTGGTTGTGTGAATCCTGGATCCGGTGGGCGGGGAATCGGTGGCCCACCGGATGCTGTTGGGACTCCACCTTCCATCGGCTCCAGTCAGCATGGTCAGTGCTTGGGGATGGTGGGAGTTGGAGTCCGGCAACATCTGCATTTGCCCGAGGGTTGGAACCTCGAGCTCTGCGATATATATTTTGCTGGTGATGCTGCTGCGATCCTCACTGCAGCGCTGTCTGCTGGTTTTAAAGGAGTCTCACGGCATAGACTTCGGCATGTTGACTCAGAAGCCCGCCTCTCTGAATTCAGTGGCACTCGCTCTCTAGTAAGTGTGCTTCGGATTGGAGCCTTAAGTCAATTAATCACATGGGTCTTTTAGATGGACTAAGGGCGTGCTGGTTGGGGCATGCTGGGAGCTGTAGGCCTTTCTTCTTCTGTCTAAACAGGCATAGGACTGTGCCCTAAATAACGCCATTTAAAACGTGCCTAAACTCAGGGATGTTGAAGAGTCCTTGGTTTCGAGTCACGAGTCTTTGGACCCGAGTCTCGAGTCCGAGTCCAAGTCCTTGGTCCAAAATGGTGACTCACGAGTCACAAGTCACTCCCAAAGCTGACTCCACGAGTCCCTATTAAAATCAATGGGGGTTTTCCCCAACAAAATAAGGCTATTTCAGATGTGTGGCTTAAATAAATTCTAGGCACAAGTGTGCCTTTTTATTTCAAAACTCTGCAACTGATTTTGGCAAGAACACACCAGGCAGACAAACCCAAAATAACCACACAGGCAGAGGCCTTTGTCTTGGACAATTCAACTGTGGAACTGGTCAAGAAGAGACCAGGCAGGCAGAGGAGGCTGGGAACCCCAAACAGGCAGGCAGAGGCAGCCAAACCCAAAATGTCTGAAAGGTTGCATTTTAGGAAAATGATTTTAAAAAATAAACTTGCTGTACTTCCTAAAACCTATCCATGTTGCATTTGAGGAACACGATTTTGGAACACGAGTCTCGAGTCGAGTCCTTGGTCTCGAGTCCCGAGTCGAGTCTCGAGTCCCATTAAAAATATTGGGACTCGAGTCTGACTAGAGTCAGAGGGGGGACTCAGTCCGACTCACGAGTCGAGTCCTCGAGTCCGAGTCCCCATCCCTGCCTAAACTTAATAGTTCCGAAGAAAAAAAAGCAAGCGGGCAAATTCAATATGGGGAGTTACTAGGAAAGGGGTCAGAATTCAGCCCTTCCTGTAAGCCGTTATATCAGCCTTCCCCAACTGGGCATCTTCCAGATGGGTTGGGCTACAGCCTCCATCATCGTGCTGGCTGGGGATGTTGGGGCTTGTATTCCAACCTACCTGGATGGCGCCCAGTTGGGGAAGGCCGCTTTATACAAATCCATGGGGCAGCCTCACTGCAAATCCTGTGCCCAATTCTCCTTGCGCATCTCAAAAAGGGGCACCGTAGAGCCGGGAAAGGGGCAGAAATCGGCACCAAGCACGTTCAGGTGGCCGGAGCGACTCCCCTGCGAGAAAAGGCGAGAAAGTCCTTGGCACTTTTATGTTCGGAGAAAAGGACAACTTCTGGTGGGGGTGGGGTTGCAGTAGAGGTCTATAAAACTCTGAGCAGTGTGCATAGAGACAGAGAGAGTTTTCCTCCCTTTCTTCTAATACTAGAACTTCGCGGTCAAATGAAATGGATGGGCTGGCCTTTCTGGGCAGTTGCAAAGGTCTCCCTTCGGTAAAGCTAACCAGAGAATCTCTCTTAGATGACTGTAAGGAATGGAGAAAGCAAATCCCTGGAGAGTGGGATGGATTATCAGTAGCGATTGGTCTTGAAGAGTAGGTGGAACCTCTAAGGTCAGAGGAGGTCTACCTTCAAGTAACAGTTCCCCAGCAACTGGTATACATAGGCATACTGCCTATCTGTACCAGTTGCTGGGGAGCATGGGCGGGAGGGTACTGTTGCACTCGTGTCCTACTTGTGGGTTTCCTGTGGGCAGCTGGTTGGCCACTGCGTGAACAGAATGCTGGACTAGATGGACCCTGGGTCTGATCCAGCAGGGCTCTTCTTATGTTCTAATAGTTGATGGGGAGGAAATAACTGGGGAAGGCCATTGCTCCCTGCTCGTAGGCTTCACTTGGCTGTCCCCTGTTGGAAGCAGGATACTGGGACTAGACTGTTTCGCCTCCCTCTCATTCAGAAGGGCTCTTTACCTTTTAGTGCAGCCTTCCCCAGCCGGCTGCCCCCCAGAGGTGTTGGAATACAGTTCCGCATCTTTGTGGCTGGGGAATTATGGGAATATTTGGAGAGCGTCAGGTTGAGGAAGGCTTGTTTAGTTTTCCCCTCCTTGTGTGGGAGAGAAGGGGAAATGCTTCTTTAAAGTCTGGGACTGCCACCCATCTATGATTTTGGAAGTATTTGCATTTTAAAAAAAATTAATTTTTTTTTTTAAATCGGGAGCACCTTCTCAATCCTTCAGGGTTTGTTTTTTTTTAAATCTAATTGGTTGACTAAGTCCCCGGTCCTCTTCACGCTTTCCTGGGAGTTGGCCCTGTTGAGCGCAACGGGACTTCCTCCTGAGTAAATGTGTGTCGGGCTGCGCCCTTGACGTGATCGCCTTTCGTAGGAGCCCTCTCCGCTCCCACCCTAGTCAGAAGTTTCCTCTGAGCTGTGTGTGTGTGTGTGTGTGTGTGTGTAAGTAAAAGTAACAGAGATTTGCTTTCGCCTCCGCTCTGTCCCAGTCCGGAGAGGCCCAGACGAGAAAAAAGGGACAAGCTGCCTTTGAACATGTGTGAGTGCAGCATTGTGCCCGTCTCAGACAGGACTTCATGGAGCTGGCTGGACACAAAGCCCTGTGTCTGAGTTTCTGGAGTTCCAGACGGTGTGATCTGCATTTTAATAGATGGAAAAATCAATTAAACAATCTTTGTCAATGCTCCCCCAGCCCCCGCCCCCACCCGGCTCTGGGGAGGGCAAGTGGACTCTCAGTTTATTACGTCTCGGGCATTATCCAGCATCCTAAAGCTTTCGAGGAGGAGGGGGGGGGCACACCCTCTCTCCAATTCCTTTCTCTCGTTTGAGCATTTCTTCTCGGCAGCCTCCTCGGTTGAATAAGCACCCCGGCCTACAGCCGCCCGACTTGGGGGCTTAACTTTGGACGGAACTGGCCCCTTAGCACGGCCTTCCCCTACCTGGTCCACTCCAGATGTGTTCGACTGCCGCTTGCCAAGTGCATGTAGCCGGCTGGAGGATGATGGGTGTTGTAGTCCCAACACACCTGGAGGGTGTTTCCCTAGAAATATTTCTGCGAGCGCTTTTGCTCCTCCTTTGATACGCGGCTCGCGAGCCTGATTTTACGTCTCCCGCTCTTAAAACAACGCGCACACAAGCGGTCGTTCGTTTTTGCGGTAGCGCAAGCGTGCGCTCCGCTCCAGCTACTCCGGGGTGCCGAGAGCCAAAACTGTCTTGCTTTTGGGGGGAAAGCGGCCGATGGTTTTCAGCCAGCGTTCCAACAGATCGGCGGAGGCCCAGGTGTGCCCTCTAGACTGAAGTTAATTGGTTCCTGTCCCCTATTATTCTCCCCCCCCCCAGGATTGAGGTCAGAGCGCGTCCCGACATTGTCAGGGTGTCTAGACAAAGCAGATAAGGATATTAGAAACTCACAAAGCGGCCCATTGTGGCAGGGTCAGGGAATCGGTCACACGCGTTCGGGTTTTTTCCCCTCTGTTTGTCAGGTACGCAAGGCGGGGATAATAAGTTTGTCTGGGGGTGGGGATCTGGTTCTCTCCCCCCCCCCCCCAACACTCAATAACTGAACAGCATCTCTGTGCTTGGTTTAAAAAAAAAAAAAAGGTTAGTTGCACGTTTGTAAAATTGTGCGGCTTTTTTGACAGGTAGGCACACTTTCCTTTTTAGAACTTAAAGTAAACATTCCTTTAAAAAAAAAGAAAAAAAAGAACTTGCCTTGCGCATTTGCAGATCTGATCTGTTTTTAAAAAATATTTTGAGGATAAAATGTGGGATTTGCAGTCCCAGCATATCTGGAGGGCGCAGGTTGGGGAAGGCTGCTCTGCCACGATGTGCAGCAGCTCTCCGGGATGTGTGTGTGTTGTTATCACACGCAAGGTGCATTGCGTCCTTGGAGGATTCTTCCCCAGAGGTTTATATGTTTCATTTATATCCCGCCTTTTCCTCCAAGGAACTGAAGGCGGCTCACATGATCCTCCTCCTCCTCCTCCGTTTTATCCTCACAACAACCCTGCAAGGTCGGTTAGGGCTGAGAGTCAGGGGCTGGCCCAAATTTGCCCAGCGAGCTTCGTGGCCAGGTGGGGACTAGAACCTGGTTCGTCCCGGTCCAGCAGCCTGTCCTCTACACCACACTGGCTTGCTCTTCTCCAATGACAGTCCTATCCCCCAGCCCTGTTCTTCTGTGATGGTTATAAGCCGTACGTGTAGCATGCCTTCATGGAGCCGCTGAGAGGACAAGCCTAGTAATGGGAGAGCAGGTGGGGTAATAGAATCCAACTGCCTAAGAATCTCGGTTTTCATTTTATGGAAGAAGGAAGTCTCTAGTCCTCATGGCTGAGAAGGTGAGCTTTAAATTGTGTGAGCGAGGCCTGGTTGGATCGCAGAAGCCAAGGGGTGGCAAAATGAGAGGGCTTTACCCTAAAGGTAGTCTAAAAATAATTTTACATAAACACCGAACTTCGGCAGTCCTCTGGCAGAGATGTGTGTGGGGGGATCCGACCTTGGGACCATCACTCAATTTGGTGCATCCCGCAGCTCCCCCCCCCAAGCTAGTGGGGGCGCCCTAGAGAGCCAGTTGGGGCTCCTCTGTTTTGCATGGAGGCTCACTCCCGCCCCGTGTGGGCTTCAAATGGAACCTGGCGCAGGTTGGAGTCATCCTCCGTTTGAGAAAGCGAAGTCATTGAGCGAAGTTACGGAGCTGTCCGAGTTGGGCCCGTTGGGCCTGCCCGGTCAGAGTGAGGCCGCACCTGCCAGCCCCCCTGGGCACGGCCCCTGCCGCGGCGCGTCCCTATTAAGCTCCCTGAGGGAGGGGGCTGCCCACTCCCGCCCTCCGAGGAAGGGCTGCCCCACAGCAGGGCAGGGGCGTGCGTATAACGCCGTCCCTTGGCCTCCCGGTCTCCGCTGGCTTCGAGCTGTGTGGACTGCAAAGTTATGCGCTGGTTGGGGGAGTCTGCTGCCTGGTGGCTGAAGATGTTACTGCAGCCTTCAACCACATGGGCGTATCTAACTTAATTAAAATTAATTAATGGGTTTTAACAACAAAATAACCCTGAGGTGCACACCCCCATGGCCCCCTTAGTATGCATGCTGTGTTTCAAGTATCTAGGCTTCACAGTCTTGGCACTGTGGCACAAACAGACAGACACATACTCTCTCATATATATATATATATATATATGTATGTATGTATGTATGTATAAATAATCTCCCTTTATACTCAGTCAGCCTATCCCACTCAGTGATGTCTATTCTCAGGTAGAGAGGTCTATATCCTACAACTGCAGATGCCAGGAATTTGAACCCGGGACTTTTGCATGCAGAGCCCCTGCTCTGCCCCCGAGTCACGGCTCTGCCGGAGGAAGCTGCCTTCCGCCGAGTCAGTGCACTGGTCCACCTAGCGCGGTGCTGCTTGCTCTGGCGGGCAGGGGCTCGCCGAGGCCGGGAGAGCCCCCTCCCCGTTCCCGGACAGCCTGGCGGGCGGCGGCAGTGATCAGGCTTTGCGTGGAGAGCAGCTGCTCTTGCCACGGAGCTAAGCCGTCTCCTCCATCCTCGGGGTGTGTCACAGAGCTCCCCGTCCATTTCCTCCCCTTCCTCTCCCCTGGCGTAACGCAGGCTGCCTGGGTTCTCCCCTCCAGCCCCTGCCTTTGCTAATGAATCCAGGCTCTTCAGACGTGGATCAATAACGGTGCGCCGTTACGGCCTTGAGTCTCCCGCCGAGGAGTGTCGTCTGGGGCTGGTGATTTATCACTGTTTCGTTTCCCGTATTTTTCTGCCCCTCCTCTGTCTCTTCTGCACCGTTCAGGGAACCTCCCTGTTTTCTGTGCATCTTTACTAGTTTTTGTTTTTTTGAAGAAAAAAAAATCATGATTAAAAACACCTTTTGAAAAACCGATGTGTGGCTCCATTTTGAAGCAATAATCTGGCACCCGTTCCAGTGCCGCCTCCCCAGTTCTGTTCCCCAATCAAAAGGAGAGGGGGGAGGTGGAGAGGAGAGGAATCAGATTGAAAGGAAAGTTGGGGAGAACTAACACGCCTGTCGAATTTTGTTAAGAAGAATTGTGCTGGGCTGGACCCAGGACGGCCCAGCTACTTCAGCATCCTGTGTCCAGCGGCCGTCAACGCGATGCGTAGAAGGAGGGCGTGAAGGGAAGCGGTGCTCCGTTGCCCTCAGCCTCCCCGGCTTCAGGTGTCCACTGATAGACTGCTTCTGCACAGGGAGGATCCATAAAGCCAGCCTGGCTGGCAGCCCTTGAAGGGTCGCTTCCTCCTGCATGAGTTTATCTCATCCTTTTTTTAAAAAAACACAAATGAAATAGCCAGTGGCCAACGGAACCCATCAGCCATCGCAAACGTTGGAGGAAACAGCCGTCTCCTAACGGACTTCAAGCAAGGCTGGCCACGCACACATTTGCAAAAAAAAAGAAGAGGAGGCAACGCCTCATCCAGAGAGAGGGCACCTATTTGCATCACCTGGGCCCATGCTAATTTGTATGTATCGCCGCAGGTTGAGGAATGAGAACCATAATTGAAATAGAAACGCCAGACCTCTTCCCGCTAGTGCAGAAGTCTGACCAGGTGACCTGTGCGTGTCCGCTCGGCCGGCTGTCCGGGTGCTGCTAACTGTGGGTGGGCAGCCCCACAGACCCCCAGCTGCTCCCCCTTCTTCTGGTTCTTTGATTTCAAAACAGATGTGGACTGGGCAACCCCTCAAATACAGGGCACCTTCCAAGAGCGGACTCTCCTCTGTAAAGTAGGACACCTTATTTATTTATTTATTTACAGCATTTGTATACCGCTCCATATCTAGACAGATACTGGAGCGGTGAGCAATAAAAAGATAAAACGGATAAAGGGGGGGGGGAGAGAAGGCCAAAACATTAAATACAGGAGAACATTAAAACCGGGGATGGTCAGCAAGGAAGGCTTCCCAGAACAAAGACGTCTTCAGCAGGCGCCGAAAACAACGCAGTGTCGGGAGTCTGCCTGACCTCCAGAGGCAGGGAGTTCCACAGAAATGGGGCCACCACACTGGAGGCTCTTTTCCTGGTGGACTCCAATCGGGCCAAAGGTCCATGAAGAACCACTAGGACAATGTCTTCTGATGACTTCAGTGACTGGGCAGGTTGGTAAGGGAGAAGGCGCTCTCCCAGGTATCCTGGTCCCAAGTTGTTTCGGGCTTTGTACACTAGTACCAGAACCTTAAACCTGACCTGGTAGCGAATAGACAGCCAGTGCAGTTCCCTCAGCAAAGGAGTTTCGTGCCAAAAAGGGGCAGCTCCCGACAACAGCTGAGCTGCTGCATTCTGCACTGGCTCCAGCTTCTGTCCACAAGTTCCGGAGAGGTCACCCACTTTCCGCGTCCTTCTGCCGGCCCTGTGTGTGGAGCTCGGAGACAGTCCCCCGGTGCTTTGGGATATCCTGCTCGCCTGTCTGCCCAAGAGTCTCTTAGGACGGCCTTCCCTACCTCCCCAAATTCCTAGCCAGCATCGGCTTTGGCTGGTGGGGAGCGATGGGAATTGTAGTCCAACCCATCGGAAGGGACCCAGATAGGGGAAGTCTGCTTTAGTGCGGCAATGCTGGGGCCGCCGTGCGCACTCCGCTTCTCTCCCGCTGCGCCTGCCTTAACTTTTAAAAAGTTGCTTCCCTTGTTGGAAAGACCCCTCCTGGTTTAACTTGATACCTTCCCTTAACAAACACACTCACAGAAGAGGACACATGTTCCATATTTTCCTCCCCTCCCAGGAGAATGCCGCGGGGAGGGCCCCACCTCGGCGGGGCGGAGCGGGGCGACCGGAGGGCGTGCAGCCGCCCCCTTTCGGGAGCCCCGGAGAGGCCTGAGAGCATCGGAATGCCTCCCCTGCCCCGCGCTTCCTTTTAAGCGCCGTTAAGTCTTTTTTAAATCCTTCCCCTATTAGCCAAATTTTAGGAAGGCCGCCTTTCCCACAGGACCCGAAGAAGGCATTTGGGTTTGTTAGCCGAGATCATGCCGGCGAGAAAAACTTTCCCCCCCCAAAAAACAAAACAAAACGTGCCCCAATCCTGCTTCTGCAGCAGCTCTGTTTGCTCGGGTGCCCCCCCCCCTCGCGCCCGGCTGCCGAAAAACAAGGGGGGGGAAAGAAAAAAGCTCCCTCGGGACTTGGCCATCTGCTGAGAGGAAGCCAAGACTTGCTTATCTTGGCTCTTCCACCCCACGCCACCCGCCGCCTCTTGTCTGGAAAAAATGCAGTTAATACAGGATGCTCTTCGCCCGCAGAAGCAGGTGTCAGACACGAGAGGCGGCGGCGGCTGCACGCCTGAGCGGCGGGGCCCCGCTGGAAGCCGGATTCACATGATCTCTCTCTCCCTCCCCGAAATGTTTTTCTCTCCTGCGCCTCCGAGGCTGAGCACAAAAGTCATAAAACCGAAGCCAAATCGGCATTCAGCGTAGGATTGGCCTCGAGGGTGTTTGGGTTTGAGACGAGAGGGTTTAAAAAAAAAAAAAAAAAAAACCGGAACCCGCTCCGGGTGCCCTTGAGCGCTTGGCAGTTCACAGAGGAGGGCGCGAACTGCAGATCCTGAACCGGGTGTGTGTGTGTGCGCGCGGGGGGGGGGGGGGGGGGGACGGACGGACGGACTTGGGGTTTGGGAGCCAAATTTGGCCGGGCAGGGTTCCCTAGAGGGCCACACCTGCGTGGCTTCCCAGCTTTTGTGCCGTGTTTCCCCCGTTCTAAAAGGCTGTTGTTGGGACTTGAAAAAGATACTAGGAGAGGATATATTGTGGAGTAATATCCTTCCTATCTCACAAGTGTTTCTCAACCTTGGGTCCCCAGATGTTTTTGGCCTACAACTCCCAGCATGCCCCAGCCAGCTGCTGGCTGGGGCATGCTGGGAGTTGTAGGCCAAAAACATCTGGGGACCCAAGGTTGAGAAACACTGATCAGCAGAGTAGTAGAGTCCCTTTCCAGCTTAAAAGAAGCCTAGCTTTGGCTAGTGTTAGCCAGTTAGCATTTGGTAATCCAGGGTGCTTTAAGGCAGACTGGATTTCCCTGGTTTTGCCCCCTTTTCTCTCCCTCAGAACAATAATCAGAGACACAGTCTTGTAAAAGTTAAAAGTAACATTTACTCACTCAGATTATGCAGTTTCATTCAGGCAGGCTTAAAAGACGTTTCTTACAAGTTGGTACAAGTACATTTGTAGTTACTTGGGGTCTGAACTTGTGGAGTTCAGACCAGCAACTCTGGTTACATGCTGCTGCTAGAACCACGTGGAGACAACAACTACGCGACCACACACTCACAGAGTCCCAGCAGAAAGAGGAAGAAGCTGATAGCTACGCCCACTTCCTGTTCAGGCTCTGCTAATTATTCAATGAGTACCTTCTAGGTCAGTGATGGCGAACCTTTTTGAGCCCGAGTGCCCAAACTGCAACACAAAACCAAGTTATTTATTTCAAAGTGCCAACACTGCAATTAAACCTGAATACCGAGGTTTTAGTTTTAGAAAAACAACTCATACAGTTGTCCGAACTAATTAACATATTTTGTCTTAAAAGAAAAACACAATAACAGAGCTTTCAATGATACAAACAGTTTTTTTGTTGAAAAAAAAATCAACTCAAAAAATTATTATAGTACTACATTGTACACATAGCCTGAAGGGAATTTATACAAACTTTTTAAATAATTAGGCACATGTATTTTTGGATAAGGAATTCTCAACTTGTAATATGATTATATGCCAGACTGAAATTATATGGGGCAAGCTTTACCCCAGGTCCTTTCCCTGCTTCTACAGGTGTCGGATTAGTAAAAGTAAAAGTCAACGTGTACTAGGATGAGCAAGATAAACAAGAAAACTAAACATGCTTAACACATTTTAAACACTTTATGTCTTGGACTGCAAACACTGCATTAGGTAAAAGTTTGCATTGGGCATGCTTTTGCACAATTAATGTGATTTTTGCTATTCCATGCATGCTGATGATTTGTCAAACCTTGGCTCATACTCCGTTAGTTTGAGAGCAACACATGCAGCACTCAGGTCAACTCTTAGGGCTTTACATCCAAGTCATGCTCTGTACATCATCCTTCAAAATCTTTTAAATGTGATAACAATGTAGAAAAGAATTCTGTAACAGGAATTTTAGAATAAAATCATTCTGTTCCACACTGTGAGAAAGAACAAAATCATTAGTGTTTTGCAGAAGGGGACAGTCTTTTCGCGATCTGGTGACCAATGGCTTGAGTGCCCACAGAGAGGTCCCTGCGTGCCAGTTGTGGCACCCGTGCCATAGGTTCGCCATCACTGTTCTAGGGAATCCACCCTAGAAGGTATCAGTGATCTTAACCATTTCACCCAACTACCTGGTGAAACATGAGCCATAGGTTTTGACTGCAATTTAATTATCCAACAGCTGTGATGCCGTGCTTAGTTGCTGGCCGGAAGAGCTTTAAGCTACAGGACGCTGGTATTTTGGGTATTCTTTTCCCTGCCCTTTTTGCCTTGGCCTCACCTACCAAAGGAATGCCGCCCCCGCCCCCCCGCCTCAAAGAGATTCTCCAAAATTGATTTCAGGATGAAAGGGGCTCTGCACCCCTGTCGTAAACTTCGGTGGGCATCGTGTGTGGCGGGAGACGAAATCGCCCCTTTTCTGGGTGGGAAACGAAACTTCACTGGGTGGGTAGTTGGTTGGTTCTTGGTTGGTTAGTGAGAAGCTCAAGAATCTGAACAGCTCTCCAAGGCGAAGACGACCCCCCCCCGGTTGGAT
Source organism: Shinisaurus crocodilurus (assembly GCA_021292165.1). NCBI lineage: Eukaryota > Metazoa > Chordata > Lepidosauria > Squamata > Shinisauridae > Shinisaurus > Shinisaurus crocodilurus. The sequence continues at coordinate 164,745 of JAHFWL010000507.1, forward strand.
TTATTTATTTATTATTATTACATTTATGAATTGCCCATCTGGCCGGTCACCCAGCCACCCTGGGCGATGGATTGGGGCCATCCAGTCCTCCTTCACACAGCGCATAGTTAAACTGTGGAATTCACATCCACAAGATGCAGGGATGTTGAAGAGTCCTTGGTCTCGAGTCACGAGTCGAGTCACGAGTCTTTGGACTCGAGTCCGAGTCCAAGTCCTTGGTCCAAAATGGTGACTCCCGAGTCCCGAGTCACTCTCAAAGCTGACTCCATGAGTCCCTATTAAAATCAATGGGCGGTTTTCCCAACAAAATAAGGCTACTTCAGATGTGTGGCTTAAATAAATTCTAGGCACAAGTGTGCCTTTTTATCTCAAAACTCTGCCACTGATTTTGACAAGAACAGACCAGGCAGACAAACCCAAAATAACCAGGCAGACAACCCCAAAACAGGCAGGCAGAGGCCTTTGTCTTGGACAATTCAAACTGTGGAACTGGTTAAGAAGAGACCAGGCAGGCAGAGGAGGCAGGGAACCCCAAACAGGCAGGCAGAGGCAGCCAAACCCAAAATGCCTGAAAGGTTACATTAGTAAAATGATTTTAAAAAATAAACTTGGATTGTTACTGCAACTAGGTCCAGACAGCACCTGCAGGTGGCATCAAGCAGGGATGTTGACGAGTCCTTGGTCTCGAGTCCCGAGTCGAGTCTCAAGTCCCATTAAAAATATTGGGACTCGAGTCCGAGTCGAGTCAGAGGGGGGACTCAGTCCGACTCACGAGTCGAGTCCTCGAGTCCGAGTCCCCATCCCTGACAAGATGTAGTGATGGACGGCTTCAAAAGGGAATTGAACAAATTCCTGGAGGAGAGGGCTTCCAATGGCTACTAGTCCTGATGGCTGTATGCTACCCTCCGGTATCCGAAGCAGAATGCCCGTGTACACCAGTTGCTGGGGCACATGGGTGGGAGGGTGCTGTGGCACTCCTGTCCTGCTCGTGGGTTTCCTGTGGGCAGCTGGCTGGCCCCTGTGTGAACAGAATGCTGGGCTAGGTGGACCCTGGGTCTGATCCAGCAGGGCTCTTCTTGTGTTCTTAAGATCTTATCCTGGGGTCATTTAGATGCCTCTGCAAAGTCCAGACCCCAGGCCTAAGCTTCCTCACACACACACCGTCCGCCCAAACACCTGTGCAGAGGTGCAGCATCTAGCCATAATTTCCTTCTGGCTTCTGTGGTGAAGAGCTGCTAATAGGCCAAAGTGTTCCCACCGGTCCACTTCCGGCCAGTTCCCTCCATGACTAAGCATCTCTGGGGTTTAAAAGAGAAACTCAGTTTCAGCCATGGGGCACATCAGATTGGGACCTGAACACCAGGAGGAGAGGGGTAGCTGTCTCCACCCCAGTGCTGTGTTCCTAATTTATTTGTATTTGTTTGTTTGTCACATGGATATCCCATCTTTTCCTCAAGGGAGCCCACGGCAGTGTACGTGGTGGTCCTCCTCTCTGTTCTGCCCTCACAACAACCCTGTGAGGTAGGTTAGGCTGAGAGTCACCCAAAGTCATCCAGTGAGCTTCAGGGCTGAATGGGGAATTGAACCCGTGCCTCCCTACTCCCTGTCCAGTGCTGTAACCACCACACCACTCCGGTTCTCTTAAGCGGGTGCTTCCCGGTTGCTGCTCACTCTGGCGGGGGTGACACGCAGTTCAAAAAAGAAAAGAAAAGGCAGCATCTGCAGAGTGACATTTATTTATTTATTTATTCATTCCTTAAATACCGCTTAATACAATAAAATCCCTAAGTGGTTTACCTATAAATATTAAAAATCACATTTAAAATGCCCTGTTAAAATCAAATTCAGCTCCAAGAATAGTAAAATAAAATCTCATAGTACTAGAACCCAAATGGCGCCATCCCATGAAGCTGAACGGTGGGAGATTCAAGACAGAGCAAAGGAAGTCCTTCACACAGCGCAGTTAAACTATGGAACTCACTTGCACAGGATGTCGTGATGGCCACCAATTTGGAGGGCTTTAAAAGGGGATCGGACAACTTCATGGAGGAGAAGGCTATCAATGGCTACTAGTCTGGATGGCTCTATGCCACCTCCAGTATCAGAGGCAGTGTGCCTATGTCCACCAGTTGCTGGGGAACATGGGTGGGAGGGTGCCGTTGCATTCTTGCCCTGCTTGGGGGATCCCGTGGGCAGCTGGTTGGCCGCTGTGTGAACAGAACGCTGGACTAGATGGACCCTTGGTCTGAGCCAGCGGGGCTCTTCTGATGTAACTCTGCGGCCCCTGTTTTAAGTGCTTTCCATGCAAGCGACTTGGGGCTTGCATCGCTCCGAAGGTGGAAGCTGGGCTCCGGATGCCCGAAGCCTTTTCTTTTTCACTTAAAAGTTCCAGGAAAAGCTCTTGGCAGCGGAGTGGGGAAAACACAATAACTAAGATCTCTTCAGCTGATACTGAGAGTTTGAGGTGTGTGTGTGAGGGAGTGAGTGAGGGAGGGAGGGCCCCCCCCCTTTGCACGCCATGCCCCGCCATGCGAGAATCCTCTTTGTGAATTTTCTCTCTGCAGTTACAAAGGCAGGCAGCCGTCTTGGCTGGCCTCTTTGCATGCAAGCCAGCATGCAGTTCCTCCCCGCCCCCCCTTTCTTCAAGATCTCCATATGTAATGCAACCACACCTGAGAAAGCTGGCTGCTGAGAGGTCAGCAGCAGGTGAAGTATCTAACGCAGTGTTCTCCAACCTTGGGTCCCCAGATGTTTTTGGCCTACAACTCCCAGCATGCCCCAGCCAGCTACGCTGGCTGGGGCATGCTGGGAGTTGTAGGCCAAAAACATCTGGGGACCCAAGGTTGGAGAACACTGATCTAACGTAATGCACAGTGCAGCCTTCTCCTCATCTGGACTCCCAATCCCCATTGGGCCCAGCTGGCATAGCTGGTGATTGGGCATGATGGGAGTTGTAGTTCAGCAACATCCGGAGGGACCTGGTGTTGTTGCGGGAAGGCTGGTGTAATGCTTCCTCTAGCACAGGCCCGCGGGATACACTGACGGGCAGGGCCGGATTAAGAGCATTATGGGCCTGGTGCTGAGGATTTTGGTGGGCCTTTTTATGGAAATAAATAAAATGAAGACGCAATTTTATATTAAAACAAATTAAATATTTTAATTACCATTAAAGTGCCAAAACTCAAAAACTCCTGCAGCTCATCAGTAAGGGTCTTCCCAATTTCCCCCAAATTTATTTATTAAAAAAGAAAAAAGCAGCCACAACAAAAAGCCAGGAAGCTTTGCTTGACCAAGAATAATTGTGTTGTTCTTGTTGCTTTGTTTTTGTTTTTTGTTAAACTAGCATTTGAACAATTGAGCTGCGAATCAGAAAGATCTTTTGCTCGAGGCTGGAGAGAGAGGTCCCTTCTAAATCTAAATATTACAGACCCTAGCAAGCCCCCCATGTGCTAGAAGTTCTCACAAAGAAATGTAGTAACAGTGATTGAAATGCAAAACTACTGAAATGCTAATTTGAGAACAACAGTTCTTGCTAGGTCTTGCCTCAAGCCTGTAATGCAGATGTGCTTAGAACACCTTTCTAATCTTGAAAAAATCATTAATTATGCTGAATGATAACGATCAGAGCTAACTCAAATCGTGCCGCGTCCCTATATTGTGGGCCTCTTTTCTGTTATGGGCCTGGAGCTGCCGGTCCAATCGCCCCTATGTTAATCCGGCCCTGCTGACGGGCAGTGTGCTGCGTGAAATATTTCGATTCTGAACGCTCGCTGTGCATTTTTATTGGCTTCCTCGTGGCATCTTGTGCGTTGTGAGCCTGCCCCGGGATCATTGTGTGATCTCCTTGTTCGGAGATGGGGAGTGTTAGGCCTGCACTGTGATCTTGAGGGGTGGGATACATATTTTTTTATAAATAAATGAAAAGGCCAAAGAATCCAGCTGGATTAGAATCCTTTTTCTCACGTCGGCCAATCAGGTGCCTCCAAGAACCCCACGGAACGCAGCCTCTCCCATTCTTTGCTCCTCCGCATCTGGGCGGGGGTAGACTGCGCCTGCATGCAAAAGCTCCCCTTTTATCTGTTGTGCCCAATACCCACAGTTGGCCCCAAGCGGAGGTCCCATTTAGCTGGCGTGGCTAATACGTTGTTTACCTTTGTGGAAAGCGGTATATAAATTTGGGTAATATACCTATCCAAGTTTGAGTTTGTTTGGAGCAAAATGACTTTCCCTGATGTCCTGGATGTTGACAACTTGGGTGATCTTGCTGTCTCCCTGCTCTCTCCTCCCTCCCGTCCCGTTTTGGACCCTTTCCCCCTCCCCTTTCAGGAGCTGGAGAAAATGGGCCTCGGAGACGACATAGATCTACATGTCTACGAAATCCCGGTGGAGTACCAGGCAGTGCAGAGGCTAATTCCGGCCTTGTGGAAGAAACACAGCCCACAAGTGAGTGAGTAAAAAGGCAACCTGAGCCGGAAACGGGAGGCCGCGAGTGCAGTTGGAGAGGATGCGGGCGGCCAGGCGCTGACTGGAACAGCCTTCCCCAACCTGGTGCCCACCAGATGTGTTGGACTGCAACTCAAGTTATGGGAGTTGTAGTCCAAGGCATCTGGTGGGTTCTGGGTTGGGGAAGGCAGGACTTCATAGACTTCGAATAACTCGTCTAGTGGCTGGGGGGGTGTGATGCTAAAAAAATAAAAAGACCAGCTTTCTACACCTGGGTGATCCAAACAACAAGGAAAAAGCAGGGTTCAACAACCTGTGTAAACGTTGCCACTTGGGCAGACCTGTAAAACTGTTCCTTGCCTGGGGTTACTGCAACGTGGTTCACATATAACGCAAACCCATGGGTCATCAATTCTGGGTTGTTGTGATGTGCGAACGTGGCCACACTGACAAACCATAGACCAGGGCTCTCCAACCTTGGGTCCCCAGATGTTGCTCCACTACAGCTCCCAGAATCCCTTGCCATTAGCCATGCTGGCTGGGTATGCTGGGAGCTGTAGACCAGCAACATCTGGGGACCCAAGGTTGGAGAGCCCTGCCCTAGACAATCCAGAAAGAAAAGCTGTGGTTTGACCTTGGGTTGTTTAAACCATGGGTTCTTGAATTCTGGGTTGTTGTGATATGACAAACCATGGTTTTTTAAACACGAATAACCTAGAAGGAGAAGCCATGTTTTGTTGTTGGGGTGTGAACTCTGTCTTCTTTAAACCATGGGTGGTTGTTACGTGTGGACCCAGAACCATAAGTTGCTTGTGGGTTGTTTCTCCAGGCTAGGGAGGTGATGGGCAAGAACTCTCCATGGCGATACTGGCACACTGCAAAGGCATTTGGGATCCAGGGAGGGAGCGGACGAAGGAGGCAGGAAAGCAACAGCCCAAGGATTGAGAAAACAAACCACGGTTTCTGTCTTCCAGACAAAGCCCTACATAGATCAACAAACCATGGGTTAAATAAGCTGTGGGTTAGTGTAATGTGCAGACCAGGTTTGTGCCTACCTACATCAGTGTTCTCGAACCTTGGCTCCCAGATGTTTTTGGCCTACAACTCCCAGCATGCCCCAGCTAGCGTAGCTGGGAGTTGTAGGCCAAAAACATCTGGGGAGCCAAGGTTCGAGAACACTGACCTACATACACCCATGCACACGTATACCTGCATATAACCTGTGTTTGGGTCTTTAGCCTATTCCAGACTTTCCCAGCCTGATGTCGGGGTAAAACCAACTGCAGTATAAAACTAAACTCAGACCAGCAATAGGCAAACATTGATTCAACAGGACAATAGTACTAAAAGATCTTTGGACATTTAAAATGTCTGGGAAAATAAAATAGTTTTCACCTTGGCCCAAGAGACCACAACGTGGGTGCCGGGCGAGCCTCTCCTGTGGGGGTGTGCCGTAGCTGGGGGCCACCACAGAAAGCCCCTCTCTCTGTTGCAACTCACTTGGCACCCGAGAAGGGCCTCTGAAGAGGATCTTCCAGTCCAGGTAGGTTATACGTGGAATGGAGGCAATCCTGGAGGCAATCCTTCGTGTAATCTGACCCCAACCAATTTTATGGCCTTAAAGGTCCATTCCAGCACTTCCATTGGGCCTCGATTCGCAAATGGAAAAGAAGTGGTTGAATATGGTCGCATCAGCCAGGGACCATGTGCTTGGCCTTTTAGGACAGGGGCATTGCACTCTAGCCCACCTGGGGTCCTGCGGACGGTTTTATTTATTTATTTATTATATTCATACCCGCCTTTTTTCCTGCAAGGAACCCAAGGCGGCTTACATAATCCTCCTCCTCCTCCTCTCCATTTTATCCTCACAACAACCCTGTGAGGTATAGGTTAGGCTGAGAGTCCATGACTGACCCAAAGTCACCCAGTGAGTTTCATGGCCGAGCAGGGACTAGAACCCGGGTCTCCGGAGTCCCAGCCTGACACTCTCATCACTACGCCACACTGGCTCTTAGTTTGGGTGGGTTCCCGGCTTTTCTGCAGGGTTTTGCCCCATTCTAAAAGGTGGGAGTGCCTCTCCCGAGGCTTCGTGACTGGCAGTGGGGGCTCCAAGCTGAGATATGCCGCCTCCCCTTTCGCTTTCGGCCCCGCCCTGCCCTGGAATGCGGCCCCCGAGAGCTTCCCCGCCCCTCAGGCCGAAAGAGGTTCAGCACCCCTGTGCTAGTTTTCAAGGGCTTCTGGGTCCACCGTTCCACCTGGGCACCGGAGTATCTCTGAGGCTGAGTCCTTTTTTTTAACAGCTCGTGGTTCACGTGGGCCTGTCCGGCATGGCCACAACGGTGACGCTGGAGAAATGTGGCCGTAACGTGGGCTACCAGGGCTTGGACAACTGCCGCTTCTGCCCGGGCTCGCACTGCTGTGTCGAAGGGGGGCCGAGTGCATCGACTCGGTCCGTCGACATGGACGCCGTGTGCAGGAGAGTCTCCGCCTTGGGCTGGACGTCGCCGTCACGATATCAAAGGATGCGGGCAGGTGCGGCGGCGGAGGGCGAGGAACGGGAGGGGCGGGGGCGGGGCCAAAGCTTGGGGGCCGAGCCCCCGCTTTGCATGCAGCCGGTCCCTCGTTTGTTCCCCGGCACCTCCACGTAGGGCTCGGAAAGAATCCTGCCTGAAACCCTGGTGGTGTTGGCTCAGGCTTAACTCTGCCCTGTGGCTAGCGGCAGCGAAATAGGGACGTGGGATGGGGCAAAGGTGCCTGGGAGCCTGGAGGGATGCCCTGGCCTCTCATCCCTTGTTCGGAGATGGGGAGTGTTAGGCCTGCACTGTGATCTTCACAGCAGATGACCTGAGCCCCTGTGTTCTGCCTCTGTCTCTCTCCCCCTTTTCTCTCTGTGTTTCTCTCCCCCCCTTTCTCTCCGTCTCCGTCTCCCCCCCTTTTTGTTTGTCCCTCTCTCCTCCTCTCTCCCTCCCCTTTCTCTTTGTGTGTATATGTGTGTCTCTGTCTCTTTCCCCCCTTTCTTTTTCTCTCTCCCCTTTCTGTGTGTGTGTGTATGCCTCTCTCCCTCTTCTCCTCTCTCTCTCTCTCTCTCCTCCCTTTCTCTTTGTGTGTATCTCTCTCCCCTTTCTCTCTGTGTGTGTCTATCTGTCTCTCTCCCCCCCTTTCTCTCTCTCTGTATCCCCTTTCGCTTGCGTCTCTCGCCCTTTCTCTTTCTCTCTCTCCTCCCTTCTCCCCCCTTTCTCCTTTGTGTGTATCTCTCTCCCCTTTCTTCTGTGTGTGTCTGTGTCTCTCTCCCCACCTTTCTCTCTCCTGTATCCCCTTTTGCTCTCTCTCACCCTTTCTCTCTCTCTCTCCCTTCTCTGTCTCCCTCCTTTTCTCTTGGTGTGATCTCTCTCCCCTTCTCTCTGTGTGTCTGTCTGTCTCCTCCCCCCTTTCTCTCTGTACCCTTTTCTTGCTCTCTTCGCCTTTCTCTCTCTCTCCCTTTCTCTGTCTCCCTTTTCTTTTGTGTGTATCTCTCTCCCCTTCTCTCTGTGGTGTGTCTATCTGTCTCTCTCCCCCCCTTTTCTCTCTCTATCCCCTTTCTCTTGCTGTCTCGCCCTTTCTCTCTCTCTCTCTCCTTCTCCCCCCTTTCGCTTTGTGTGTATCTCTCTCCCCTTTCTCTTGGTGTGTATCTGTCTCTCTCCCCCCTTTCTCTCTCTGTATCCCCATTTCTCTTGCTGTGTCTATCGACTCCTCTCTCTCTCTATCTCTCCCCCCTTTCTTTGTGTGTATATCTCTCCCTTCTCTCTGTGGTGTCTGTCTGTCTCTCCCCCCTTTCTCTCTCTCTGTATCCCTTTCTCTTGCTCTCTCTCGCCTTTCTCGCTCTCTCCCTTTCTCTGTCTCCCTCCCTTTCTTTGTGTGATCTCTATCCCTTTCTCTCTGTGGTGTGTCGTCTGTCTCCTCCCCCCTTTCTCTCTCTCTGTATCCCCTTTCTTGCTCTCTTAGCCCTTTTCTCTCTCTCTCCCTTTCTCTGTCTCCCTCCCTTTCTCTTTGTGTGTATCTCTCTCCCCTTTCTCTGTGTGTGTCTGTCTGTCTCTCTCCCCCCTTTCTCTCTCTCTGTATCCCCTTTCTCTGCTGTCTTCGCCCTTTCTCTCTTCTCTCTTCTCCTTCTCCCCTTTCTCTTTGTGTGTATCTCTCTCCACTTTCTCTCGTGTGTGTGTCTATCTGTCTCTCTCCCCCCTTTCTCTCTCTGTACCCTTTCTCTTGCTGTCTCTCGCCTTTCTCTCTCTCTCTCTCTCCTTCTCCCCCTTTCTCTTTGTGTGTATCTCTCCCTTTCTCTGTGTGTGTCTGTCTGTCTCCCCCCCTTTCTCTCTTATGTATCCCTTTCTCTTGCTCTCTCTCGCCCTTTCTCTCTCTCTCCTTTCTTGTCTCCCTCCCTTTCTCTTTGTGTGTATCTCTCTCCCCTTCTCTGTGGTGTGTCTGTTGTCTCCCCCCCTTTCTCTCTCTCGTATCCCTTTCTCTTGCTGTCTCTCGCCCTTTCTCTCTCTCTCTCTCCTTCTCCCCCTTTTCTTTGTGTGTATCTCTCTCCCCTTTCTCTCTGTGTGTGTCTATCTGTCTCTCTCCCCCCTTTCTCTCTCTGTATCCCCTTTCTCTTGCTGTCTCTCGCCCTTTTCTCTCTTCTCTCTCTCTCCTTCTCCCTCCCTTTTCTCTTTGTGTGTATCTCTCCCTTTCTCTGTGTGTGTCTGTCTGTCTCTTCCCCCCCTTTCTCTCTCTGTATCCCTTTCTCTTGCTGTCTCTCGCCCTTTCTTTTCTCTCCCTTCTCTGTCTCCCTCCCTTTCTCTTTGTGTGTATCTCTATCCCTTTCTCTCTCTCTCTGTACCTCTGCCCGCTCTCTTGTCTCCCTTTCTCTCTCTCTCCCCTCTCCCTCCCCCCATGTGCGCATGCACACACACACCACACACACACACGCACACTGGCTGAATCCCAATTCCCCCGCTTTCCGCCCTGCAGGTACCTCTGCGACTTCACCTACTACACTTCCCTCTACCAGAGCCATGGCCGGTCGGCCTTCGTCCACGTGCCTCCCCTGGGCAAGCCTTACAGCGCGGAGCAGCTGGGGCGGGCGCTGCAGGCCATCATCGAGGAGATGCTCCACGTCCTGGAGCGCTCCGAGAGCAACATCAACTGCCACAACGAACACTGAGCCCGGGCCGAGGCCCGTCCCTTTGTTTCCCTCACTGTTGCACTTCCAGAAAACCTCTTGCTGTCCTCGCAGATTCCTGGCCGGGGGGACGGACGGACGACTGCCAGCCCCTGCATGGAGGGCCAAGAGCAGAAATTAATCCTGCTTCGGTGCTCCGAGGACACGACTCCGTGTCCTCTTTCATTCCCCCTTCCTATTCCAGAACCCTTCCCAAACTCCCTCGTGTCACTGAAGCAACCCTCTCCATGGGGGTTTCCCACGGGGGACCGACCGGAGGGACCTATAAGTGAGGCTATCGCTCCACTGGCGTGATTTTGCTCCCCTTTAACATTTGGAATGGGTTTTCTGGTTCCAAACAGAACAGCGTGGTGGTCCCACGTCACCGTGTAGCTTAAAGGCGGGAAGGTGGTGCATTTGTTTCAGAATGGGCGGCCTTGGCCGGAGGTGCTCTCCCTTTTTACAGGGAAAACCCAAAACTCTCCCATAGGGGTTCGAAGCTTCCTGTGTCAGCAGTCAAAATGGCAGTGTCTTTGTAAAAGACTCCACTGATCATGTGCATCTTAGGGCTGACCTGTTCTTGGTGATGGGAAACGGGAGGGGGAGGGGGAAGCACCCCCTTTGCCCTCCCCACTTCATGCCAAATACCTTGGTGGCAGTTTTCTTTTTTTAAAAAAAGAACAGTTCGCCTTGACTACTGCCTTTTCCGAATTTGGCAACCTCATACCTCTGTGTCCAAAACGCACAGCTTCTGTTCTGTTTTTAAGACTCTTCTGAGAAGCTGGAGGACTGTGACCCAGGGGCTGGGGGTGTTCTCTCTCTCTCTCTGCGCCCCCCTTCACTTACGCACACCTCAGCCCCCTTTCCCAGTGCCTCGAAGCGAAATGCTGCTCAGTTGCCCACGGTACACCTTCTCTGCAAACTTTTTCCAGCTCTGCTGGGCGGCGAGATGCTGTGGATTCAAACAAGGATTGTGCATCCCCCTTGCTGAAGGGGCGTGGGGGGGAAAGACCTAACTGGACCCTTTCATCCCCGACCAAACCTTCTGCAATTGAACCGTTGGGGCGGAAGGTACCGAGTCCTGTGTTCAGACCAGGTGTTTCTCTGGAGGCCTTCCTGGTGCCACCACCTCGGTTATGCTTACCTAGAGGGACGCCCCTTGCCAGCTCGGCAGAACATAAAACGCTGCACTTTTTAAGCCAGGTGGGATTAAGGCGTGGCGATCGGTCGAGAGATGAAAAGGCTGGTCTTTAAAATTGGCAGTGTGCGGACTTCATTCTAAATGAAGTTCGGGGACTTGTGAGATGAAGAAGGAGGAGGTATGGACTTTCGTTTGGTTGGCTTGTCCATTAAAACAGAGCTGTCCACGAATAATGTGTGTCTTTGCTACAACAACACACTATTCTGTTTAAATGAGAGTCTTTTGGGGCCTGCTTCTTCTTGTTCGTTGCAAAACAAAAGTGTCTTGCTATTTGAATCGTTCGATTTTCTTTCTTTTTTTATTAACTGTGATTGGTTCTGCTCTTATAGTAACTCTCAGTGAGAGGACACCCCACCCCACCACCCACCACCCACCCTGGGCGCGTCTGTCTGCTTGCAAAACCCAGGGGAATTCTGGTTGCAAGAGAGAGGTCTGGGGGGATTTGAATGGCTGCGTGAAACTTCTGGCTGGTCTTGCTGGGGAAATCTCCAGCGCGGCTTCCTGGGCTGCTAAAAATTTCTCCAAAAAATTTGCTCCCACACCAGCCTCCTGCGTGCATTCAAATTCCAAGCCCCCTTGAAGTGAGGATTAAGTCTGCAACCTTTCCCCCCCCCTGTTTCCTTTAGTAATTTATTTTATTTAATGTTTTGTCCAAACATTGATGGCTTCTGCACTCTTCCCCCCCCCTTTTTTTTAGCCAAGGCGGCGATGGCCTATCGCCTGCGGTTTGCTTTTTAGTTTTGCGAGCCGTTTATCAGTGGGATGCATCACAGGGGTGTGTTCTTGCGCTTTGTTTTTTTAAAAAACCCAGGGGTCTCCGTGTTAGTCTGTTGCAGCAAAAGCAGCAAAGGGTCTTCTGGCACCTTAAAGACTAACAAATTTATTCTGTTCTAAGCTTTCATTTGCTGTAGCCCCCTTCGTCAGATGCTCAGAGTATTAGGGAGAGTTTCAGGTGGTTAATAACCATTTTATTAACTTGCACTTTTATTTTTATTTTAAAATCACTGTTAATCAATGCCTCTAGCGCAGTGTTCTCCAACCTTGGGTCCCCAGATGTTTTGGCCTACAACTCCCAGCATGCCCCAGCCAGCGTAGCTGTAGTTGTAGGCCAAAAACATCTGGGGACCCAAGGTTGGAGAACACTGGTGTAGTGGAACCAGGACTTGCAAGGTTGAAGCACCAAGACTTTTTTATTAGCAGGATACTGAGGTGATCAGCCACTCGCCTCAGAATTCCCCGTTCCCTCTGAGCTGAGCTGCAATCCTCACATTAGCTGGGCAGGAAGTGAATTTTCCCAGCCACGATACATCGCTCCTTGATGCAGTGTAAGGTATTCTGCAGGCATTTGACCCATTCGCTTTACAACAAACCTGCTCCTGGCAGGTGAAAACTCACCGGGCTGGTTTCTCGATAGGGGGGGGGGGGGGGCGGCACAGCAGGCTGAATTCTGGTGCGCTCCACGGGGGCGCGGCTGTGCAGACTGTCGTGGCGAGCATCCGCACTGCAAAATTTACCAACATCATTGCTCTTAAGATATTAACCGAGGAATAACCACCGTTAATAACGTGATTGTCACTTTCTGCATTGAATTTCCTTCTGACGTCATTGTTTACAACACACACACACACACACACCCAATGTATATTCTGTATATAAACCTGAAACTCTCTGTAATTCCTCTGTGTATCTGATGAAGGGGGTTAGTCCACAAAAGGTTCTGTAGGAATAAGGGCAGTCCTATGCATGTTTAGACAGAAAAAAAAGCCTACAACTCCCAGCGTGCCCCGGCCAACTATGCTGGCTGGGGCACGCTGGGAGTTGTAGGCCTTTTTTCTGTCTAAACATGCATAGGATTTGTGCCTTAAATGTGTTAGTCTTTAACAGAACCCTCTCGGTGGTTGTGGTTTCTTTTCTCGATATGGTTGGTGGAACATGCAAAGCGCAAGGGCAGCCCTCTTTGAGTTCTCACGAGGAAGTACAGCTATGAAATCCAGATCTCCCTCCCCCTGGGCCCTGATCCTCCGAGCGCTCGGCACACCGGGCGCCCACATTTGTGTTGGGGCCAATCTCCAGTCACCCTTCCTTTGCCCCTGGAGGAAGCGGGTTTTGTACCCCCCTGCAATCTTCCAGAACATAAAAATTGGTAGGTCTGGTTAGAGATGTGAAGGCTTGGGGGTGGGGGGGCTGGAAAAATTCTGTGGTTGTGAATAGGTTTTTCCAATTTTTCTACAAATCTCTTGGTGAAGAAACAGCTTTTTTTCTTTTGTGGGGGGGCTGTTCCCAGGACTTCACATTTCTAAGTGTGGAGATTCAAAATACATCTGAAGCGGCCTCTCCTTTTTAAAGACCCCTCCCTCTCAGCTGGCCAGACGTGGTTGGCCTTACTGGACATTTTCCCCTTTTGGGGTTGGTTCTTCTTCTTTTTTCTTTTTTTTTTAAAAAATGAAATTTCCTTTCGCTCAGCCTATCCGGCGTGGAGTCAGGAGCCCTTCAAACCAAGCCGAGAAAATGGCTGATGCTCTGACTGTCGGGGTGGATGGCTTTCCTTCCCCACACTCTTCCCCCCCCCCGACTCGCTAGCACTTCGATTTGAGCCGTGGGGCAAAAGGGCCAACATAGCCCCCCCCTCTACCTATCAGTGCAATACTTGTAGCTCATTGTAGATGTTCTTGAGATGAGCAACAGGGTTGGGCTAAATCGTCCTTCCCTGACCTCATTCCCTCCAGATGTTTTTGGACTACAACTCCCAGCGTTCCTGACCATCGGCCGTGCTGGCTGGGGCGTGATGTGGGCCTTCCAGAAAACCTCGGATCGGAATTTTTCCTGATTATTATTTTTTCTGTGCCCTAAATTGATTGCAATCTGATTTAGTATGTTTAACTGACATATATATATATTTAGTAAACAAAACTTTTTAAAAAGTACGCCGTGTTTTATTTTCTGTCTGCTCTAAATATCGGAAATGTGTCCTGCCCCTCCCACTTCTTTCCCCAATAATCAGATGGAAATTCTCGTTCCTCTCCTACCAGAGGCTGGACGTCATCATGGCCAAACAGTCTTGAGCTACGGCCCGGCTCCAAACAATGATACAGTAATACCTTGGATTGAGAGCATAATTCATTCTGGAAACGTGCTTGTAATCCAAAGCACTTGTATATCAAAGCGAAATTCCCCATAAGAAATTTGTACACATATTTTTAATTTAAGCTGCAATAAAGAATGATAGTGTAAAGTCTTCATTTTTCTTGACCGTACTACAGTACTTGTGTTGCAAGACGTCACTTGTTTATCAAGTTAAAATTTATTTTACAAATTTGCTTGCCTTGCAAAACACTTGCAGACCAAGTTACAGTACTTGCAATCCAAGGTACTACTGTACTGTACTGCCCCCAACCCATTCTTCAAGGTTTTTCAGCCAAGACCATCGTCTTCTTCCCACGCTGCTTTTCTCATTTAGTTTCCCTTGTATAATCAGCCGTAACAATCTATATTTTTCATTTCTCATTACATGGCCAAAATATTCTAGTTTTCTGTGTTTTATCCTTTCTCGATCTTTATGCATTCTCTTTAATGCTTTATCGTCGGTCAGCCCCTCGGTCTATGACATCCGTAACGTCCTGCGATGCATCCACATTTCAAATGTTTCTGTCTTTTTTGTATGGTAGTCTGTTAAAAGTCCACGATTCCATGCCGCACAGTAGAACCGAAAACACACAACACCGTACAACGCACATTCTCAAGGCTAATTTTAAGCTTTTATTACATATTGCAGTTTTCATCTTTAAAATAAAAC
>JAHFWL010000508.1:0-77440 GCA_021292165.1 Shinisaurus crocodilurus
GGCCTGGGTTCAAGTCCCCCCACTCAAGCCATGAAAGGCACACTGGGTTACTTTGGGGCCAGTCACTTGACTCTCATCACCCTAACCTACCTCCCAGGGTTGTTGTGAGGATAAAAAAAAAACTTGGGGATAGAAATGTAACAAATAAATAGTAAGTATAGTAAGTCTTCCTTCATCTGAAAGGATGGAACATGCTGCCACCAGATGTGATGAAGGAGACGGGCATAACTGGCTTTAAAGGGGGGATGAATTAAACATATGCACAAGGCGAGTCTACTAGTAGCTGTTAGCTGCCTGACAGATCAATCGAACCTCCACATTCAGAAGCAGTCTACCTCTGAGAACCGGATTGCTGGTTGTGGGAGATACACACCAGGGGAGAAACGGGCGAGCCACTTCTAAGGTCTTCTAACCCCAGCCAAGGTCCATGTTCGTGACCACCGCGGGTCAGCTGGGCGTCAACTGGGTTAGCTGCTGAGAAGCGGGTCCTTGGAAGCCTTGTGGGTCAGACCTCCCCCACCCACCCCGCAAGCCCCGTGGGTGCTCTTACAAGGCGGGTGGGCCACGGTGAACCGCCGCTGGAGACGGATCTTTTGGTTCATCATCATTTTCTTGAAGAGAACAGGCGAGTTGCAGGGCGAGGGGTTCGGGGACCCCCCCGGGGAGCCATGTGGCTTGGAAGAGGAGAGCATCGCCGAGCCGTCGCTGCTGACCCCACAAACGGGCCCCCCTCTGGCGACCTGCAGGAAGCAGCGTTGCTGGCAGCCGGTTGTGAGGAGAAACCAGAATTTACAGCGGCTGGCACTGCGGTGCGGAAAACTCGAACACAGAGCCTCCCGGGACGGCCCCGCTCTCACTGCCCCACAGGGAAACAGGTCTGGGCTCCCGTGGCCACAGGGCTCGCGGACTCTGCCTTCATGTTCCTGGGCTTCTCAAATGGCCACCGATGCTCCCGCTGGCCCCGCAGACCCGATATCCCGCCGGCCGCGAGGGGCTGGCTGCCACACACACACAGTCTGCCTCGCCGTGGCCCGTTTGGGGGACTCGAGCCTGAAGCGAGACACGCGTCGCGCCGTCCTGTCCGGGCTGCTCCCAGGAAACGTTCTGCTGAACGGCCCACCCCAAGCCAGGAAGCTAAACAAATGGCTTGGCTCGAGTCCAGCTGACAACCGGCGCTCGGGCCAAGATTCCCTCGTCGCTGTCTCCGGCGGGGGTGCGCCAGGGGCAACTGGCCGGGACCCATCACTCACGCGCCCGGCTGCCCCCCCCCCTCCGATCAACAATTAGGCCTCCACCAGCTGGCAGCATGTGCTGAAATCGCACTCCACCGTCATGAGACGGCAGACGCTTTTAGAAACTCAGGTGCAAAAATAATTTAAAAGTCCCTGAGTTAAGACGCTGCAGTCCAACTTTGGCACAAGCGATTCTGAAACGGTGACAACAAACGCCCGTAAAAGCGCCAAGCCCTGTGGGGCAGGGCAGCCTCAGACAGAAAACCAGTCCGGGCCGACCCCACCCGGCGATCCTGGTGCCCTTTGTAGGGTCGAGTCCAATTACACCGAGGCGATCACCTTCACCGGTCCGCCCAGCAGCCTCGGCGTTCCAAACCCTGCCTGCAAATGTAAACACTGGGACTGACCTTTCGCTGCTGCTGCTGCTGCTCGGGGAGGAGCGGTGTTTGCAAAGATCTGGCAGCTGACGATGGGCCGGCAATGGCGTTTCCTGGTGCCGACGGTGGAACGGCTTCATGCCCAAGGGTGACCGGCTTATGGCCTGCTAGCTTTTGAGTGGGCACAGTGGGAGGGTGTCAGAAGAGCCCTGCTGGATCAGACCCAAGCGGGTCCGTCGGGTCCAGCGTTCTGCTCACACCATGGCCCCACCAGCTGCCCACGGGAAGCCCACAAGCAGGACAGGAGTGCCACAGCACCTAGCTGCTTGCCTTCCACAGCATACGGCCTATATAGCCCTCAGGACTAGTAGCCCCTTTTCCAGCCGTCCAAATTGGTGGCCATCATGACGTCTTGTGGCAGTGAGTTCCGGAGTTTAACTCTGCATCGTGTGAAGGAGTCCTTCCTTTGGTTTGTCCCGAAAAGGGTGGGCACTTATGCATCCCCCCCCCAAAAAAAAGAGGACAAAGGAGGACACCAATTTACATAATGTTTGCATGTGCAAAATTATACGTACAGCTGCAAATTGAGAAATGACAACTAATAAGAGAACCAGTGCGGCGTAGTGGTGAGACTGTTGGACTGGGGACTCGGGAGATCCGGGTTCTAGTCCCCGCTCGGCCATGAAGCTCACTGGGTGACTTTGGGCCAGTCACTGATGCTCAGCCTAACCTACCTCACAGGGTTGTTGTGAGGATAAAATGGAGAGGAGGAGGAGGAGGAGGAGGAGGAGGAGGAGGAGGAGGAGGAGGAGGATTATGTAAGCCATCTTGGGTTCCTTGGAGGAAAAAAGGCGGGCTATAAATATAACAAATAAATAAATAAATAACTGTAATTTAAATAGAAATGCGAGACATCTCGCCCTGGCGGAGGAGACTGACCAGGTAACCTGTGTGTGCCCCCTCAGTCGGCCGTCCAACGGCTGCCAACTGTGGAGAGACAACTTCTAGCCTTCTAGGCCCCCACGCTGCTCTTCCTCGTTACGTTTTACTTTAATTCGGACTTGGACATGACGGCCCATCAAATAGAGGACACCTTCAGATAAAGGACCATTCCCTATAAAGTAGGCCACGCCACCCCTATTCTTATGGTTCTTTGACTTTAACCCAGACTTGGACACAACAGGCCATCAAACAGAGGACACCCTCAAACAGAGGACTGTCCTCTGCCAGCCCTCCAAAGAGAGGACTGTCCTCTGTAGAGTAGGACACCCAGACACTCTATATATCTTTAACCCAGGCTTGGACTGGGCAGCCCATCAAATCCAGGACACCTTCTGTCCGTCCTCCAAAAGAGAGGACTGCCCTCTGGGCCACCCTACAAGCTGGGAAAGGATTGGCCAGAGTCCAAAGCCAACAAGGAGGGATTCAAACTCGGACCCCCACAGGCCCGACTCCTCTTCTTAAGCCCCGGGTCACATCCTGTGCCCCCGCCATTGGCGGCTGATGGCGCAGGCAGCAGGTTGGGGAAGAAATTGGGGGAGCCGTTTGGCAGGAGGAGAGAGAAGCACGCGTCTTCCACGGCCGGCGGAATCCCAGCTGCACATTTAGACGGCCGATCTTTGGGGGGCAAGTCTGAAAGTCCGGGGTGCGCGCGCACGCCACCTGACCAGACTGAGGTGAGTGGCTGGGGAGCAAGGGAACGCCGGATCCCTGGGAGAGCTTCCCGGGGAAAAGAAAAAAGCGACCCATGCCCGCCGAGTCCCTCGAGGCCAGGAGGGAAGGATGGCGGGCATCGTCTCCTGCCAAGTGACTATATAAGGTTGTAAATTAAAAGCAAAACAAGAAGAGAGAGTCTGCTGCGCACAAGCGGAGCAGGAACTGCGGAGATCTCAGGGGAGGGACGGCCCCTTCTCCTTTCAACAAGCTCACTGAGCGGTGCTGCTGATGTTCGGGTCTCTTCGTGCGGGGGGTGGTGGCGGGGGGGGGGCGAAGGAAGGGAAGGAAAGAACAAAAGCCGTAAATGTGCTGCATTTGGCAGCTGGATAGCCGAGGTCGAAAAAGAGCCCCGAATGTGTCGCTCAGGGGCACCTGCTTTGTCTACAGGAGCATCAGCCATGCTTAAGAGAAAAAAAAAACAATCCATGCTTTCTTCAGCCCCTAAACAAACACAAACGTCTTCTGGCAACTTCAAGGCAAGCCAATTTGTCAGAAGCTTTTGTGGGCAACGTGGACTCAAGCTCCTTGGAACGCCTCTGCCGCCACCATAAACCGAGATTCTGGGACTTGGACCTGGGCTCATAAACATGCAGCGGTTCGTTGACCTTGCGTTTGACAACATGAACACTGGCCCACAAAACTGACAACTCTGTTAGCCTTTTTTAAGGCGCCACTTCAGTGTTTTTGCTGCAACAGACTAACACGATGACCTCTCTGGGAATAGGCAAATCTGTTTTCATTTCATCTCATGCAGTCTTTTACTTTTAAAAGACTGCATGAAAATTCATATGCATTTTGGTGCACTCTGTTTCCCAATATACACACATACCCCCTACAATAATGTGTTTCTATGCCTTATTTTCACTGTGCTGGGCATCTTGGTGTACATTTTTCCTGCAGCGCATGGATTTTTGTGCATACTTTTCCCTGAGGAGCACTTTTTTTTTTTTTTGGGTGTGGAGAAGTGCAGCATGCAACATTTGGGAAAGTGTGCATTTCAGTGTGCGACTCTGTTCTGGTTCATTCATCAGTTCGGCCGGTGCGAATCTGGTAAATTCGTAGAAATATTCGGACGGAAGACATTTCTCTCACCCATTCCTGTGGCCCAGCCGCAGCTTGTGCGGCTGTTCCAATGAGCCCCCACTAGATGGCAGCAGCTGAGCACACCAAACACCCAGTCGCCAATTTGGGAGGGTTATTGCAAACCCAGCAAGCCAAAGTTGTGACACACACATGCGACAAATCCTTGAACCTGGGCATATGCAGGGCCAGTGCAAGGCAGTTAGGTGCCCTAGGCAAGATCAGATATTTAGCACGCCCCCCCTTCCCACTTGAGCCCTCCCTCCCTATTTCTGGCGCCCCCTTTAGCCCTGCGCCCTAGGCAGCTGCCTAGTTGGCCTAATGGTAGCACCGGCCCTGGGCATATATGCACACACAACTGGCCAGTTTGATGGGCACCACACTGACGAAAAGCTGAGGCTGATATACCAGTTACAATCCTATATGGACAGCGAGCACCTAGCTACAATTATCCCCGCTTTGGTAACCTCTTGTCTGGACTGCTGCAACGTGTTGTGCGTGGGGCTGCCTTTGAAAACAGTCCAGAAACTTTTACTGGCCCAAAATAGGGAGCCATGGTTGTTAACGGGGTAAATTCAAATTGCTAGTATTAACTTACAAAGCCCTAAGCGGCTTGGGGCCAGATTATCTGAAATATCGTCTCCTTCCATAATTAAGTATATACCCTAAGACCCAGTGTTCTCCAACCTTGGGTCCCCAGATGTTTTTGGCCTACAACTCCCAGCATGCCCCAGCCAGCTACGCTGGCTGGGGCATGCTGGGAGTTGTAGGCCAAAACATCTGGGGACCCAAGGTTGGAGAACATTGCCCTAAGATCATCCTCAGAACCAGGGGTGGGGCTCAGGCCTGGATCATTTTAAACTGTTATCAGTGTAAAATATTTGCACTCCATCTTTCTTTATAAAAACATTTAAACAAGAACCATAAAATAAAATTAAAAAACAATCACTGCTGTAGCCAAAACATTTTAGTCTGGAAATGGCTCTGGAAAGGTTTTAACCACCAAAGATTAGGATCTGTAATATCAAAATGAACAAATATAATTTTTGAAAAATGAAACAGACACAGATTAAAATGGCAGCAAAAACTGAACAGGTCAGTCACAGTTAAAACCATTTGGCAGTCGATTTTACCGGGCACCTATAAATGTCGACTAGACGTAAGTCCCATTGAGTACGACACTTATTTCCAAGTAAGTGTGTATCAGGCTGCGGCCTAAATACAGCCCAAGCGGGTGTCGGATAGGTGGATGTTCCACAACTAGGGTGCCAACACAGAAAAGGCCACCCAACTTATCTTCAAAAGGAGCGGCATCTACAGAATCACACCTCCGAAGAAGATAAGAACCTAAGAAGAGCCCTGCTGGATCAGATCAAGAGTCCATGTTGTCCAGCCAGCATTCTGTTCACACAGTGGCCAACCAGCTGCCCATGGGAAGCCCACAAGCAGGACACGAGTGCACCTTCCCGCCCATGTTCCCCAGCCACTGTTGTACACAGGCACACTGCCTCTGATCCTGGAGGAAGCATCTAGTCAATCAGGACTAGTAGCCCTTGATAGCCGCCTCCTCCTCCATGAATTTGTCCAATCCCCTTTTAAAGCCCTCCAAACTGGTGGCCACCATGACATCTTGTGGTGGCGAATTCCATAATTCAACCATGCGCCGTGCGAAGAAGTCCTTCCTTTTATTTGTCCTGAAAATCTCCCACCCATCAGCTCCATGGGATGACCCCGTTGAGGTTCTAGCGTTATGAGAGAGGGAGGGAAATGCCTCCCTGTCCGCTTTCTCCAGACCACAGACCAGGCATTATTCTGTACACCTCTATCATGTCTCGCCTTTTCCCCTAAGCTACACAGTCCCAGCTGCTGTAACCTTTCCTCGTAGGGGAGCTGCTCCAGCCCCCGGATCATTTGAGTTGCCCTTTTCTGCATTTTTCCCAATTCCACAATATCTTTTTTTTAAAAAAAATATCTGCACAACCAGGGCAAGTTCTTAACAGAGCAGATGATCCTCCAGATACCCTCTTCGGGGGCATTATACATCAAACGTAGCCCTTCGAATCGGGCCCAGAAACAAATGAGTAACCTCTGAAGCTCCTTAACAGTGCAATCCAACGCATGTCTACTCAGAAGTAAGTCACACTGAAGTCAACCGGCCTCTCGGGTAAATGTGCACGGTGGCGCAGCCCCACCCCCGGTGTTGTAGCGGGACCAGGACCTGCAGGGTCGAAGTGCTGAAACCCTTTGATTCGCGGGGGTGCTGATATACCATCCGCCACCCCATTCAGACGTCCCTGATCCAACTGAGCTTAGAAGCGGTCCTCCTCACCCTCGCTCAGGGGAAATTAATTTCCCCCAGCAACGATATATTGTTGTGAGCCAGAGCCGGCGCCGAGAGTCGGCATGGTCGGGCAGCTGCCGAGGGCCCACAGACAGGAACCCCTTGGACTCGCTCCTCCTCTTCCCCTCTGCGACCTGCTTGTTCACCTGCCTCTCGCTCTGGCCCAGACAACGGCGCTGGCGAGGAGGAGGAGCAGCAGCAGCTAGACAAAAGACCTGCACCACACACACACACACACACACACACACACACACTCAACACAGCCGCCTGTAGTATTTCAAGTAGGCCGCTCAACAAGGTCTGCCACGGACGGCCTTCTCCTTATCCCATCAGCCAGAGCAGCCAGGCTGGTGGGGACTAGGAAGAGGGCCTTCTCTGTGGCGGCCCCCACATTATGGAACTCCCTCCCTAGTGACCTTCGCCATGCCCCCTCCGTGATGAGCTTCCGCCGTGCATTAAAAACATGGCTGTTCAGGCGGGAATATGGGGTGGGTTAGGTTTTTAATAAGAATTTTTTATATTGTTTTAATTATTATATTTTATTGTGTTGTTTTACTGTATTTTAATTGTACATCGCCCAGGGTGGCCGGGTGACTGGCCAGATGGGCGATTAATAAATATAATAAATAAATAAATAAATAAATAAATAAATAAAATTTCTGGACTCTCCTTGGGGTCGTGACCACAGGGACAGTCATCATGAGCGGTTGCCCGGCCACATTCACCACTCCACCGCTTCTTATCCATTGCATCTTTTTTGCGTACACTTCACGGGAGCTGCCCATGGCGCTGAACTCCAGGCCCCCCCACCCCCGCCAAATAGGTTCACCACCATGGATCGCTCCTACAAAGCTCAAGCGGAAAGACGCCATGGATAAGGAGCCCCACGGACATAGGTGGCGGCGCCGGCCGCCCCTGGCTTTGGATCAGAGAATGAGCCGCCTGAGCAGCGGTCGAACCCGTGTCCTGTGGGAGGCAGCTCTGAGACCAGACCTGCTTTGTTCAGAAGCCCGGGCTTCCATGCGGCCACCTGGACCCAAAGTGCCCTGTTCTCGATGGGATACATCCCTGAACCCTGGCTGGCACGTCCATGCTGCTTTGCCACAGCCCCGGTCACAAATCAAATTATCCAAGTCCTTGGCAGCCACAGTCTGGCCTAATTGCGTTAGTCGCCTACCTATTCATCCCGGCCTAACGAAGGAGCCAATTGTTGGCATGATGTTGACACTCGTCCGTTGCTTGCTTAATCCTAGACTAGACCACCTTCCCCAACCTGACACCTTCCAGATGTGTCAGCGTACAACTCCCATAATCCCCCAGCTGGGATGCTTTGATGGGCAGGGACTTGGAGGTCACTTGCCACCCGCCTCAGAATCCCCTATTCCTGCCCTGGTCCGTCCTGGTCTGGCTAGGTGAAGCTCGGTCTTGCGGCAAACCCATCCAGTAAAGTCAGATGGCAGGCAGAGATCAGGAGCACTGAAGTGTTACCGCCGGTCCAAAAAAGAAGGGCAGCTCAAAAGCTGGGTCTGAGGCAGAGCTGAAGCTAAGTACACAAGCAAGCAGTCCAAATCAAGCGCAGTCCAAGGGACAGGGTGTTAGCAGGAGTCCAGGGGATCAGCAGCACGAAAGACCAGTCCAAAGAAGTAGTAAAGCCAGGGAAACTGGCCTGCAAGGCACAGGGAGCTAAAACGAAGAAGTGGTTCCAGCAGCAACGAGCGGGTCTGTGATGGATTGAGGCCTACACAGGCTTAAGTTTGCTGAAGCCTGAAGGCCCAAACACTTCCCTAGATTTGTTGAAGCCTGAAGGCCCAAACACTCCAGGATGGGAGGGGGAGTTTGAGAGTTTTAGTTCACCCAATAGAAGTTAAGAATTATATCTCCTGTTCAAAGTCACATGATTATAGCCTTCCATTCCTGGGAAGGCTATATATGTGTGGGGTGTGGTCAGCAGACTGCAGAGAGAGCTAGCTGCAGAGAGAGACTGGCTGCAGAGGAGATAGGTAGTCTGAAGTTAATGCTAGAGAACCTTGGATTGTTTGTTTGTTTTATTTTATCATACTTGCTTTTGAATTATAACCACTCTATTAAGTAAATACCCTAATATAATAAGTTAAGTGCTGTTGTTTACCCTGGTTTGTTGGAGTGACTTATTCACCACGTCTAAAGCCTACACCCACGTTACTGGAAGCAGGCAAAGGATTTGATCTCCTGGAACGGGAGGGCCTTTGAGAAGAGGCAGAGATCTTCCAAAGGGCAGATCAAGGGGTCCCTGCAGTAGCGGAACCTTGACAGGGTCTCAACTGAGCGCTTACGGTATATAAAGTTCCCCAAGCCCACACCCAGGTACAGCTGCAAGCTGATAGTCCTGGCTTCAGCGCCTCCCTACTTTCAAGGAGACCCTTGCTCTCGAGTAGACCCTTGCTCTCGAGGAGCTTGGTTGCTGTGGGTGTCTCTCTTTTTTTTTTTTAATGTTTTACATTTATTTCTTATTGTGAGTTTCAACGAAACCTAAAAAAAAAAAAGGAGAGGAACATGTAAACCACATAGGTTTGAATATGATTATACATAATTGTTGCTGGCTGCTGGGGTCTTGAGGCGCATCCTTCGGCTGCCAAGTGGCGGATTTCCAACCCCAACCCCCCGGGAAGAATCCCCGTTGTTCTCTCCGATCCGCACGAACCCGGGCAAGAGGATAATATAAAAGGGAAAACGAGACCATGTAGCGCCTGGCAAGCTGCCCGTTTGCAGGGCCGGATTAAGATAGGGGCTATTGGAGCTGCAGCTCCAGGCCCCTACCAGAAAATAGGCCCACAATCAGGACCGGTGCAGGGCAGTTTGGCGCCCCAGGCGAAATAATATTTAGCGCCCCCCCTCTCCAAAGCAGCCCTGCTCTGCAAAAAAAAACCCTGCGCCGCCACCACCAACCTACCTTCCCCCCGCCCTGGCTGCTGCTGCTGCCGCCACCGAGGAGGAAGTGACGCGACGGGACCCCCGCACTGTTTTTTGCTGGGGAAACCATGGCAACAGGGCTGTTTAAGCCCTGTTGCCCTGGTTCCTCCCGCCAAAACAACGCGGGCGGGGCTCCGGAAGCGACACGACGCGGAGAAGGTAGGTGGCGGGGGGGGTCGGGGGTGGTGGTGATGGCGGTGGGAGGCGCAGCAGCAGTGAGCGGGAGGGCGGGCGAGGCGCAGCGGCGAGCGGGACGGGAGGGGGTGGCGGCGGCGGCGGCGGCGGGCGGGCGGGGAGGCAGAGGCCAGGCGGGGGCGGCGCAGCAGCAGCAGCGAAGAGGAGCGCAGCGTTTCTGCGCCCTCTTCAGCCGCGCGCCCTCCTCAGCACCAGGCCCATAATGCTCTTAATCCGGCCCTGCCCGTTTGCTGCAGCATCGCTTCTTATTTTTTTAAAAAATTATAAAATGTTTTTTTTTTCAAATAAGAAGCAACGCTGCGGCAAACAGGGTCATCTCTGCCGGGCTCCAGGGTGCCCACGTCAGTCCAGGTGCTGCCGTCGGGTCTGTTTGCTGCTGGCCCCATCACCGGCTGCTTTCGGGGAGGTCTTTGGGGGGTGGGATGCACCGCGGGACCCTGGCCGCCAGCCCCTAAAAGAAACTGTAAAAAGAAACCAACCACGGATGCAGCAACGAATTTGCGCTCATCATAACCGCAGCGATCAACTTTTCCTGTACGCCCAATTATTCCTCTCGTGGGTTACCCTTGGGGACCAAACATAGGGCTGTGCAAGTCTCTGAATCCACATATAAGGAAGATGTTTATCCCCTGGCACCACATTGGACTGCCGTACACTTGTGGGTTGCATCAGAGCTGAAGACTTACGTAAAGTTTCCAAAGTTCCTCCCACCCCCATCAGGTGAAAAATGGGGAAATTACAAGCGCAAATCTATGGTGTTTATTTGATCTTGTGCTTCCAAGTGCTTCCATTCAATTTGATTCTGCTTATTTAAAAAAATATATCAATAGCTAAATGATTAGATTTCCCATAATTTAATCAGGCTGAATGTTTGGACCGACCTTCTATTCATAGCTTGTGTGCACATCACGGCTCTACTTTTAAGGCCTTGTTTGTGGGAAACGTGACCGGCAGAAAAGGCCGAGCCGGCAGAGCCACAATGGAGCTCGTTTGTATGGGGTGTGGGGGGGGTGGATTTCAAGCTGTCGTTGCAAACCTTTTAGAGATGGCACGAAACAGTTCTGTTTGTAATCCTCAGCTTTAATACCCTGCGGAGGGAGTCAAGAAAAATTAGCGGAGACGCGCTGCCGACGAGGTCTCTGGCTGTTCAAAGCCACTCCTTCAAATCGCACAAGTGATGCTTTAAGCATCTTTACTTGGTGGGACCACCTTTGTATTAAAGCAGCGAGATAAGGAAGGACGTGTCCCGCTCCAAAAGCCTCCCACGGTGCGGGGAGGAGGAGGAGGCGGCGTAGGCAATGTTCTTCGGTCCGAGAAGATTGCTTATCTGCAGAGGGGCTTTAATATAAATGGGTCAATGGGCAGGTTCAGACGACACGGCGGCAACCCACACTGCGGAACAAGCCATGCAGCGGGGGTTGATCACCCGAGGGCACATCGTGAGTCTTCCGTGCCCCGCTCCTCCCACAGGTATCCCAGGGGACACCCTGGTGGAACGAGTCTTCCCCCCCCCCCCCGCTGGGGCGGTGACCCCCGAAAGGATTCGCACCGGCAAGGGGGGAGAAGCGATCACGGAAGCCAGCTATGCATACCCAGCTGAAAGCGATCTCCGCTCCTCGCCACCAACCCAAACAGGCTGGAGGCAGAGAGCAGGGGATGCCTCCGACAGCCGCCCCCAAGTGCTGCTGAGGCACTTTGGGCATGGCTGACAGTGGCGCTCACTCACCCACCAGCCTCTTGGCAGGAGCAGCAAGGGGATTTTGCTGCTCTGGCCAAGCGGCTTGCTTGTGGTTGGGCTTGACCCACGACGGGCTGTGTTGTCTGGGTTTGGACAACACGACACCCCATCGTGGGTCAAACACACCCGGCTACAAGACACGGGTTGCCGGGGCGTCTTAAAAGCCAGAAACAAGGCACCCTGACAAAGCCGTCCCAGGTTCGCACGAGACGGCAATCCACCGTGGCTTATAAACCACAGTGGGTTGCCGTGTCGTGCGGACCCATCAATTACTCTTTGGGCAGATTAATATTCCGTCTCGAATATATCCAGTCTGATGCTTTGTACTGGCTGATGTACAATTGCACTGGATGCGGGGGAGTCTGCGGGCCGATTCTCCTGGAAAGTGGCTTCAATCATGTTCCATGGAATTATATACGCACAGACTCTTTTAAATTATCACCTGCAAAATGCAGTGCACGAATAAAGTAAAAAATCTATGTCAATGCGGCGGTGGTTCAGAATGGGTTTAAATATCCTGGTCTATCTTCTAGCACAAGCTGGCCTCCTTCTGGCTGCCCGGCTGCCCGGGGGCCAAATCCCAGAGGGCCACACCCCCACCCCTCCCCGCCACCCGCCAAGCATTTGGTAGTCTCCTCCTGGCTTTTGTGCAGGTTCCCCCCCCCCCCATCCTAACGAAGATTGAAAGGCCTCTCCGGAGGGCTTAGTCTCTGGCAGGGAGATCCTTATGTTAAAAGGGGGTGGTCTTTTTGGCCCCGCCTCTTTTGCCTTGGGCCCTTCCCACCACTGCAATGCGCCCCCCCCCCGAGAGCTTTTCTCCAAGAGGCTTGGCACCCCTGTCCTACCACTACAGAAGAAAAAACAAATGCCGAACTAAATTTCATAGGGCGAAAGGATATATCTTAGTCCAGCCCGTGGAGGCTGGTTGGTGCCCATGTCAGTGGGGGCCATGTATCCACTCTGGATTTCGCTCTGAACTTTTAAGGAGCGATCCATGGCGCCAAACCCTACCCGCGGAAATAGGTTGAGCACCATGGACAGCTCCTTAAAAGTTCAGACTGAACCCGGAGTGGATACATGGCCCCCACTGACATGGGTGCCACCAGCAGCTTTCCTCAATCCGGTGCTGTCCAGAGGTTTGGGACAGCAACTCCCATCAGCCTCAGCCAGCATGGCCAATGGGCAGGAATGCTGGAAGTTCTAGTCCAAAACATCCGAACAAGCATCCGGTTGGGGAAGGCTGTTTTCGTATCCAAAGCTGGGCAATATACCTTTAGGCTCAATACCTTTAGGCTTAACCAAAATGCCAGGAAAAGGGTGCAAGCTTTCGAGTTCTCCAGAACTCTTCATCAGGTGAGATGGTACAAGAAGTGTGGGGTAGGCTCACAAATATTAGGCCAAATCTTGTGGCTGTGAGGTCCACAGCTTGGACTCAGTCTCAAGATGGAGACTGCACACTAAACGAACAGGTGTTGCAGGTATCCGATGGCACCTAGCAGTACATTCTGGGACCAAGAAGCAACGGTTGGCCCTCGTTTCTGAAAACACACAGGGCATAACTCAGAAACTCTGTTCTGTCTCTTGCCTTGGGCAGGACGTATAGGCAGAGAGCGGCAGAAGTAAAGAGAGACACGTGTCGACAGTCCTTACATTAGCAAAGTGAGAGAGATTGACGTTAGGTGTGAGCTAGGCAAAGAGGTCCATTGTAAGCCAAATGGGGGTAATACTGCCCAGTGGTTAGAGGGAACGGAACCCTCAAAATGCAAAGTCCTTCTTCAGGTGGGAGGAAATAATCTTCCTCTGCTGGTAGATTCCCACCCTGAATGGCTAAATACGGTATATTCCAAGGCACATAAAAACAGAAATAAAAAATGCTCACAGACAGCCAGCCCAGCAATCTCTATTTCTTAGTCTCCAAATAATTCTTGGTGCTTTAAAAAATGATTTCGAGTCTGATCATTTTATCGGTTTTCCTGTGTGTTGTGTTTGACATTTATTTGCATTAGCCACAAGCCGTTGCAACAAGTCTATTCGATTCTCTCATTCTTGGTGCGCACCTAAGAATGGTGTTATCCGTGGGATTTTTAAAATATAAATACAAAAAAATGCAACCTGTGTGTGTGTGTGTGTGTGTGTGTGTGTGTGGACCCTAGAGCAAAGTTGGGCAACTTCAGAGCTGGGGCCGTTTTCAACCCCTCCGTGCGTGGGCCGCATTCTCTCCCCCACCGATGCATGCTGGGACAACAGGAGGAGCAGAGAGTGGCAATCTTGCAGCGGAGCTCGCTCGGGGTCTTTTCACAGATTTCATAGATCATAGAGTTGGGAGGGGCCTACAAGGCCATCGAGTCCAACCCCCCTGCTCAGTGCAGGAAACTAGAGGAGGGGTCTCCCATCCAAGTAACAACCAGGCCTGACCCTGCTTAGCTTTCCACGCTCAGACAAGCCGAGCAGCTTGCCTTTTCCATTCCTCCCCAGGATGTCCCCTGTGGTAAATGCTCCAATTTTGATTCCCAGTCCCGAGAGGATCTGAAATCGAACCGCTCCCCGGGCTGCAGGGGAAGAGAGAGGCCAGAAACGTGCTCTTTTGCTGGAGAAGCAATTTCCTGACACCTGCTTCCTCCAGCTCAAATCCGATCGGAAAGAAAGCAGCCGGATTTGCATCACTGGGTCATTACTGAATAATAAGCCGGTGGAGCTGGTGCACCACGGCGGCTTCGACCAGGCACAGCCTGGATAATTTCCCGGCCATTTTGTCCCCACCACCACGGGGACGTGCAGTTAAGGGTAATTTCGACTCTTCTCGAATCGCCTTCATTTCCTAGTTAACCGCAGCCGCCCAGCGGGGCCCTCGGCTTGGAGGGTCATCCGCAAGCTGCCAGTTCTTTGCTCTTGAGAGCTCCGTGCCAAATATACGGCAAGGCCTCGAAGAGACCCGGGCTGGCGCTCGAGAACTGGGCATGACTTGTGGCAAGGAGGACCACTCACGGTGCAGCAGCTCACCAAAGGGAGGAAGAGAGGGCGGCCCCGGTCGACTTGTCTCCACTGTTTGCACAGGGGTTTCTTTAAAAAAAATAAAAAAAATATTTTTTAATGTTGCCCTGCGCCACGAGCCTTTACAATATCCCATCACTTCCCATCCATGAAATCACCTCCTCCTTGATTGGCAGCAGCCGCAGCGAATGGCTGCCTATTACGCTGCCCATCGCTTTTATCGTTGCCCGTTTGTTTCCAGCCCGGGGTGGGGAGTGTCTCAATTCCCTACTGCCCTCCTTTTGCATCCTGCTCCTCGTTGTGATGAACCAGAGGCCTCTGGGAAGCCCCCAAACAGGACCCATCATCTGATCCAAGCTTCTAATGCTCAGAGGTAGACTGCCTTGGACCCTGGAGGCTCCATTGAGCCGTGTATCCCATTTCTGCCACGAATATCATTGTATCCTAGTGTTGGAAGGGGCCATTTAAGCCACTGAGTCCACCACCCCCGCTGCTCATTGCAGGAATCCAGTTTAAAGTACCCCCGACCAGTGGCTGTCCAGTCTCTGCCTTGAATATTTCCAGGGACAGAGAGGGGGCCCCCAGAGGCGGTTGGTTCCATGGTCTGACTGGTCCCTGGCCATTAGCATGTTTTTCCTTGATGTTCAACCGAAATCTGCCTTCCTGTAAGTTCAGCCTGTTACTCTGTCTGCCTCCTGCAGTCTGAGATGATGGAGAACACGCAGGCTAACCCTATCTAGTACAGAACGCGGCGGCTCGCCTGGTTAAAGGCAGCCGCCGCCGGGATCACATCACGCCAGTGCTGAAGGATTTGCACTGGCTACCAGTTGCTTGCCGAGCCGAATTCAAGGTGTTGGTTTTGACCTTTAAAACCCTATACGGCTCTGGTCCAGTTTATCTCAAGGAGCGTCTCCAGCAACACCAAGTGGGCCGCTCAACAAGATCTGCCACGGATGGCCTTCTCCTTGTCCCTTCAGCCAGAGCAGCTAGACTGGTGGGGACGAGGAAGAGGGCCTTTTCTGTGGCGGCCCCCGTACTGTGGAACTCTCTCCCGAGTGACCTCCGCCATGCCCCCTCTCTGATGAGCTTCCGTCGCTCATTAAAAACCTGGTTGTTCAGGCGGGAATATGGGGTGGGTTAAGATTTTAAAATTTTTATATTGTTTTAATGTATTTTATTGTATTTATGTATTTTATTGTGTGTACATCGCCCAGGGTGGCCGGTTGCCGGCCAGATGGGCGATAAATAAATATTAATAATAAATAAATAAATAAATAAATAAATAAATAAATCTATTCCTGCTTGACCAGGAGCAGTCCTGCAGTTCGAGGATCATCAGGAAGGTCTGGCTGCTAGCAGGGGAGCTGTCTGTCCAGCAGAGAGCACAGCAAGGGAGATGTTGCTTCAGCAAGGGCCGGGCTCCAACTGAGCCGCTTTCTTAGGGGAGGAAGTTGTTGCTCCAGCAGCCCTTCCTGGCTTGTCATTACGACCCCCAATCTAGAGCATGCTCCCTCCTCATGTGTAGGGATCAAGATGTGCTGCCCGATGGGCACTGTGTGCCTCCGGCTCTGGGCTTCTGTCCGGACACGCTGCTACCTTTGCTCCTGGGGGTGATCTTGGTGGGCCTGGGGCACGGAGGTGGGGCCGGTCTGGGTGCTTCCGTCCTCCCCCAGAAGGGCGTGGCTCCTGGCGGCATTCCCAGAAGGGCTACCAGCACCCTCCAGCTGCCCCGGACCCTTGCAACCACCATCAATGAAGTATTTTTGCGCTGCTCCACCACACCCAAAAAGGCTCCCAGAGCAGCTTCCATATAAACCAGTTAAATGAGACAGTCCTTGCCTGCTGGCTTACAATCTAAAAAAGACACGACATGCAAGGAAAAGAATGGGGAAGGAAGAGGGGGGGAAAAAACCCTAATTCTTTAGCAGGGCTGGTGGAAAGGCCCTGCGCTCCCTCTCATCTCGCTCTGTACAGCCTGCTGGAATGGCTGCTGGTGGCGACAGGCGAGGGAGGAGCAGCCTTCATGAGGGAGGGAGGGACAGGATCCTCCTCCTCCTCCTCCTCCTCCTCCTCCTCCTCCTCCTCCTCCTCCTCCTCCTCCTCCTCCTCCAAGGTCTCCTCTGGTTCCAGGATTGTCCTGCCAGGAAGATCATGAGATATGACACCATGATGGATAGTATAGCTGTTGCAGATCCGTCCTCTGTCTCCATGAATGTGCCCGATCCCCTTTGGAAGTCACCTCAGCCGGTGGTCATCGTCCAGGGATGGGGACTCGGACTCGAGGACTCGACTTGTGAGTCGGACTGAGTCCCCCCTCTGACTCGACTCGGACTCGAGTCCCAATATTTTTAATGGGACTCGAGACTCGACTCGGGACTCGAGACCAAGGACTCTTCAACATCCCTGGGCTGTGCCAGAAGGAGTGGAGAGGAGCGTGATTGCCGGCGAAGAGCGCATGGAAGCGAGGTGTGCCGCTGCTCGGCCACTATGGATGGCTACCAGGAGTGCAGCCCCAACAGTGTGTCGAGATTTATTTTGATTGATGTGTTGCGTACTTGGGAGAGGCAGAAGAAGGACATGAGATTACTCTGTGTGGCTGCTCTGAGTGTGTTTCTGGTTCCAGCAAGTTCATCACCAGTGGAGCGGGTGTTCAGTGAGGGTGGAATTGTGATGAGTGGAATTGTGATATCACCATTCCAGAATGGGGGCCAAACATTTAGAAAAAATCATGTTCCTCAAATGTCTGGGGTTCCCAGCCTCCTCTGCCTGCCTGGTCTCTTCTTGACCAGTTCAACAGTTGAATTGTCCAAGACAAAGGCCTCTGCCTGCCTGCTTTGGGGTTCCCTGCCTCCTCTGACTGCCTGGTTATTTTGGGTTTGTCTGCCTGGTCTGTTCTTGCCAAAATCAGTTGCAGAGTTTTGAAATAAAAAGGCACACTTGTGCCTAGAATTTATTTAAGCCACACATCTGAAGTAGCCT
Source organism: Shinisaurus crocodilurus (assembly GCA_021292165.1). Lineage (NCBI taxonomy): Eukaryota > Metazoa > Chordata > Lepidosauria > Squamata > Shinisauridae > Shinisaurus > Shinisaurus crocodilurus. The sequence continues at coordinate 17,599 of JAHFWL010000508.1, forward strand.
TATTTTGTTGGGAAAACCCCCCATTGATTTTAATAGGGACTCGTGGAGTCAGCTTTGGGAGTAACTCGTGACTCGTGACTCGTGAGTCACCATTTGGGACCAAGGACTTGGACTCGGACTCGAGACTCGGGTCCAAAGACTCGTGACTCGACTCGTGACTCGAGACCAAGGACTCTTCAACATCCCTGTCATCGTCACACATCATGCAGCAGTGAGTTCCGTAAGTTTGATCACCACAGGCTTGCAAGTTTGAAACAGTGCCCTGCCCAGACTCGGGGCAAGGCGAGATGGATTGACCTGGAATGTCACTCACCACAGCAGTGGCTCGGGGCTTGACCTTGGGGCGGTGGTGGTGGTGGTGGTGGTGGTGGTGGTGGGAATGTCTAGGACCCCCCCCCATCTCGAATGACCACCCAGAGAACAGCAGGTGAAGGGGGCAGCGGGCGGCAAACAGCATGGGCCTGTCTCATTTAACTGTTTATATGGAAGCTGCTCTGGGAGCCTTTTTGGGTGTGGAGCGAGCAGCACAAAAATACTTCATTGATGTGTCTCCTCTGAATGAATGCCTGGAGGCCGTAATGGGCTGGATGAGGAAAAATAAACTGAAACTGAATCCAGACAAGACGGAGGTGCTTGCTGTCAAAGGCCACAATCTGGGTTTGGAGGTATGTCAACCAGTTCTGGATGGGGTTACACTCCCCCGAAAGACTGTGTTCGCAGCTTGGGGGTGCTCCTGGATCCGTCGCTCCAAATGACATCCCAGATAGATGCGACGGCTAGGAGTGCCTATTATCAGCTTCGGCTGATACGCCAGCTGCGCCCCTTCCTAGAGTTGGAAGACCTAAAGACAGTAGTGCACGCGCTGGTAACTTCAAGGCTCGACTTCTGCAACGCGCTGTACATAGGGCTACCTTTGTACCTAGTCCGGAAACTTCAACTAGTGCAAAATATGGCCGCCAGACTGGTTACTGGTACACCTAGGGGTGCTCACATCACACCAGTTTTAAAAGCACTCCACTGGCTGCCAATCAGTTTCCGGGCGAAGTATAAAGTGTTGGTTATTACCTTTAAAGCCCTACATGGTTTGGGTCCAGGCTACCTACGGGATCGCCTTCTCCCATACAATCCACCCCGCACACTCAGGTCCTCTGGGAAGAATTTACTTCAGTCAGCCAAAACTAGGCTGGCGGGTACGACCCAGAGGACCTTTTCTTCTGCTGCTCCCAGATTATGGAATGGCCTGCCGGAGGAGATTCGTCGGCTCACCAGTCTTTTGGAATTTAAAAAAGCCATAAAGACTGATCTCTTCCGGCAGGCCTATCCGGCGGAATTTTAGGTTGCCTTTAAGATGTTTTTACGATGTTTTAATGATGTTTTAATGATGTTTTAATGATGTTGTTTATGATGTTTTTAATATGTTTTAATAGTATGTATTGTGTATTTTATACTTTTGTTGTTCCCCGCCTCGATCTAGACGGAGAGGCGGGTAAGAAATAAAATTTATGATGATGATGATGATGATGATGATGATGATGATGATGATGATGATGATGATGATGTCTGGGTCTGCCGGCCGCTGTTCCCTGGCTGTAGCATCCGCCCTTCTCAGTTTTGAGAACATTTTATAGCCGCCTGGAGGTTGGTTGGCCGGGCATGTACTTGGTTGCAGATGTTCATTTCATCATTCTCACTTTAAAATACATATTACCTTTTCCGACCGCAGAACAGCGCCCATCCCCAGGCCAATATGTGCTCAGCTCTGGGGCAGCAGAAGCATATTCCATCTCATTCCCGTAGTCGTGACGGTGCGGCGGCTTCAGTGAGTTTCAGGGGCAAAGCTGCACCTGCTCGGAGTGTTTCTGGGTTTTTATCAGCCGAGTTTTATCAGCCGGGTTGGCAAACCATTTTTAAATTATTATTATTATTATTATTATTATTATTATTATTATTATTATTATTATTATTATTATTATTATTATTATTCCCCTTTACTCGGCACTGGTTAGGCCTCATCTTGAGTACTGCGTCCAGTTCTGGGCACCTCACTTTAAGAAGGACATAGACAAACTGGAGAGGGTTCAGAGGAGGGCAACAAGGATGATGAAGGGACTGGAAACAAGGCCCTATGAGGAGAGACTGAAAGAACTGGGCATGTTTAGCCTTCAGAAGAGGAGACTGAGGGGAGATGTGATCGCACTCTTCCAGTATTTGAAGGGATGTCACACAGAGGAGGGCAAAGATCTCTTCTCGATCATCCCAGTTTGCAGGACACGGAATAATGGGCTCAAGTTACAGGAACCCAGATTCCACCTGGACATCAGGAAAAATTTCCTGACTGTCAGAGCAATAAGACAATGGAACCAACTACCTAGGGAGGTGGTGGGCTCTCCCAGTCTGGAGGCATTCAAGGTGCAGCTGGACAGACATCTGTCAGAGATGCTTTGACCTGGATTCCTGCATTGAGCAGGGGGTTGGACTTGATGGCCTTGTAGGCCCCTTCCAACTCTACTTTTCTATGATTCTATGATTCTATGATTATTATTTTATTTTTTATATAATTGTGATGATGATGATGATGATGATGATGATGATGATGATGATGTGTTGTTGTTATCATGCTGTGTTGTTGTTATCATGATGTGGTGGTGGTGGTGGTGGTGGTTGTGTCGTCGATTTGCTCTCACATTTCAGGAATGTAAAGCATGGGGCAGCGGAGGGAGAAGAGAAGGGTTCCCCGTGTGCTTCACAACGGAAGCAATACATATGGCCCGGCCGCCTAACCCCACGGCCATCAAGTCCAGGGTCTTAAATGACCACTACCAGGCGGCACCATTTGCTCTGGGCTCGCTCCCTCAATATGCCTGTTGACTTGTGCAGAAAACAGACCTGCCGCCCCCCCCCCCCACCGCCCTGTTTGAACATTTACTCAACAAGGCACCAAGATCTGCACCCATCTCACTTTCCGCTCCTCGCTGGCTCCATGGGCGCAATTTCAAACTAACAGACCAGGCGATTATTTGGATTTATTTCCAAAACAAAAGAGCAGCTGGAGAAATGAGCGGACCATCGCTCTGGCTGGTTGTTTGGGTGATGGCCATATCCTGGTGTGTCTCTCTGTGCCTGTGTGCCTCTGTCACACAGTGTGTGTTTGTCTGCTTGTCTCTGTGTATGTCTCTCTCTGTCTTGAGTGTCTCTCTCTCTGTTTGTTTTGTCTCTGTGTGTTTCTCTCTTTTTCTCGCTCTCTCTGCATGTGTTTGTATGTTTCTCTCTGTGTGTTTGTCTGTGTGTATGCATATGTCTCTGTGTGTGTGTGTGTGTGTGTGTGTTTGTCTCTCTGTGTTTCTCTCTCTCTCTCTCTCTCCCTCTCTCTCTGCATGTGTGTCTGTATGTTTCTTTGTGTTTGTGTGCTTGTTTGTCTGTGGGTATGTATGTGTCTGTCTCTATGTTTGTGTGTGTGTGTGTGTGTGAGAGAGAGAGTGTGTGTGTTTCTCTGTGTGTGTGTGTGTGTGTGTGTGTGTGTGTGTTTCTCTCTATGTGTGTTCGTCCCTGTCGGGGGGGCCTGGTCCTGCAGTTACAGATTCTATTACTTTCACACAGGAGACTCCAAATCAGTCAGACTCTTTTATTAAGTCCCTCTGGATGTTTGTTTGTCTGTCTGAGCATCTGTGTTTGCTTGCCTGTGTGTGTGTGTGTGTGTGTGTGTGTGCATGTGTGTGTGTCTGTCTGCCTTCGTGTGTGTGTGTGTGTGTGTGTGTGTGTGTGTGTGTAAACCTGCAATGGCCCCAAGAAGGTGCCACCAAACAGCTGACTCTATCCTGTCCCTCCTCCGCATAAATATGCACTCAAAGAAACTCCAGCAGGGCCTTCTGCTAACCCCGTCCTTAGAGGTATACTGTCATCACCAGTACCATTAGTCATTATCATGAATACCTGGCATTTATCTAGTGCTTTCCCAAGAGATCAAAGCATTTCGTAGCCATTATCTCAATAATCCTCATAACAGCCCTGCAAAGTAGGCCCCCAGTGAGTTTTATCCCCGTATTGCAAATGGAGATCACTGAGGCAGAAAGAGAGAGAGAGTAGCGTAACTCACTCCCTGGAGACTTTAACCCAGCCAGAACTGGACTGGACCCAGCTCCTCAAACAGAGGATGGTGGTCCTCTGCCAGCCCCCCCCCACCCAAATAGAGGGCTGCCCTCTGTAAAGTAGGGCACCTGGCTACCCTATCTTAGGACTCTATCTTTAACCCAGACCTGGACTGGACAGCCCATCAAAGAGAGGATGCCTTTAAAGCAGTGTTTCTCAACCTTGGGTCCCCAGATGTTTTTGGCCTACAACTCCCAGCATGCCCCAGCCAGCATAGCTGGCTGGGGCATGCTGGGAGTTGTAGGCCAAAAACATCTGGGGACCCAAGGTTGAGAAACACTGCTTTAAAGAGAGGACGGTCTTTTGCCAGCCCTCCAAAATAGAGGACCCCCCTCTGCAAAGTAGGCCACCCGATTCCCACACTTCTTTTATCTTTAAGCCAGGCTTGGACTCACTGGACAGCCCATCAAATGGAGGACTGTCCTCTGTAAAACAGGACACTTGGCCAGCCTCCAAGAGGGACCCACCTTAGATGGCCTCCCCCCAGCTAGTCTGGACCTCAACTCAAGAGCCAAGGAGCTGCACACTCGTGGCCCCCTGCGCAGAGCAAGGAACCTCTGAGACACGCCACCGCCACATCCCGCCAGCAGCAGCAGCGGCGGCTTTAATTAACAGTGGCTCTGCGGTGCGCATAAGAGGCACTTTGCGCCCGCAGAGCTCTGCGGGGCCCGTCGGAGTGAGCGAGCTTCATCGTGGCTGGCAATTGATGCTGTTCATCACCATCTCCCCTGCGGTGGGGCAACCGAGGATGTCCAGCCCTGAGGGCTAGAGCAGAGGGAGTGATGGATGTGGAGGCGGCGATGGAGGCCGCCTGAAATGAAGGAGTGATCCGGACACGCAGAGTTCTCTCCGTCAGCCGTTTGCCTTGACGACTAAATGGTACAGTAATACCTTGGATTGCAAGTAGCTTGGTCTGACAGCGTTTTGCAGGACAAGCAAATTTTTAAAATAAATTTTGACTTGATAAGCAAGCAAGGTCTTGCAAGACAAGTAGTTGTAGGGATGTAATAATCGCTCACCTCGAGCGGGCGTAGCGGGCCAAAATCGGCCCCGCTCACGCCTGCCAGAGATCCGCTTTGATATAAGAGTGTTTTGGATTACAAGCACGGTTCCGGAATGAAAATTATGCTTGCAATCCAAGGAATTACTGTACCTTGGTGCACAAAAGCAGTCTAACTGCTTTTGTGCACCAAGGTGACAGGGAAAGATCAATTGCCCGCCTTCATTCCAGAGGCCACGCTGGCTGGGAAGGATGGGCATCGGAGTCCAAAGGCCAAAGGCCACGCTGGCTGGGAAGGATGGACATCGCAGTCCAACACATCTGGAGAGCAGCAGGTTATGGAAGGCTGGATTATGGTAGAATTGTCAGAACTCTACCTGGTTGGGGGATACTGAGGGTTGTAGTCCAACACATCCAGGGGGTACCAGGTTGAGGAAGGCTGCACTGGATAAAAATGGAATTGGGAGCCCCTCGTGGCAGCAATGGTGCTATATTAACTGAACGACAGTAAACAGTTGTGCTGGGTCAACATTTCTCCCCTTTATGAAACGTTCAGGTGACACAAGACTCTTTGCCATTTTGGCATGTGTGGCCTGGCACGGCCGCCGCCCCTCCAAACAGTGCCGGCTCTGTTTGGAGGGCCCCTTCCCTCAGTGAGTCTGCCTTCTCACCAGCTGCTCTTCCTCCTCCTCCTCCTCCTCTTCCTCATCAGGGCTCCTGCTTGCTTGCCTGCCAGGCAGAGAGCCAGGGAGCATGGCGGCCGCGGCGGCATCTCCTGCTCCTCCTCAGGTGAACAAGCAGGTCGCCGAGGGGGAAGAGGAGGAGGAGCGACTCCGGGGGGGCTGTTCTCAGTGGGCCCCTGCTGGGGTGCCAGCCCTGCCTCTGAAAATAATAAAGTGAGTGACCCCCACGGCCGGGAGAGGGATCCCTTCCCGATCTCATATACGAGAAGTTGCGAGAGCAGGAGGCAGAGTCAGTTGGCTGCATCATCGTGCCAAAGGGACGTGGCCCCTACATGCTGCGTCATCCCACCCGGGGTGGGTGCCCCCCCCCCGTCCAGATGCAGCCCGACTCAACAGCCAGAGCGCTCCAAGGCCCCGGGCCCAGAAGAAGCGTGCCGCGAATCCGTGCCGGAGAAAGGCCTCCGACGTTACTCACACCCCGCACTCGTCTGGCCCGGCTGAGCTTCAGTGACCAAGCCCTGAGTCAGAACTAGTGGCAAAAACGAGCGCGGGGGGGGGGGCTTACGGAGAGACGTCTGCATCCTGCTCCTCGGGGGAAGGCTGCCGCACTCATCCCGGGGGCAAGATCTGTTTTGAAATGAAGCTTCGATTAAATGGGAAGGGTGCTTAGGATGTTTTAAAGATGTTTTGCAGATGTTTTAAAGATGTTTTAAAGATGTTTTAAGATGTTTTTAGGATGTTTTAAGATGTTTAATAGTATATATTGTGTTGTTTTAGTTTAGGTACGGTATTTTATATTTTCTGTTGTTCCCCGCCTTGATCTAGATGGAGAGGCGGGTAATAAATAAATTATTATTATTATTATTATTATTATTATTATTATTATTATTATTATTATTGCAGCGTTTTTCTCAACCTCCAAATGTGTTGGGCTACAACTCCCAGCGTGCGTTGGACTGCGATACTGGAAAGTCTGGGGGAGGGTGCTTTAATGCCTCTCCTGTCCGCCCTGGCTACGGTTGCATTTCCCTGCACTATCTAACTGTAGACTGTAAGCTCCATGGGGCACAGACCTATCCCTTGGCTTATCTCACTGTGCAAAACAGGGGCGTGGGATGTATTTTGGTCTGGGCCCCCCAGATTGCCCTCCTGGGCCAAGCCAGCAGCAGGCTGGGTAATGTCAAGGGGGAAAGGCCATGCCCCAAAGCCCAACCCCGCTGATGACATCATCTCGATGTGCCCCACCCGTTTTTTCTTTTCCCCCGTGCAGAGAGGAGCATGGAGCTCCGTGCCTCGCCCTGCATGGAGAAAGGGACTCGGGAGGCGAATGCAGGAGCAGCTCGTGCAAGCCAGGGGGGCGTCCTTCGCCGGCTTCGCTCCCACTTCTCGTTCCCCGCATGGGGAGAAGGAAAAGTGAGGCACACACTCAGGTGCGTTCGCAGGAGCTCCAGGAAGGGCCAGCCCAGTGTAAAGTGCCCCCCACAGGGGTATCTCTATGCCAGTGTTCTCCAACCTTGGGTCCCCAGATGTTTTTGGCCTACAACTCCCAGCATGCTGGGAGTTGTAGGCCAAAAACGTCTTGGGACCCAAGGCTGGAGAACACTGCTCTATGTTATCTCCGATCACAAATCGGAAATAACAAGGGGTTTTCCTCTCCCCGCCCCCTCCACAAGCCCCTCGTGGGGATTGGGCCCACTCTTCCTACAGAGGAGGATATCTGGGAACAGATTCTGAGGAAGAGGGGGAGGGGGAGGAGTTGCAATGTGGGGGGGGGGAGGCACCTGGATCTCCAAGGCCAGGAGCCCTGGAGATAAACTCTACAGGCACGGAGGCAGGGAGGAACAACCGGTGTCAAATTCTGTGTGAAAGCAGTCCGAGCTCTCTGGTTGGGAGGAGGGTGAATCAGGCATCACTAACCACCCACCACCACCACCACCACCACCCCCGGTCACACTCAGCTAAGGAGGATGGATCAGCTGAGGAATGCCAGGAGCTCGGAGAGACTGGCCCTTAAGCATAAGGAACCGCCTTAGGGGGGTGGGTAATTTTGAGTCCGGAAGTGGGGAGAGGTTCCCAGTTTGGAATCAACTTCTCAACAACAGGGCAATCTTCAACTTCTCCATGACAACATGACGGCAACGGTCTTGGACAACAACGGCTCTCATGGTGCTCCATTTAAAGTGGGATCAGGTGTTAAACAGGGATGTGTTATTGCCCCAACATTATTTGCTATTTTCATCGCCACGATTTTACATCTTGTCGAGGGGAAACTTCCCACTGGTGTGAGAATTATATATCGAACAGATGGAAAGCTTTTTAATCTCAGTAGGCTGAAAGCAAAAAGTAAGGTAATTACAACCTCCGTTGTGGAACTTCAGTATGCTGATGATAATGTGGTCTCTGCACATTCTGAGGATGATCTCCAAACTATCCTAAATGCTTTTGCAGAAGCATACGGAAAACTTGGTCTCTCACTTAACATCAAAAAAACCAAAGTGCTTCATCAGCAAGTGCAAGCTAACCCTTTGGTGATGCCATCTATCCAGCTTGGCAGGACAATACTGGAAAATGTCGATCACTTTCTCTATCTTGGCAGCTATCTTTCTGTTACAGCTAACATCGAGACAGTGAAATCCAGCATCGTCTGAGCTCCGCAAGTGCCGCGTTAGAGTGTTTGAGGATCGGGATATTTGTAAGAAGACCAAAACACTGGTTTATGAAGCCATTGTGTTACCAACTTTATTGTATGCCTGCGAAACATGGACTATCTATAAACGTCACCTCCAACTCCTTGAAAGATTTCATCAACGTTGCCCTCGGAAAATCCTGCGAATTACTTGGGAAGATAGGCGAACAAATGTCAGTGTACTGGAAGAAGCAAAGACTACTAGCGTTGAAAAAATGATCCTTCAACGCCAACTTCAGTGGACCGGTCATGTTGTTCGAATGCCTGACTGCCGTCTCCCAAAGCAGTTACTTTATTCCCAACTCAAGGATGGAAAGCGGAATATCGGTGGTAAATATAAGAGGTTTAAAGATGTTCTTAAGGCTAATCTAAAAAAAATGCAATATAAACATCAAGAACTGGGAAGCTCTGGCCCATGAACGATCTAACTGGAGGTTGGCCTCTCACAAATGTTCCATGGACTTTGAAGAAGCCCGAGTGCAAGGTGAAAGGGAGAAACGTGCTAGGTGAAAAGCACGTCAAACGAATCCTTTACAGGACCATCTTCCATCTGGTAACCTGTGTCCTCACTGTGGGAAGCTGTGTGGATCTAGAATTGGCCTCCACAGTCACTTACGGACCCATCGCTAGAGTCTACACAATTTTCTTTAGAATTTTCCTCCTTTTAAAATCTCCTTTTTGTAATTTTTATCCTGGAAGACAATCTTACTCGGTCACGAGTGATCGCCTGACTGATTGACTTCCTTAATGGCTTAGTATTCTAACTAAGCTTGGTTTTTTTTTGTGTGACTGACTCCGCAATCCACTTCTTTTGTACTTTTAAGCCAGTTTGCTCGGCTTGCATTAACCAATAAAGCTTTTCGGTTGGAAGCCGGTGTGCGGATCTTCTTGGAAGGAGAAGTACGGCCTCAACACCCCCCAGTGACCTCCAGGCCAGGAGGTGGGGCTCATGGCGGTCGCCCAACTGCCTGCAGGCCGGGGCTTTCCTGCCCCGGATGTCCCAAGTACCAGAGATGTGGACAACGCTGTACAGATCCATGAGCGTGGTCGTTTCCCCCAAATCACATCCACCCCACAATAGTTCATCCAGGAACCACCTTCATGAAAACTCTCTGAATTCATAGAATCATAGAATCATAGAAAAGTAGAGTTGGAAGGGGCCTACAAGGCCATCGAGTCCAACCCCCTGCTCAATGCAGGAATCCAGGTCAAAGCATCCCTGACAGATGTCTGTCCAGCTGCACCTTGAATGCCTCCAGAGTGGGAGAGCCCACCACCTCCCTAGGTAGTTGATTCCATTGTCTTATTGCTCTGACAGTCAGGAAATTTTTCCTGATGTTTAGGTGGAATCTAGGTTCCAGGAAACACATCTGTTTATGCAGCGTTGCGACTCAGAACAGAGGGCGGAGAAGAATCGTAAATGTGTAGAATTTGCTTCCGCGAGATGCGGTGACATCAGAACATCAGAAGAGCCCCGCTGGATCAGGCCCAGCAGGGTCCCTCTAGTCCAGCACTCTGTTCACACAGTGGCCAACCAGCTGCCCCAATGGGAAACCCTCAGGGAGGACAGGAGTGCCGCAGCACCCTCCCACCCATGTTCCCCAGCAGCTGCTGTACACAGAGGCACACTGCCTCTGATACTGGAGGTAGCTTCTAGCCATCAGGGCTAGTAGCCACTGATAGCCTCCTCCTCCTCCTCCTCCTCCTCCAGGAATTTGTCCAATCCCCTTTTAAAGCCCTGCAAATTAGTGGCCGTCACTACATCTTGTGGAAGGGAGTTCCACAGTTTAACTCTGTGCTGTCTGTGTGAAGAAGTCCTTCCTTGGATCTGTCCTGACTCTCACCGATCAGCTTCCTGGGATGACCTCGTTGGGGTTCTAGCATTAGGAGAGAAAGAGAGAGAGAGAGAGAGAGAGGTCTCCCAAGCTCCTTTCTGCACACCAGGCATAATTTTGTACACCTGTATCATGTCTCCCCTTACTTGCCTTTTCCCTAAACTAAACAATCCCAGATCTCATAGATCTCATAGATCATACGAGGATGTAAACTTTCCTCGTAGGGGAGTTGCTCCATCCATTTGAGTTGTCCTTTTCTGCACTTTTTCCAACTCTACAATATCTTTTTTTTTAAGGTGCAGTGGCCACAATTGGCTCAGATGGATTTAAAAGGAGGCTAGTCAAATTCATCAATGGCATTAGCCTTGCTAGTAAAACAAAGCTCCTGTGTTCAAAGCAAAGCAGTTTCTGAGGAGGAAGAACGATGGGCGGGAGGGGGAGAGAATGGCCTTCATGTTCCACTAGCAGGCTTCTCACAGGCTGTGTTGGAAAGAGCATGGACCCGAGGTCTGATCCAGCAGGGCTCATCTTGTGTTCTTATGACTACAAAACCTGCGATGAGGTGCAACTGCGACACAGTGCAAAACCCGTGATGCAGTGCAACTGCAGTGCAAGACATGTGTGTGCAAAAAGCTTCCACTCATTCATGAATTGGAAGGAGCTGAGAGTTTCTCAGCTTCTTAATTTCTTCAATCCATTTTAGTTCTGGTCTTTCCCGCTAAGAAGGGGGGGGGGGATATGCCAGATATTAAAGATAGCAACTCCTAACGAATGAATGATGACTTTTGTTCCTGAGCTTCCTTTAATAGCTCAAAAAGGCATCCACATCGAGGCTTCATTAATGCACACATTTGTTTACATTTAATCAGTCTGCCAGATAAAAGGCAGATGGATAATAATCAACTCAACATTCCTTATATCGACAGACAGCAAGTTAGCGGTTGAGTGTTTGTTAAACATTGATGTGGAATGTTTGGCTGTTTTAGCTGCCAGAGCTGCCCTATCTGTACACTGACTGAATATTCTTTAATTGTATCCATGGAATCCTTCCTAGAAGCAGTGGCTTTTAATGACTATGGCTTTGTTGGACCCGAAGCCAAAGTCAAATGTGGCCAAAAAAGAGGGCTTGACCTTCCTAGGTGGTGCTCAAAACATCCTTCCCACCAAACCACACTAGAGAGAAGAGACCCCCGCACTGCTGGCACATAAATGTCTCTCAAAAGCACCCGAGGGCGAAATGACGCCCAAATCCTGGCGAAAGATTGAGCGGCGATGGGATCGAAGCACTGAAATGAGCGCACGACGGACGCCAACTCAGAGAGAACCAGCCAGCCGGCGATCATCCCAAGCCAGGAAAGTACGCCATGGAGTGTTCGAGGATCGGGATATTTGTAAGAAGACCAAAACACTGGTTTGTGAAGCCATTGTATTACCAACTTTATTGTATGCCTGCGAAACATGGACTATCTATAAACGTCACTTCCACCTCCTTGAAAGGTTTCATCAACGTTGCCTCCGGAAAATCCTGCAAATTACTTGGGAAGATAGGCGAACAAATGTCAGTGTACTGGAAGAAGCAAAGACTACTAGCATTGAAAAAATGATCCTTCAACGCCAACTTCAGTGGACCGGTCATGTTGTTCGAATGCCTGACTGCCGTCTCCCAAAGCAGTTAATTTATTCCCAACTCAAGGATGGAAAGCGGAATATCGGTGGTCAATATAAGAGGTTTAAAGATGTTCATAAGGCTAATCTAAAAAAATGCAATATAAACATCGAAAACTGGGAAGCTCTGGCCCATGAACGATCTAAATGGAGGTTGGCCTTTCACAAAGGTTCCATGGACTTTGAAGAAGCCCGAGTGCAAGGTGAAAGGGAGAAACGTGCTAAGCGAAAAGCACGTCAAATGAATCCTTTACAGGACCATCTTCTATCTGGTAACCTGTGTCCTCACTGTGGGAAGCTGTGTGGATCTAGAATTGGCCTCCACAGTCACTTACGGACCCATCGCTAGAGTCTACACAATCTTCTTTAGAATCCCCTCCTTTTATCCCAGAAGACAATCTTACTCGGTCACGAGTGATCGCCTGATGATGAAAGAAGGAAAGAAAGAAAAAAGGCAGGGTTTGTTTCTTCTGAACCTGGGAGCTGGAAAGAACAGAGAGTCGCCAGATGCCAATCAATCAACTTCGAAAGCTAGACTGGCGGAACAGGAAAGGGGAGGAATGGTTTGTGGTGCAGGTTCAAGGAGAGGCCATAGTTCTCCTGCGGCTTTTTAGGAAGACACTCCCAGTGGTGGAGGAGTGGCACATTTAGAAGTGCAGGAGTTCATCGTGACCGTCCCCATAGCCACGCCCCCACCCCCAGGGAGAGTCCCAAAAGGCAGCTGCATGGATCCACATCAACAAACCAGTTCTAGCAATTTCCATCTCCACTAGGAGCGGGTCTTTTGTAAAGCCAATCTGCCTTAATTCAGGGCCAAGCCACCCCAAAATACTTTCCATCATGACAGGGATAGCTCAGAACACTATACTCTTGCGGGGAAAATTCAACCCCCCTCCTGCTACTGTGAGGACTGCAGCAGAGCTCAGAGGCACCAGGGAAGTTGAAGGGCGGTGGCAGATGATGCTGATTAAAAAATCCGGGCACGTCGACCCTGCAAGCCCTGGGGTCGCTACAACGCTGGGAACTCTGGCAAAAGTGTGGAGGACCGGGACTGGCCCTTTGCGTGAGTCCGGCACTTAAGGGGTTAACCGGCACCGAAGAAATGCCCTTTATGTGGCTTCTGTGAACTTTAAACCCAGCTGCTACCAACCATTCGTATTGAGACAGCAAGCGGCTAATTTTCAAAGTGTTTAATGGAGCAGAACTAATAAGGAATTTCACACCATAAACAAGGAAGTCCATAAAAATCACTGAAGCGGAAGGCTTCAATACACATACCAAGATAGGCTTGCTTAATACAGAGAATTAACTTTACATCAGAGACTCTGACTTACTGATCTAGCGTAGCGGTCTGTGTTGCCGGACTCCGGGCGCCACGCTCGGGATTGGAAGAAGCTTGGTCCTGCCCGGAGCCAGAGACCCGACCCGTGCATGCCTGCACTGTGTTCCCAACAACCCTTTATTCTTGAGGACTTGCCTTTTCTACCCTCCCTCGCCCCCCCCCACCCTTGATGACCAGGTGGGCTGGTTCCACCCTGCGGGGGTGGTGGCACCTCCTGGATACTTTGGGGTACTTTGCAGCTCTTTGAGACTGCTCCCCACCTCTGGAATGTTTATGCACTTCCTTGAGGGTAGATGTAAATGCGCCTTATTGAGGTTATGCAGATGTAGCTATGCAGATGTGACCACGAACAACCGGTCTGCCCAGAACTGTGTCTTCTGTCCCCCGTCCCCCCGCTGACTCCCCTCTTCCCCCATCTGTCTGCATAACCCCCACCCAGGGAAGAGGGGAGTCAGCGAAAAGGGAAAACTATGTCAGGGTTCAACCGTGTGTGATCAGGCTTTCTCCACAAAAAGCAAGGCGTACTTTCAGACACAAGCTCAGGAGAGCCTCTAACTAGAGATCCCCTACTGGGTGACCAGCTGAGTCAGGGAAAAAGAGTTACCAACAGCTACTAGTCCTCAGGGCTATATATTGCCTCTAGTATCAGAGGCAGAACAGCCCTGCATACCAGCTTCTGGGGAACATGAGCACTGGTTGGCCAGTGTGGAAAAAAACCCGCTAGATTAGAGAGACGTTGGTTTAATGCAGCATGGCTTTCCTTCTGTTTTTATTAGAGCCGTCTACAAATGGCCTCTCAAAATTTGCCCCCCACCCTATTTGTGGGCAGAGAAACTGGGGGAACAATTTCACCGAATTTCTCCAGGGGGAGGAGAAAAATTCCACAACAGTTTCTCACAGGTGGGGCTCACCATTGGCAGGGGTTTTATGTAGCACACCTTGTTTCTCCTTTCCTACAGGGTTTTTCTTGCTCTGCCACTGCAAGCTGAACCCTGACAAGACCGAGGTACTTCTGTTGGGGGACAAGGGGAGGTTAGGGGATGTTGACCTGGTGCTGAATGGGGTACATCTGTGAGAGCTGGACTGACCCGGGTTCAAAAGCTTCCCTAGCCAGTGACCCTCAGTCCCAGTCACGCAGGCGGAAGGAGGAGATAACAGCAGTTAATAAAGATTAAAGAGTTTATTTGTAAGACCCAATTACATGGGATTAAGGCAATCAATGCATCTCTACTCACTACATCATTGCAGACTCAAATCCTATACCCCAGTGGTAAGGCTAGATGAAGTGAAGTCCAAGAACAAGACACATGTCGAGACGAGACGAGAAGAGAAGTGAAGCTATCAGCAAGTGTGTTAGCTTTATACCACCTATAAATAGGATATTACTCACCCCAGTTGTATAACCTATTCATCAACATGTTTACTGCTAAACCTGTCCAAGGTTGCTGAGTCATATCATCTTGAGACTATGTCTCGTGACCAGAGACCTTGTGTACTTGAACTCAAGAGACACCCACCAGGTCAGGTGATAATCCCGATGTCAGGTGGTAATCTCGTTCTGCCTATGCAAAACCCAACAACATCTTCCCCTGAAGGACCAGGTCCGCAGCTTGGGGGTCATTCTAGACTCCCAGCTGTCCATGGAGGCTCAGGTGGCAGCTGTGAGCCGGGCTGTGCTGTATCAACTCCATCTGATACGGCAGCTGCACCCCTACCTTCCTAATCACCTGCTCCCATCAGTGGTTCATGCTTTGGTCTCCTCTCGCCTAGACTACTATAATGCGCTCTACGTGGGGTTACCCTTTAAGACGGTTCGGAAGCTATAGCTGGTACAGAACGCGGCGGCTCGCCTGGTTAAAGGCAGCCGCCTACGTGATCACTGTTAAGTTTTGCATGGGCAGAAGTAGATTGTCACCTGACATCAGGATTGTCACCTGACATGGAGGATGTCTCCTGAGGTGAAGTACACAAGGTCTACTGTCACCAGACATAGTCTCAAGGTGATATGAGTCAGTAATAATGTGATAAGTTGCAGTCAACATGTTGTGAAGAATAGGTTATATAACTGGTGAGTAATATCCTATTTATAGGTACAGGGTCTAGGGGTATAAAGACTGACACTTGTTGACAGCTTCTCTCTTGTTCTGGACTTCTACTTCAGGGCAGTCACTTCACTGCATCTCAGCCTTGCCACTGGGGTCTTGGATTTGAATCTGCAATCATGTAGCGAGATGGGGGGCATCTCTTCTGCGTAAGAGAGAAGCTTGCATTGCTTGTCTTAATCCCATGTAATTGGGTCTTACAAATAAACTCTTTGATCTTTATTAACTGCTGTTATCTCCTCCTTCCGTCTGCGTGACTGGGACTGAGGGTCACTGGCTAGGTGAGCTTTTGAACCCGTGTCAGTCCAGCTCTCACATCTGGTTATGGGCCCAGATCACCCAGAGATAACCCAGATGGCGCAGATAACCCTGATTATTGGTCCAGATAATCCAGGACGCAGCAGATCAGCAGTTATAAGGTTAAGAAATTGTTTACGTTTGTAAGGAACAGTTTGGAATGTCAACAAACCAGGAAAGGCGATGTGGCTTGTAAGCTTTCGGCTGGCAGGGCTTTATGCCAGGGATGAAAGAATGCAGCACAACTGAAGAATGCAGGACAGAGAGATGAAGGATTTTTCGTTCAGGAAGAAGCTGGAACGGAGGTGCCAGGCTTGGCAGATCCGAGGCTACTGAACAGTGAACAACGCTGCACACAAGGTTTTCGTTTTCCACAGCTTGCTGGAGTGATTGTCAAGGAGCTGTATCGGGCAAGGAAATATCTCCAGGAGGCTCTGTGTCTACTCAGTTGAGACAAGACTACAGCAGGGGGATCATATTTCTTTTACAGTTTGCTTCTTCGCTCAGCAGCAGCTCAGCTATATCTTGCATTGTGTCAACAAATAGCTTGGATTACAAATGACGTGGATTACGTCTGACATGGGCAAAGTGTCTGGAGCGTGTGTCGCAGCAAAGTCACGTGTGACTGGAACGTATCTTGGGAAACTTGATACAACACAGAAGGCTGTATCAAACCAGCAGGGGCGTGGTTTTAAAACAGCAGAGAAGAAACAGCACGGCAGTTTTTGAAAGACAAAGCTGTGCTTCAAATGGGAAGCCGTTCTTCATTTTCTTCATGTGGGATCACAGAAGAAGGGGCTTAAAATCAGCAGGGGTGCTGCTGATGGGAAAACATTGTGTTTTAACCCAGGACATAACAAAATGGACATTATTTTGTTTTGAACAGAAACTGGCGTGGAAACCAAACTTTCTGTGTTGGACATAAATAAGCGGAAAGAGGAGTTTAAAAGTCATGTTTTTGGAACTGTATTTCTTGAAAGTTTGAATAACTTGGACTCAAGAAAGTGTAATATATGCTCTGAAATGTCAGGAAATGTACTGAATGTATATATGACTGCCATAAGTGTATTGTGTATTTCTCTGTAGCAAAATGTAAAATACTGAATAATTAGAAGGTATGTTTATATGGCAAAGCTAAGAGATGGATTATTTCTTTTATCAAACTGTAATGATGTAATATAGAAATGGAAAGTTTTACTGAGGCAACTATAAAAAGTTAAATGCTTATATGTATGACATGTACATGCATGCATATCACATGATGTTTGGTCATTTAGATTCACAGGCATGCAAACTGTTGTTGGGGAAAGCATTTGGAAAATTGTAATTTTTCACATGAAAGGTAATTTTCACATCACTCCAGTGCTCAAGGAGCTGCACTGGCTAGTTGCTTGCCGAGCCAAATTCAAGGTGTTGGTTTTGACCTTTAAAACCCTATATGGCTCCAGTCCAATCTATCTCAAGGAGCGTCTCCAGCAACACCAAGTGGGCCGCTCAACAAGATCTGCCACGGATGGCCTTCTCCTTGTCCCTTCAGCCAGAGCAGCTAGACTGGTGGGGACTAGGAAGAGGGCCTTTTCTGTGGTGGCCCCGTACTGTGGAACTCTCTCCCAAGTGACCTCCGCCATGCCCCCTCTCTGCTGAGCTTCCGCCGCTCATTAAAAACCTGGCTGTTCAGGCGGGAATATGGGGTGGGTTAAGATTTTTTTTAAAATTTATACTGTTTTAAATGTATTTTATCTTGTTTTTATCCTATGTACATCGCCCAGGGTGGCCGGTTGCCGGCCAGATGGGCGATAAATAAATAAATAAATAACAACAACAACAACAACTGTGTTGGCAGCCTGGCCCCCGTTTTGCATCCTCTACAATGTCCCATACCTAGCATTGTTCCTGGAAATTGTGTGGGAAGAGGGGGAAGGTGGTCACCATATAACATTAATGGAAGTGTGGGAAGCCAAGGTGGCTGCCGGCTGCCAGAGAGGTGATTGTACAGTGAAAGACGGGGCACTCACACTCCTCGGCTACCTCCTAAGTAAGGTAAGTACAAGAACCCCGAACCCAGCCCATAGAATTTATCTGAACTTCTCTTCTCCTTTGAAATTGTTTTCGAAAGCCACGTCTTTTCTATCAAATTGAACAAGAACAGCCGGGGGGGGGGGAATTCTGGGAGAAATTTTCGGCACAGCAAGAGTTTTTATGGCACCGGGAAGAGAGACACGATTGGCATTTCTTGGCGTTGTGGGCATCGCAGTCCAATCCAAAGCCCTTCTTGGCCTCAGGCAGCTCTCCCGGGCTGACAGTCATCATATCTGAGTCATTGCAGGGGACTGGCACATTTGCACAAGATTTTCGTTAAAAAACAACAACAACCCAACGACGACACAGCAGAGTTGGGAGTCAGTGAGTCACGGCTCTGAACACTACGGGGAAAGCCACTTCAGGGGTGGAAAGAGGGGGAAAGTGGGGGGAAGAGAGGCATAGAAGAATCCGGAGATCACTCCAGTTGCAGCACTCCAAGACTTCTATTCCCCACCGCCCTGCCCGCTCTGCCACTGCATTCCGGCTCCTTAGCAATGTGAAGTGTTTTGGAATTAGATTTTACAGCTGCGCCCCCCGATACAAACAAAGCCAAGAACCAAAGGGGGGTGGGATGTTGGGGGGGGGCGTGTGTGTGTGTGTGGCAGCAGCAGCGAGCTCGTTGCTGATTACAATCCTAATCCCCCAATCCCCTTTGCCTTCCCCCAAAAGGGGGGGGGGTGTCCTCTTAATTTTCAGAGAGCCTGACAGAGTTACAGCCCGGATTTGTGGCTGCCATTCTGCCAGGCCGAAGTTTGCGTTTAGATCAATGTTGGGCACCACGAGGCAGATCACTTCTCTCAGATATGGAACGGGGGGAGCCAGAATGCAGAGAGCAAGAGAAGAAGACTCTCACCCCTTTCCAAGCCATCTGTTAGTGCGGGGGCATGGCACGGGAAGGGGAGGGTTTATGGGGGGACACTACACCTGCTTTTGCCAAACCCAAACCTTTGGGACATGATTCCAAGAGCGTTCAAGGAGGACTTGCACGTGGCCTTCTCCCACGTGGGTGAATTTCCACACGCTTACGGGAAGAGTGGAATGTCTGCTTTGCAGGTCAAATCCCAGATAGCGTCTCCAGTTTTAAAAAAGGAAGGCTGGTAGGGTGGCCAGATGTCCTACTTTACAGAGGACAGTCCTCTGTTTTGCAGGGCCGGCAGAGGACATCTGGAGGTGACCTCTATTTGGCAGGCTGTCCAGTCCAAGTCTGCCTTAAAGTCAAAGAACTGTAACGAGGAAGAGCAGCACGGTGACCTTGAAGTTGCCGGTCCACAGTCTGCAGCACCCGGATGGCAGACAGAGCAGAAACACACAGGCCACCCGGTCAGTCTTCTCCACTACACGGAGATGTTTGATAGATTCATAGATCTATCTATGAATAGATAGCCTACAAGGCCATCGAGTCCAACCCCCTGCTCAATGCAGGAAACCAGAGGAGGGGTCTCCCATCCAAGTAATAACCAGGCCTGACCCTGCTTAGCTTTCCACGCTCAGACAAGCTGAGCCGGCGTGAGCCACAGGCCTGTCTTGCATTTCTCCCTAAATCAGTCATCATCTCGAAATGTGCACCTCTTCTTCGCGTACATTTGCATCACAAGTGTTATGCAGATCAGTGTCCCGTGTCTGTGTGTTCTGCAGATCTTTTGTAAAGCGAATTGATCTTCATTGCCCTGTCCAGGCCAAGCCACCCCAAAAGACTTTGCATGACAACAGGGAACAATATTTTGTTGCTGGGAAAATTCATTTCTCCAACCTTGGGTCCCCAGATGTTTTTGGCCTACAACTCCCAGCATGCCCCAGCCAGCATAGGTAGAGCATCCGCTTGGCAGCTTCAGTCCTGGACAGCGTCTTCCATTTTTGTTTTTGTTTTAAATAAAAGGAGAATGCCGCAAGTGATGGGAATTGGAGACAAGATTTTTCATTTTTGTATTTATTATTTATACCAAATAAATAAATAAATTGAACCCGCTATTCCCCTTCAAGAAGAACTTGCTCGAAGTGGCTTGCTTTCAAAAAATATATATATTTTAAAAACAGGCCTAAAAAACCAAAGAGAATCCACCATTCACCTGCAAGGATCAAACAAAAGCAAAAAGCAGCGGCTGCTGGCTCCAATGTCAGCGGGGCTGCATATCCACTCCGGGTTTCAATCTGAACTTTAAAGGAGCCCAAACAAACAGTCAAGCAATGAAACGGAACGACGGCGGAGCCAAATGCTCCTTGAATGCACATGGTCTTCTTCAATGGCTGGCAGGAGGCCGATGAAGAGGATGATGACCCAATGGCGTGGGCCAGGGAGTTTTGCAAAAGGGTGCCACTACCGAGAAAGCCCTCTCGTGCCGCCAACCGTGCTTCTGCCGAGAACGGCACAGACACACGCGACAGGGGCGCAGCAGCTGATCGTAAAGAGAAGGCGTTGGATCTCTTTCATCCCAAGGGCCGAATTCCATTTTGGAGAAGCTGGTGGGGGCGCATTCCAGGGGGGGGGCGAAGGCAAAAGGGGCGGGGCCAACACACACACAAATATTTCCGCTGAAAGCTCTTGCTGCCGGGAACTTAAGGCCTTAGGAGCAGCATTTCGGCCTTTTAGAATGGGGAGGGGGAAACTGCCCAAAAGCCGGGGAAGTCCCAAATATAACTGGAGGTCAGGGGGGAAAGGGGAGGGGCCTTCTGGGGATCACGAGCACAAAGCAAAGGCTTTGTCTCGGTTTTTGTTCCAAGAGGGGTGTGTGTGTCTCTGACCCATACAACAACGCAAAAAAGCACTGCTTGGAGCCCACGTTTGTGCACTCCACAGGAAGGACCCATGGCATAAAAGGCCCACACGTTACCTGTAAGTTGGCTGGGGGTGGGGGCTTTTCGCCGAAGCCCACTCTGGAGATCACCTGCCTTGCCCAGGCGGGGAAACTGTCAGGCAGCGGGACGTATGGTGCACCAACAGAGTCCCCGCCGTAAGACACTCAAAAGAAGGCACCGGGAGAGGGGATTTGAGGCAGACCACTGGGAAGTGCCTCCCGCACCCCACAAGCCTCGGCAGGTCCTGGTGAGAGAGCTGGGAGAGATGTGCCCGGCCAGGGCCGGATTAAGAGCATTATGGGCCTGGTGCTGAGGATTTTGGTGGGCCTTTTTATGGAAATAAATAAAATGAAGACGCAATTTTATATTAAAACAAATTAAATATTTTAATTACCATTAAAGTGCCAAAACTCAAAAACTCCTGCAGCTCATCAGTAAGGGTCTTCCCAATTTCCCCCAAATTTATTTATTAAAAAAGAAAAAGCAACCACAACAAAAAGCCAGGAAGCTTTGCTTGACCAAGAATAATTGTGTTGTTCTTGTTGCTTTGTTTTTGTTTTTTTGTTAAACTAGCATTTGAACAATTGAGCTGCGAATCAGAAAGATCTTTTGCTCGAGGCTGGAGAGAGAGGTCCCTTCTAAATCTGAATATTACAGACCCTAGCAAGCCCCCCATGTGCTAGAAGTTCTCACAAAGAAATGTAGTAACAGTGATTGAAATGCAAAACTACTGAAATGCTAATTTGAGAACAACAGTTCTTGCTAGGTCTTGCCTCAAGCCTGTAATGCCAGATGTGCTTAGAACACCTTTCTAATCTTGAAAAAATCATTAATTATGCTGAATGATAACGATCAGAGCTAACTGTGGGCCTCTTTTCTGTTATGGGCCTGGAGCTGCCGCTCCAATCGCCCCTATGTTAATCCGGCCCTGTGCCCGGCCCATTTCATCCAAACAACAGCCCTCTGTTTATGGGGAGCGGCAGCATCCCCAGGTAGGGATGGGAAGGAATCCTGCATGAAGCCCCAGAAAGCCGCTGCTGGCTGGCAATACTGGGCCAGATGGACCCGGGGTCTGACTCAGCAGAAGGCAGCTTCCGATGTTCCTATTTAAAAATCAGCCTTTTATTCAGAACCATGAGGACTAGAATCTCACTTTACCTTTAGGGAAAAGGCCCAGTGTCGACAATACCAGGCAAGATGGACCCAGGGTCTGACTCAGTAGAAGGCAGCTCCCGATGTTCCTATGTCCCGTACCCAGGGCCAGCCCGAGACATTTTGCTGCTGGAGGCGAAAGACAAGATGGCGCCCCACTTCCCATTCCACGTCCCAAAGCTAACCAGACTGTCAGCTGAATCTTTCTTCGACACCGGCACTGGGAGAGCACCCTCCACCACACCCAAAGGCGCCGGCTAGCTCTCCTCTGGCACTTTGCTGCCGCCTCCTAACATCTGCCGCCTGAGGCGACCGCCTCACTTTGCCTCATGGTAGAGCCAGGCCCCATCTGTATTATTATTATTATTATTATTATTATTATTATTATTATTATTATTAATATTTATTTATCGCCCATCTGGCCGGCAACCGGCCACCCTGGGCGATGCACACAGAATAAAATACATAAATGCAATAAAATACATTTAAACAATATAAAAATTTTAAAATCTTAACCCACCCCATATTCCCGCCTGAACAACCAGGTTCTTAATGAGCGACGGAAGCTCATCAGAGAGGGGGCATGGCGGAGGTCACTCGGGAGAGAGTTCCACAGTACGGGGGCCGCCACAGAAAAGGCCCTCTTCCTCGTCCCCACCAGTCTAGCTGCTCTGTAACACAGCGCCACGCCCCCGCTGCTCGAACTGGCACTAACCAACAGCACCTCCAGGTTCAAGGGGCAGCCAGGATGACGACCACCGAGCTCCGCAGGGCTGGAAGGAGGAACACAGGCAGGCAGCTCGCCCTATTTCGCTCGCAACAGCCTCCTGTCCGACTTTCACTCAGTAGAAGATGGAAGGAGTCCTGGCTCCTTGGCAGAGCCCCACCGGCTGGGGCTGATGGGAGCCCAAGTCCCAAACATCTGGAAGGCACCAGCTTGGGGAAGGCTGGAACAGGCCGCACTGGGAGAGATTTAGGGAGCCACAACACAGCTTAATCTGTCGGAACGCCAGTTTTCCGGACGCAAGGTGTGCCCCCCCCCCCCGCCGCCTCTCCACTGTCCCTGTGCCTGATTTTCCTTGGAGCCCAGAAACGGCTTTCTTCAGCGCAAACAGCACATTGTGTGGGAGGCACACACTGGAGCGCAGGCAGGCACGCGCTCCAGCTTTTTCTCAGTGAGGCCAGCACCGTTCACGGCAGCCAGGGGATCTATAAAAGCCGCCGCCTCCTACACCAGAGACGGACGCCTCCGGTACAAAAGGCCAAGGGTCCAAAATCGCTCTGAGGACCGGCCGACTCGGCCCGCGGCAGCTCCCTCTGATTTGTGACTCGGGCATCGGCGCATTAACAGCCATGATCAGAGAAAACACATTTCTCCGTCTTGCCGGAGGGGGTTCGCAGACAGGTCAGCGGGAAACCAGGCCCGGTGTGGAACGGGCCAAATTTAATTGCTATGTATTGGCCAGGAGGGGGTGTTGATTCATAGTGAGCCTCTTCTTCACGGGACGTGGGCAGGCTTGTTGGATGCTAACACAGTCTTCTTCCCCAACCAAGCGCCCTCTGGACGGACATCTGGAACTGCAATTACAGTCATACCCAGCCAGCTTGCTAACACACCCAGGGTTGGTTTTGCAAGCCATTTCCTCCAATTATGGAATAGCATTTTGTATGCAATTCCCCCCTAATCTAGACGTTTGGGTGTGCGCTTTTCCCTCCCAGGCACACGTTTGCATATATGCGTGCTTTCATCAGAGCACGGCATCAAAAAATTTGGAGACGCGCCGATCCCAAAGGATAACCGTACTTCGGTTTGGTTATCGGGTCAGGACGCATGAATTAGGTTTGCATTAAAACGTGAACCGAGTTAATTTCTTCTCCATTCTTGCTTCGAGGCAACAAGTGGAGGCTCACGCGACTGAGCGCTTTGGGTCAGAACCTTGAGAGGAAGGGGTCCACCCACGGAAAGTCCCTCTGCTCAATTTTTGAAGATCCCGCCTCCCCTGTACACCCCACAGCTCACCCCATTCAGCAAGGGGCTCCCGAGTCTCCTTGTTGCATTTCCGAGGGGCTGCCGTGGAAAGGAGCAGATGGGGAAGCCCACTTCCACCAGCAGAGTTAATCCAGCTTAAATCTGGATCCAATCCTTCCAGACCAGAACAAACAAAAACAAAACAAAAAAACTCCTCGCACATAGAAAGTTAGCAGGTCAGGGGAAAGGTTTGGCTCAAGCCCTTTTGCTTCTAATGCTTATTTTCCCTACATGCTAGGTATTTCTTGTATGTGGGAGAGCGTGGTTATTACTGTTCATTGATTAGCACCCTTCAATTAGAGATGGACAGATTTTGTTAGATCCGTTCTGTCTGCATTTCATGGATTGTCGGACGTCTTTCGTTCAGTCTTCCACTCATTGACGTGACTGGACTTTTCATGGGAGAATATTATTCGTCTGCAAATATGCATTAGCACAAATCCCACTCCCCAAAAAGTAAAAAAAACCGGTCCGCAGAATCTGTGCGACTCAGAGAAAGTCGGTCGGTCCACTGCGGGATCCGCAGGTCGAATTCACAGAAATCCGGCCTGTGCAAATTTCTCCGACGTCCCTCCCTTCAATACGCCCGGAGCTTCACGAAGGACACCAGGAGAGGCCTCTGCCCCAAGGAACTCACAATCCAAGATCCGACGCCAGGGAAAGCACAGAGGAAGGGCCGGGGAATGGAGCGCCCAGGGGTGGCCAGGGAAGAGCGCGCGGTTGCTTTCCTTTAGACATGAATTCGGTTTCCTCACAGGCCGAGAGTTACCGCGGGGCATGGAAACGGCGTGGTTGCTCCAAAGCAGTGCCGTTCAGCCTCTTTCAGCCTGAGGGCCACATTCCAGTTCAGAGAAGCTTGGGGGGGGGGCTCTCATTCCAGTGGTGGGTGGGGCCAAAGGCAAAGGGGTGGAGACAAGATGCCAGCATATTTTCGCTGCGAGCGCTTTTACTGCCAGTCTCGGAGTCTTGGGGGAGGCATGTCAATATTCCAGAATGTTGGGGGGGGCGGGGGGGGGAGGCATGCCGTGCGAAAACCAGCACAGGATTGGCAGTCGGGAGAAAGGGCGAGGGGCCCCTGGGACCTCCACGCGGGCCGGATTCCCACCCCTATGACAGCTGAAACGACCTCCCGCAACAAGCTGCCCTCCATGTGTTGCAGACTTCAGCTCCTGTCGGCCCCAGCCAATGGTCAGGAACCATGGGAGTTGTAGTCCAAAATATCTGGAGGGCCCCAGGTTGGAGTTGGCTGTCTAAAGATTCAGGGTGGGTGGGGGCGTTTTGGGGAGGGGTTTTGGTGGCACCATCGCGCGGGGGTGCTGGCGCCGTGAGGCGGCTCGGGGTGGCAAGGGAGAGGAGTGGGACTAGAAATGTGCCATGTCACGACTCCGGTCAGGGCAACCTGAGACCGGGCAGAGGCCACCAGACCAGACTCGCCCTTCGATCCCCACAGCCTCCCAGCCTCCCAGCCTGTCGCCTGCGTGCTTGTCTCCTCTCAGACTTGACGCCCCAGGGGGCTCAAAATCCACCTCCCAAGCCATGCAGAAGTCTCTTTGTCCTTCTCTCATGCAGGGCAAAGTGACCCGAGAGCAGAAAGAGCACTGACAGATCATTAAAACACCAACAACACACACGCACACAGAATACAGCAACCAAGCCCGCCAGCCCGCCCAGGTTTCATGGTGGAAAAACAGTCTCTTCCAAGAAAATACAGCCCTATTCAGGTAGTGTGTGTGTGTGTGTGTGTGTGTGTGTGTGTGTCAGTGTGTGTGTGTGTCTGTGTATATATATATATATATATATATATATATATATACATACACACACCTCCTGCACTCTTCTCTTCCCATCTCCCCCATTCCCGGCATCAATCATGTTAGAGTTTGGTATTAAAAATAGACCGTTTTGCTTCGGAGCGGCGGCAGTTGGAGCCGGCTGCAAAGACCATCTGCTCAGATTTCCCCAGTTTGACAGAGGATGTGGCCGGCAGCCCCCCGAGACGCAGACAGTGCCCCGGTGAGCGTGTTCAGATCGAGAGTGACCCAACGTGCAACAGGATGCAGCAGAAAGTGTGTGTGTGTGTGTGTGCATACGGTCGATCCAGCCACGAGGCCATGGGGACGTCAGAGCATCTGTGCCGGATCGGAGCAAAGACCCATCTAATCCAGGGTTCTGCCGCCCACCAGGGCAAACCGGTTGCTTCCAGGAAGCCCACAAGCAGACCAAGAGTGCATTAGAGAGCCAGTGTGGCGTAGTGGTTAGAGCGTCGGACTGGGACTGCGAGAGACCCAGATTCACATCCCCACTCAGCTAATTGAAGCTTATTTGTTTATTTATTATATTCATACCCCGCCTTTTTTCCTGCAAGGAACCCAAGGCGGCTTACATTATATTATCATCATCTTCTCCATTTTATCCTCACAACAACCCTGTGAGGTAGGTTAGGCTGAGAGTCCGTGACTGGCCCAAAGTCACCCAGTGAGTTTCATGGCCGAGCGGGGACTCAAACCCGGATCTCCCGAGTCCCAGTCCAACACCCTAACCACTACGCCACACTGGCTCCCAGCTTGTGGGTGAATTTGGACGGGACCAGTCGCCGACTCTCAGCTGTGCCTACCTCTCAGGGTTGTATGCTGCCTTGGGCTCCCTGGAGGAAAAGGCAGGACAGAAATCAAACAAACAAACAAACAAACAAACAAATTAAATAGCCCTCTTCCTTGTGGCTACCATTAACAATCTGAGCTAAACTGCCATTATGCCTGGCGGTTCCTTTTTGTTGCCATAATAGACCTCTGTAAGAAGAGCCCTGCTGGATCAGACCAAAGGTCTGTTTCTAAGAGGATACTGCCGTGAACGCATCAGCCTTCCTCCTCTACGGCCCTCAGCATTTGTTATTCAGAGGCAAGGATGTATCAATGTTGTTAAATCCATTCTGTCAGTGTTTTGTGGACTGTCCGGTGCCTTCGGTTCCGTCGTCTGCTCACTGACTGAACTGGATTTTTTCCGCTGTGGATTCCTCCAACGTCCCTATTCAGAGGTAGACTGCGTCTGAACGTGGAGGTGTTGTTTGGCCATTACGCCCCTGATGGGCGTAACCTCCTCCACAAATCCCTCCCTCCGCGTGTGCCCCCAACTGCCGCATCCTGCGGCGGCAAGTTAAGTATGCACAGAGAACAAAGAACGGCACCTTTTGCACGTCCCAAACTTGAAACCAGGCAGCTCAATGTTCTCGACTGAGGTCTGTCAAATGACCAGCGAACGGATCCAGCTTTGCACGGGTTGGAAAAGCCCTTCATTTGAGACAGTGAAGCCGTCAGGAAAAGTTACAGAGTTGTCAGAGTTGGACACATCGCGCCCGCCCCGTGTGAGTGACGCCACAGCCCCTGGCAGCCCTAGGCGTGGCCCCTGCCATGGTGCACCCTTATAGCCCCCCGAGAGAGGGGGCTGCCCATTCCACCCCCTGAGGAGTGGGCTGCCCCACACCAGGGGTAGGGGTAACTCTGTCTCTTGGAGTCCTCTTCCCTGGCCTTGAACCGTATCAACTGCAAAGCTATGCGCCGCTTCCGGAAGTCTGTCACCTAGTAACTGAGGATGGTACTGCAGGCTTTAAACACACAGAGACGCTTTTAAATTAATTTAAATTAATTAATTAATGCATCGTAACAAGCAAGTAACTCAGAGGCGCACACCCTTACAGTCTCTTGGGTACACATGCCATGTTCCAGGCATCGAGGTTTCACGGTCTTGGAGCTATAGCACGGATGGACGGACAGACAGACAGACATCCTGTTATTATGATTCATTAAATGGATGTTTGGAAAAAGAGACGCCTCTCTCTCGCTCTCTCTTTCTGCCAGAACTTGGGGATCACTCAATGAAATGGGACTGGCAGGGAGGTTTGGGGCAGACAAGCGTGAGCACTTCTCCCCGTGGGGAACTTGTGGGGCGCAAGATGCGACAATGACCACTAACCGAGATTGTTTTCAAGAAGGTTTGTAGGCGTTTGCAGAGGAGAAAGAGGTCTATCGGCGGCCATTGGCCACGATCACGAAATCAAGCCTCTGTGTTCAGAAGCGGCCTGGCCAAGAAACTGGGAACAAGCGGCCATGGCCTTCCTGCCCGTAAACAAACCTCCCAGTGCCGCGTGGCTGACCACTGTTGGAAACAGTAGGCTGGGTTAGAAACCGTCCTGGGCATAACGTAGTAAAGGAAGGGGCGTGTCTAGGGCTGGGCCCTGGGGTCAGATGCCAGAACCCCATAGGGCCCCCCACTCACTCAAATGACTACCCAGAGAACAGCAGGTGATGAGGGGGTTACAAGCCAGGCCAGCATGTGGGCCAACATTGGAGCTGATGCTGCTCGTTATACCATTTTTACTTCCCAAAGAGACGATCCTTTTCTTCAAGCAAACGGCGCTTTCGCATAAATGGTTTGGCATCGGGGCAGAAGAAGCAAACTTCGTTTTTTATACCTGTAGTCACAACGATGGCCCTGAGAGGCAGTGCGGTGAAGCAGTTAGAGCGTCGGGCTGGGACCCAGGGGGGGGGGAGACCCGGGTTCTAAGCCCCCACTCGGCCCACGAAACTCTCCAGCTGGTTTGGACTGTAACTCCTATCAGCCCCAGCCAGCAGGGCCAATGGTCAGGGATGATGGGAGTTGTAGTCCATGCTGGCTGGGAAGGGTGAGAGCAGCAGTCCACCGCATATGGAGGCACCAAGCTGGGATAGGCTGCTGTGGGGGCTCTCAGATCCAGGACTGACCATTTCATGTCCCCAATAAAACCTGGACCGTCAGGGCCGGATTAACATAGGGGCGATTGGAGCGGCAGCTCCAGGCCCATAACAGAAAATAGGCCCACAATATAGGGACGCACGGCACGATTTGAGTTAGCTCTGATCGTTATCATTCAGCATAATTAATGATTTTTTCAAGATTAGAAAGGTGTTCTAAGCACATCTGCATTACAGGCTTGAGGCAAGACCTAGCAAGAACTGTTGTTCTCAAATTAGCATTTCGGTAGCTTTTTGCATTTCAATCACTGTTACTACATTTCTTTGAAGCACATGGGGGGCTTGCTAGGGTCTGTAATATTCAGATTCAGAAGGGACCTCTCTCTCCAGCCTCGAGCAAAAGATCTTTCTGATTCGCAGCTCAATTGTTCAAATGCTAGTTTAACAAAAAAACAAAAACAAAAACGAAACAAAGCAACAAGAACAACACAATTATTCTTGGTCAAGCAAAGCTTCCTGGCTTTTTGTTGTGGCTGCTTTTTCTTTTTTAATAAATAAATTTGGGGGAAATTGGGAAGACCCTTACTGATGAGCTGCAGGAGTTTTTGAGTTTTGGCACTTTAATGGTAATTAAAATATTTAATTTGTTTTAATATAAAATTGCGTCTTCATTTTATTTATTTCCATAAAAAGGCCCACCAAAATCCTCAGCACCAGGCCCGTAATGCTCTTAATCCGGCCCTGTGGACCGTGACCCCGTCTGGAGGCATCGCCGTTGGCGAATTGGAGGAGAAACCGACAGATGAGACGCTTTCTCCCCGGTGCAGAAACCGGGGGTGGGGTGGGGGGGTGTTGTTGTTGTTTTTTGCCCTCCCTGCCCCTGCCGGTGACGACGAGGGACGCCTCGGCTTTCCAAGAGCAGACGCAGGCCAAGGTTCACAGGAGCGTCCTGAGGGGCGGGATTCTGGGCAGACACATGTGTGCGACACAGATGGAACAGCAGCGTGTGGCGGGGAGGAGAGAGAACACACACACACGTGCAGAAATAGCACAGGGGCGGGCTGAGCGGCCACACAGGCAGGGCGTCAGCCCTGCTCCTTCTTCAGGGCTACATCTGGACGACTCTGCCCTGACGAAGCCATTTGTGAAACCCAGAGGCATGCTGCTGTGCTGACCAGCGCCACCAATCGGGCCAAAAGGGGCGCCCCGTTTTGCCTGGCGTCGTGCCCCCTCCTCTTTCGGTCGGCATCTCCCAGAGGCAACTTAGGGCACAGGGGAGCTGGACCTCTTCCAGCCCAGGGGCCAAATTCCATTTCAGAGAAGCTCTGGGGGGGGGCATTCTGGTGGTGGTGGGGGGGGCAAAGGCAAAAAGGGAGGGGCCAACACCCCACCCCCCAAACACCGGCATGTATTTCAGCTTAAAGCTCTTACTGCCAGTAATTTAGCTTTAGGGGAGGCATGTCAACCTTTTAGAATAGGGGGGAAACCGTGCAAAAGCCGGGACACCACCAAAGAATTGGTGGTCAGAGGAAACAGGGGAGGGTCAGGGAAGAGGGCACGTGACCACCGGGGGGAAACCAAGGAGGGCCGTATTTGGCTTGCGGATCAAAGGTTCAACACCCCTGGTCTTAGGGTATCAGAAGACAGCTTGCCTTGTGGGGGTGGCGCAAAGGGCCACTTGGCATAAGGATCTTCTGTTGGGTCTGGTAGACTGCATCTATAGGCAGATGCTCCATTTAGCTGTCCTGACCAAGAGCCTTCGATTGATCTACCTCCCCCTCTGCCGTGAATTTGTCGTCTCATCCCCCTTCCAGCGTGAGCACAGACAGAGCCCTGCCGGCTTGGAACCAAAGTTCCCACTGAAGCCCAGCAACCTGTTTCCGAAGGTGGGCAGGCAGGAGCCCATGAGTGGGGTGTGAAGGTGACAGCCTCCCCCCGGCACTTGTCCCCGGCACCGGGCATTCAGAGTGCCTTCGCAGAAGGAGATTTCGTACGAGCGATCGTGACTCGCAGGAAAGGGTAGCCCTCCCTCTCCGAGAATGTGCCCGATCCCTTTCAAGAGCTTTGAAAGCTATTGGCCACCATTATGAATTTCAATTCCAGAAGTAAATTCTGCACCCCTGAACCCCGGGGGCCAGATGGCTGCAGCACACCCCCTTCCCCCACCCACCAGCCTGACATTCTAACTGGTGGTTTCCCAGCTTTTGCCCAGTTCCCCTCCGCTGCCCCATTCTGGAAGGCTGCCCCATTCTGGAAGCCAGTGTGGTGTAGTGGTGAGAGTGTTGGATTGGGACTCGGGAGATCCGGGTTCTAGTCCCTGCTTGGCCATGAAACTCACTGGGTGACTTTGGGCCAGTCACTGACTCTCAGCCTAATCTACCTCACAGGGTTGTTGTGAGGATAAAATGGTGAGGAGGATGAGGATTATGTAAGCCGCCTTGGGTTCCTTGCAGGAAAAAAGGCGGGGTTATAAATATAATAAATGAAATGAATGAATGAATGAAATGCCTCTCCAAAAGCTTACGAGCTCTAAGCTCAAATATGCTGGTATTGTTTTGGTATTTGGGCCCTGCCCCTTTTGCGATTGGCTCCGCCCTCTCTTGCCTTTGGCCTCACCAATGTGGCCCCCTGAGAGCTTTCCCAGAATGGAATTTGGCCCTCGGGCTGAAAGACGTTCCCCACCCAAGGGTTGATTGTGGGATGTCGTCGAACCGCGGGTTGTCGCTGAAATGTGGGTTATCGTGTCGTCTGAAATCAGCTGAGATAATAAACTATGGTGAACAACCCACAGTTCACAACCCAAGAACAAACCATGGGTTCTCTTCATTGGCTGTTCATGGTTAACAAGCCACGACTAGTTGTCTGAACCCAGTCACTGTGTCCTGAACCTCCTGCTCATCTTTTCCCTTTGGCAATCCACCCACCCACCCACCCACCCCACCCTGAGCTCTAGTATTAGAAAGAGAAAAACTTCTTTCTGTCTGTATTTTTTCCAATATTGTATGAATCAGGCTTGCATCTCTCCTCCTCGCTCTCTTTTTCTCTGGTCGAGAGTTTTTAAATTACATTTGATGAGGTTAATAAGCCTGAGGCAGAGAGTGGAGACTCCCTTGGGTGGGGGCAATCTCCCCACCAACTGGAGATCGAAAGTGGCCAGAATAGGGCCTGTTCCTTGAATTCTCTGCTCTTCCTCCCCCCCCCCCGGCTGACAATTCCTTCGGGGGGGGGAAGCTTTATTCTCTCTCTCTCTTTCCCTCCTCACAAAAGCTGACAGAAGAAGAAGAGAGAGAGAGCCCTCATTATTCTCTTTTTCTTCCTAGCACACTTGGGCTGGAACATCCAAGCCCGGTCGCTGGCTGACAAATTGTCTCTGAAGGAGCTTTCGCAACAAGGAGCACAAAAGAGCCATCACTTGGGTCGGACTCCAGGCCCTCTCAGCTGGGGCAGAGATCAAGGTCACAGGTGTGTGTGTGTGTGTGTGGGTGTTCAGGAGGGTTAGCATTTGGGGGGAATTGCCATAAAATGCTCTGAGCGTATGGAACAGAACAGGATATAAATCTAATGCTGCTGCTGCTGCTGCTGCTGGAAAAGATGAGGACATGTAGTGAGCAAGCTCAAAACAGTGGTATGATTTTAAAGTCTTTCCGCACCCCACAATTATTATTATTTTTTTAGTCCATTTTCTCAAATTGCTGTCAAGGCGGTGACAGGCAGTGCATCATTTTATCGGTTTGCCGGTTTGAAAGTTGCGTCCAGGGCAATGCTGCTTAAAATTCGGTGGGTCTGGACTGGTGATGGAAAGGAACTCCATACGTGCCCAGCGGTAATTTTCGATAAGCATCATTTCTGTTCCTTTAAAGAAAGGCGTCAGCTCATTTATTCAGTCCCTGTACTCCTCCTGCCCTTCAGCCCCAAGGCGTTCCTGGAGCAGCTATCAAATACAATGATTAAAACAATTATTCACTGAATTCAGTAAATCCAATGAATACGTATAGAACAGTGTTTGCGGGCCCAGTGAATGGACCAGACCGGGTTTCTCATGGGTGAAACAACTAAGTAGATGTGAGTCTGGATGAGACAGCCTAATAATAACAGAAACAGCAACAACAACTATTATTTGGGGATGCATCTGATCATAATTTAATTTTAGCCATTTTTATCCTAACTCAATTGTAAAGAGAGAGATTATGGGTATTATGCCAAAGCGAAAAGCACGTCAAACGAATCCTTCACAGGACCATCTTCCATCTGGTAGCCTGTGTCCTCACTGTGGGAAGCTGTGTGGATCTAGAATTGGCCTCCACAGTCACTTACGGACCCATCGCTAGAGTCTACGCAATCCTCTTTAGAATTTCCTCCTTTTATCCTGGAAGGCAATCTTACTCGGTCACGAGTGATCGCCTGATGATGATATGCCAAAGGAAGAGGGGATTTACTAAAACACCCAGTCAGAGGAGGAGACAGGGCCAGCGCCAAGGGTCGGCAGGGTCGGGCACCGGCCGAGGGCCCACACCCCAGCAGGGGCCCACTGATAGGAGCCCCCAGGACTTGCTCCTCCCTCCTCTTCCCCGCTGCAGCCTGCTCGTTCACCTGCCTCTCTCGCTCTGGCCCAGGCAATGGTGGTGGCGAGAAGGAGGAGGAGCAGGAGATGCCGTGGGCTGTGGCCTCCTTGCGCGCTGCCTGGATCTCCGCGTGCCGAGCAAGCAAGGGGGAGCCCTGAGGAGGAAGAGGAGGAAGAGCAGGAGGCGACCATGGCGGTGAGAAGGGAGACTCACTGATGGAGGGCGTCTTTTGCGGGTGTCCTGCCCAAGGGTCCTCCAAAACCTGGAGCCGGCACTAGAAGGCGGGAGGGATCATGGGGCCAAGAAGAAGAAGAATTCCCCCCCCCCTTTCCTAGGGCCACTGCCACTGGACAAATGTGTGGGGAGTCTATTTTGGTTAGACTTTCCAGGGGTCACTGGGACAGGCGGGCTACAGTCACCCAGCCAGGCACTCCTGCTGCTCCCAAACGGTGTGCGCAACCCACCCGGGAGATCTTCTCGCTTCAGTCTGTCCTCCACCACCCACCAGAGATCAGTAGCGGTGCCAGCGGCGGTTGGCTCTAGCCTTTCCGACCTCAACGTGCCAGACCGGAGCCTCTCCCAACTGTGCAGGTGCACCCCACCGGGATTCAACCCAGCCGAGGAAGGAAGGAAGGAAGGAAGGGAAGAATGGAAGAAAGAAAAGCAAGCCGCTAGTCCTCCAACATGGGGTGATTCCCCCCCCCAACACACTTCGCTCGAAAATTCAGGACACCCGCCTTATCCGCCCCCTCCTTGCAATCCAGGGCTCACGCAGCTGGCGACCCTCTCCAAACGCGGGGCGCACGCAGCTCCTGGCTCTCAGCCCCCCCACCCGCCCCCGGACGCCAAGCCCCCGCCAACGACGCAGCCAGAGAGAGCCCCCTCCAGCCTCAAATAGCCCCCATTCGGGGCTCCCGGCGGCCCCTTCTTGCCCCAATGCCGTGCGCCCCGGAGGAACTGCAGGGCGCACGGAGCTCTCCAAAGGCGCGCGCGCCTCGCCTAAGCGGCCTCCACAGCCGCGCCTGGCCGAGGGAGGGCGCGTCCCCGGAGCTCTCCCCGCCGCCTCTCCGACCGCGCTTACCGGCGTCGATGCAGCGAGGTGGGCCAGGACATCCTGGGGCTCTGCAGGGCCGGTCGGAGCGCGGCGTCGCGGGCTCCGGCCGGGCACAGGTAGCGCTCGCTGTCCGAGTGGAAGCGCTGCTGGATGCGGATGTGGGTGCGCGGCTGGCGCCAGAGGTGCTTGGGCGGCTTGGCCAGGCCGGCGCCTTCGCGGCTCAGCTCCAGGGCGCGGCGCGCGGCGCTGTCCTCCATGGCGCGGTGCTGAAGCGGCCACGTGGAGACGCGGGAAGGGAGCGAGGGGGCAAAGTTTGGCCGGCGCGCCGCGGCTCCTGTCGGCTGCCTGCTCCGCGCCGGTGGGAAGCCCTTATATATGTGTAGCCGCCCGCCGGTGACGGCGCGCTCCGGGAGAGATTTATGGACGGCGCTCCTCCAGCTCATTAGCCCGGCGAGGGAGGGAGGGGGGGGATGGCTCTTTTGACCGCCTTCCTCTCCCGAAAACGCTCAGACCAGAGGCGACGGGGAAGGGCGCAGCCCCCCCCCCCCGCTCCACTAGCTCATTAGCCCAGGGAGGGGGGAAGATTGAAGAAGGAAAGCGAGTAGCGTTGACCGCCCCCTCTCCAAAAAGCCATGCAGCGCTCAGACCAGGGGCGACCGGGAGGGGCGCGCACTTGCGCTTCTTTCTCTCCCACCCCCGCCCGCACAGGAGCACCCCGAGGCTGTGGTGACTCCGGAGTAAAACTAGCACAGCCACATCGGTCCTCCGCAGAAGGAAGCGCACACACAGGCGGCGCAAGGCCCCACCCAAAAAACCTCTCCCTCCAAAACCAAATCCTCTCTGGCTGCCTTTTCCGTCTCCGTCTTTGCAGCCCACACATTCCTGGCAGGGGTCGGGTGAGTCCCAGGGGCATTCCCAAGGGCTGGCGGGAGCAAAGAGCAGCCAGCTCTGGGAAAGGGATCGAGTTTCGGGTATCCCTTCCCTTCCTCCGGGACCAATTTTGACAGATGCCCAAGAGAAAAGCAGCCGTAGCCCTCCACTTCAGTCTCACGTGCAGAAGGGGTCAGTCTCTTATGCTGCTATTTATTGAACGAGGCATTCAATAAGTTCCTCTAGGCATTTTACAACATCAACAAATAAAATCACAATAAGATCAACAATATAAAACTAATACACTTGGCCAATGCAGAATTAAAAATGTATCAGGTGTACAAGGTAAAACCACTGTGCAGAGACTAAGATTAAAAGCACACACACAAAGATACTCAGGTGTTTTTTGTAAAACAACAACAACAACCAAACACCATACTCCAAAAGATTTTAAAAGCCTGGGAAAACAGGAAAGTCTGTTTCAAAAGAAAGAAAATGGAATTCTGATGGCATCTTTCAAAATGGTCAGATTTATTAGGGTAAAGCTTTTTTTTCTTTTCTTTTTTCTGGACTTGACTCTGCTTCATCAGATGCATAAAGTGTTGGTGCGTGTGTGCGTGAGCAGCAGAGTGCGTGTGCGCATGGGAGATTTAAAATCCTGTCTGTGTGCTAGCAGAGGCCTGTTATTCCACACACAGATCTTCCAGATCTCAGCTCCCCCCTTTTCGCAGTGTGCAGCGTGTTGTGAAGATGCCAGCCCAGCCTGCCTGTAATCCAACTTGCTTCCAGCTTCCCCGTTTGCAGATTAATCCATGGAGTCAGGAAACACTTTGTAACACCACAGGTCTAATTCTACCTGTTTATTCACTTAGCAAGTAAAGTTCTACAGAGTATACATTTCCTAGTTACAGCCCATGCGCAGAGTATAAATGCATAGCAAGCATTACATCCAGTGGAGTAAGTTGAGCTTCACTCCACCTCAGCAAAGAAGTTACATTGTTGCAGTGACAAAAGTCCAGCAAGAAGAACAAAGGAGAAGAGAGAAAGCAGTCCTGCCTCTCTCTAAGATGGCTTCAGACAGAAAACAAGTTAGCACGTCATCAGAACATACAAACCATGTGACCAGCTCATAATGCTCCCACGGTCTAGGCTTCCCATGCAAAAAACACGAGAACCCAGAAAGACATAACAAACTTGTTTACAGCCATTCTGTTCTTTCCATGTGTAAACAGTGTGCTACAGCTGGTGAAGTGATACATATCACAACATAAAGTGTTGTCTGGCTGCCAACAGGTAAATATATTAAGAAGAAAGAAACAATAGTAAACAATACAATTGGGGAAATGCTTTGAAACGCAGGTGGTCTGGAGCCTGTGACTTCTGCACGCAAAGCTTAAAAGGCATCCAAGAAAAGCGCAAATCCCAGAGGACTAGCGCCCCTGTTAGTCTATTTCACCAACCATCAGGAGTCTTCTGGCATCTTAAAGATCAATTTATCGCAGCGGGGAAGTGGTCTCAGACTGGAGTACACCTCCGTGAATGGGGCGATGCTAGGTACTGAAAAAAAGATCCGGGACTCAGGCTCCCACCCCAACAAAAAGCACAAATTTGCACATGCTAATTTACATATGCTCTAAAGTCTGTGAAGGACCCTGCCTCCTAAAGACACCCCTATTTGTAAATAATTTTTTTTAAAAAAAGGATTTATGGGCAGGGGAAAGGAGGACATTTGATTTCTGAAAAAGCTCAGGCAGAAAGATTCAAGGGGGGGGCAGCAGGAGGAGGGGCAGCACATGAGGGCAAAAAGGCAGCTAGTCCAGTGGGATCCAATGCTAATCCTGGCCTGTGGCTCACGCCGGCTCAGCTTGTCTGAGCGTGGAAAGCTAAGCAGGGTCAGGCCTGGTGATGACTTGGATGGGAGACCCCCTCCTCTAGTTTCCTGCATTGAGCAGGGGGTTGGACTCGACGGCCTTGTAGGCCCCTTCCAAACTCTATGATCTATGAAATCTATGAAATCTATGATGCAGCAGAGATCCTCAGGGCCCCTGTCCCTTTCGTTCAGCAAGTGCCCCTGGACAGCTGGGTGGTGGGGCAGAGAGGGCCTCCCAGAGATCTGGGGCTGCAAGTGGAAGATTCAGGGCTCCAGCCCTAGTGGGCCACCCCCTAACACTGCCTCTGTCCATGAAGTGGGCGCTAGTCTTAATTTGCTACTGGACTCCCCCGTTTCCCAACTAGTACAACAGCTGTAGCATCCTATCAACACAATGTGTCCATCTCTGACAGCTCCCTAACTTTGCGTAGCTTGATGGCTTTGCTGTATCGAGAGCGGAAGGCTATTCCTTCCCATGCAAAGCCAGGTCCAGTCGCTAGCAGGAAACACTGAAGGCACATCGCTGCCAACAAAATTAACCAAAATGTATATAGACTGCTGAACTGTCTCAGGAGACCACCATTTCAGGCTCAGGGAGTGAAATCCCTCCTCCAAGTTTTATACAGCACTGGTCCTAACAGTCCATTCATCTTGGCTTCTGCTGTGGGTACAAGGTGAACATACATCACTCTGAAGAAGGATGAAAGTTGTCCAGTTTCAGCATCCACCAAGAAGGGTGAAGTGAAAGAGAAATTATTACTTAGTTGATTTACTTTCCTCACAAAGAGCCACGGGCAGCTAACAACCTCTATAAAACAGCCCACCACATAAACAACACCAAAATCGTGACTCGAAAGTCACAGATATATAATAAAATGCAATAAAACCATCAACACAAATCAATGAATCAAAAAACAAAGGAGCCCTTGCCTATATCCCCAAAGCCTGCACAAATTAATAGGTCTTCAACAGGTGCTTAAAGGATAACAGCGTCAGTGGACAGTCAAATCTCTACTGGAAGAGTTTCACATCTGGGATGCCACCACCGAAAAGGCCCTGCCACATGTGCTAGCTCCATGGGCCACATTCCTCAAGAGCAGCACAAGCAAAACCTCTCTGGCTGATCTTAAATCCCAGGTTGGCACTGGAGAAAGCAGCCCATCGAGTGCCTAGGTCCTGAGCCGTTTAGGCCCTGGTACACTAGCAACAATTATTTATTTTTAAAACTTACATACTGCTTCCTACAATAAAATCTCTAAGCACTTTACACTCAAAAATCTTTAAAAAACCACAGTTAAAATACACCATTCATAAACCATTGCAACTGCAACAACAAAGATAAACAAATTAAACTACATTAACGAACAGGCAAGCAGAGAGCCCTTTCTCCAAAACACCCAATTGTTGGGTGGTCTCCTGGCTTACCCACACCCCATACCCCCGTCTGAGAAGGTCGAAAAAGGCCTCCCCAAAAAGCTTAGTCACTGGCAGTAAGAGCTTTGAGCGTGCATATGCTGGTATTTTTGCTCCACCCATTTTGCCTTTGGGGGCCCCCCGCCCACCTCCGGAATGTGGCCCCCGAGAGTATCTCCAAAAATGGGATTCAGTCCTTGGACTGAGGAGGTTCAGAGAGCAGCCTTGCTCTAGGGCAGTGGTTCCCAACCTAGGGTCCCCAGATGTTTTTGGCCTACAACTCCCAGCATGCCCCAGCCAGCTACGCTGGCTGGGGCATGCTGGGAGTTGTAGGCCAAAAACATCTGGGGACCCTAGGTTGGGAACCACTGCCCTAAAGCAACGAGATGGGCACGTGGCAGGGAAGCGTCCCCGTAGAAGAGCTCTCTTTTGGCCTTTGCTCTGCCTGCAGCTACTAGCCCTGCCTCCGCCTTCCTTTCCAGTATGCATATTAAACTCTTTGCAGCGTAGTCGTGGCAGGACCGCCAGATGTCCCGGCCCGCCACTCCCAGCCGGTTAGCCAATGGGGTGAGGGATCATGGGAGTTGCAGGCCTAAACTCCTTGAGCTGGGCACCAGCAGCCAGCGCAGGAGATGTGAAACTGGGTGCGTCGTCGGCGTGCTCAAATCTCACTGTCCGTATCGACACACGTGGGCAGAGGCGTTCTGCACCAGCTGCAGCTGCCAGACAGTCTTCAAGGGGAGTCCCATGGAGAGAGCATTGCAGTAGTCCAGTTGGGCCGTTAGGTGCTAGGTTGACCTCGGAGGTGCATAATCCAAGCAAGCGTCCCCTCAACGTCTCCCCTCTCTCCGCGCGCCCCCCCCTCACCCCATACCCCCAGAGTCGACCATGCATGACTGGATACAGATGTGGGCAAATGCCACAGGAAGGACTCCTGCGCGGACCAGTCCGCTCTGCTCCTTGTAAGCCCATCTCGGCATTAGGACCCTGAGCTCGGCTTGCCCTGAGTAGCAGCCACAGACGCAGAAGTCCTAGCTCAGCTTCTCCTGCAGAAAGAGAGAGCTCTTCTTCCCCAGAGAACAGGCATGTTGAACCTCAGGTCTGCACTGCAGGCCAGTTCTGGCAGACTTGGGGTCCCAATCCGGCCTTCCAAGGTCCCCAGATGGCCATGGCCCTTCTCCTGGTCACGCCTCTATCCCACTAGTCCAATTGTTACTGGTGTTTCCCCCGCTGTTGCGCAGTTTCTCCCCATTCTAAAAGGTTGAAATGTGTTGGGACTTGAAAAAGATACTAGGAGAGGATATATTGTGGAGTAATATCCTTCCTATCTCATGTTAGTGAGATCAGCAGAGCAGTAGAGTCCCTTTCCAGCTTAAAAGAAGCTTAGATTTGGCTAGTGTTAGCCAGTTAGCATTTGGTAATCCAGGGTGCTTTAAAGCAGACTGGATTTCCCTGGTTTTGCCCCCTTTTCTCTCCCTCAGAACAATAATCACAGAGACACAGTCTTGTAAAAGTTAAAAGTAACATTTACTCACTCAGATTATGCAGTTTCATTCAGGCAGGCTTAAAAGCGTTTCTTACAGTTGGTTACAAGTTCATTTGGAAATACTTGGGGTCTGAACTTGTGGAGTTCAGACCAGCAACTCTGGCTACATGCTGCTACAAGGACCACGTGGAGACAACAACCTGGTGGTGCCACACTCACTCCAGTCTGAACAGAAAGAGGAAGAAGCTGGGAGCAACGCCCACTTCCTGTTCAGGCTGTTAATAATTCACTGAGTACCTTCTAGGAAAAGCACCCTAGAAGGTATCCGTGATCTTAACCATTTCACCCAATTACCTGGTGAAACATGAGTCATGGGGTTTTGACTGCAATTTTAATTATCCAACAAAATGCCTCCCGGCTGCCGCCCCGCATCATCTGCCGCCTGAGGTGGCTGCCGCACTGTGCCTCATGGCAGGGCTGGCCCTGGTCATGGCGGCGCCAATTCTATCTCCCTTGGGAGGGAATTCTGAAATTGGGGTGCAACCACAGGGAAGGCCCTCTCCTTTTGTCAACTCGTGGTGTATGTCTCCCACTGGGGCTACTCAGCGAAGGATTCCTCGGGCAACCTAAGCGCACAGGATCCCTTTCTAGGGGTGGGGCGGGGGACAGAATTAGATGCCAGGCAGGCGATGCTGGTGACTCCTATGTCAGTGGGACTCCTCATCCCTTGCAGCTTTCATCCTGAGCTTTATAGGAGCTATCCATGGTGCTGCAGTGCACTCCACCCCCCCCCAATAGGTTCACCACCATGGATGGCTCCTATAAAGCTCAGAACAACAGCTGCAATGGACAAGAAGCCCCACTGGCATAGAAGCCACCTGCCTCCCCTGGTGCCAGGGCTTGGACCCGGCTCCTTCTGGGTTCAAAACAGACGCTCCACCACTGAGATAAGGCCTGTGGCTCACGCCGGCTCAGCTTGTCTTGAGCGTGGAAAGCTAAGCAGGGTCAGGCCTGGTTATTACTTGGATGGGAGACCCCCTCCTCTAGTTTCCTGCATTGAGCAGGGGGCTGGACTCGATGGCCTTCTAGGCCCCTTCCCACCCTGTGATCCTATGATATATCCTATGACTCCATCAGGATTAACTGCCTGTCAGATCACCGGCTCCTAGAGCCATTTAAAGACATCAGTAACAATCCAGTCCCTGCCCTTGGGTTTGCAATCTAAAGGGAATGATGAGAGAGGAAAAGGGGATAGGAAGGGAGGAGGAAAAAAACCTCATGCACCCGTTCTTAAAGTTACAGTTGTTATCGCGACCAACTGGGCTAGGAAGCCACCTTTGATCGAGTCAGACTATTGCTCCTTGTAGCCCAGTATTGCCTCCTCCGGTTCATAGAATCATAGAATCATAGAAAAGTAGAGTTGGAAGGGGCCTACAAGGCCATCGAATCCAACCCCCTGCTCAATGCAGGAATCCAGGTCAAAGCATCTCTGACAGATGTCTGTCCAGCCGCACCTTGAATGCCTCCAGACTGGGAGAGCCCACCACCTCCCTAGGTAGTTGATTCCATTGTCTTATTGCTCTGACAGTCAGGAAATTTTTCCTGACGTTTAGGTGGAATCTGGGTTCCTGTAACTTGAGCCCAT
This sequence comes from Shinisaurus crocodilurus, assembly GCA_021292165.1. Lineage (NCBI taxonomy): Eukaryota > Metazoa > Chordata > Lepidosauria > Squamata > Shinisauridae > Shinisaurus > Shinisaurus crocodilurus. The sequence continues at coordinate 59,038 of JAHFWL010000508.1, forward strand.
TATTCCGTGTCCTGCAAACTGGGATGAATGAGAAGAGATCTTTGCCCTCCTCTGTGTGACATCCCTTCAAATACTGGAAGAGTGCGATCATATCTCCCCTCAGTCTCCTCTTCTGAAGGCTAAACATGCCCAGTTCTTTCAGTCTCTCCTCATAGGGCCTTGTTTCCAGTCCCTTTATCATCCTTGTTGCCCTCCTCTGAACCCTCTCCAGTTTGTCTATGTCCTTGTTAAAGTGAGGTGCCCAGAACTGGACGCAGGACTCAAGATGAGGCCTAACCAGTGCCGAGTAAAGGGGAATTATCACTTCCCGCGATTTGGAAGCTATACTTCTATTAATACAGCCCAAAATTGCATTTGCCTTCTTTGCAGCCACGTCGCATTGCTGGCTCATATTCAGTTTGTGATCTACCACAATTCCAAGATCCTTCTCACTTGTAGTATTGTTGAGCCAAGTGTCCCCCATTCTGTAACTCTGCATTTGGTTTCCTCTCCCTAGGTGCAGCACTTGGCATTTATCCCTGTTAAATTTCATTCTGTTGTTTTCGGCCCAGCGCTCCAGCCTATCGAGGTCACTTTGAATTTTGTTTCTGTCTTCCAGAGTATTAGCTGTTCCACCCAACTTTGTGTCATCTGCAAATTTGATAAGCATTCCCTGTACCTCCTCATCCAGGTCATTAATAAAAATGTTGAAGAGCACCGGGCCCAGGACCGAGCCCTGTGGTACCCCGCTCGTTACCTCTCCCCAGTTTGAGAAGGAACCATTGATAAGCACTCTTTGAGTCCGATTCTTTAGCCAATTGTGGATCCACCTGATAGTTGTTCCATCTAGCCCACTCTTAGCTAGCTTACTAATCAGGATATCATGAGGCACTTTGTCGAAAGCTTTGCTGAAGTCCAGGTATATAATGTCCACAGCATTCCCACAGTCCACAAGGGAGGTTACCCAATCAAAAAATGAGATCAGATTAGTCTGACAGGATTTGTTCTTGACAAATCCATGCTGGCTTCTAGTAATCACTGCATTGTTTTCAAGGTGCTTGCAGACTGACTTCTTTATAATCTGCTCAAAAATCTTCCCAGGGATTGATGTCAGACTGACTGGCCTATAGTTCCCAGGTTCCTCCTTCTTGCCCTTTTTGGAGATGGGAACAACATTTGCCCTCCTCCAGTCGTCTGGCACTTCACCTGTCCTCCATGATTTCTCAAAGATAATAGACAGTGGTTCTGAGAGTTCTTCTGCCAGTTCCTTTATTATTCAGATCCTCTGAAGTGGCAACTTTGCATGCATACAAATCAAACTACCGTATTTTGCTATTCCCCGGTCAGTTTCCCAGGTTTGCTCACGGCCTGGGGAGGTGGAAGAGGCCGGCTCGCCGCCAGGGCAAGGGGGACACAATTATTATTCACCTCTCGCCCTGCTCCTGCCCCCCCCCATGCCATGCCATGCCTCGGCCTCACCTTCCCCTCCCTCAGCTTGCAAGGGTGAGAAATGCCTGGCAAACGCAGACGGGCCCTCGGCTTTTTGGCAGGAGAGCCGTTGCTCTCTGCAGGGGAGAGACTGCCGGCTCGCCTTTTCGGGGTGCCAAGCCGCCTCCCGCTCACTCACTCTCTCTTAATTATATCGCTTGCCTACTCTCCAGTCTCATAAAAAAGAGAGAGAATTCAAACAGTGGCTGTAATTGCTCAGGAAGGGCCCCCCTTCCCCCCCTGGAAAAATGATTTTCCTAGCCGCCAGGCAAAAGCAGGTTGAAAAATTAAAGGCAGTGAGGAAACCGCGAGTGGTTCCCTTCCTTTGAGGGTGCGCTCAGGAAGATTGATGGGGCAAAACGTGAGCTGGGAGTTGGAGGGTTAGCGGCAGAATGGGGCATCCATCTCCCCCCCCCATCTTGTGGACAGCTCTCCATCCCCCCTACCTTGAACTAACCGCGTTCTCATTCGCCTGAGCCCCTATGGCTACGTAATCACACAGGACTGGGGCAGATCCATCTAGGACTTCATTTATTTCTTATATTTATACCCCGCCTTTTTCCCTGCATGGAACCCAAGGCGGCTTACATAATCCTCCTCCCCATTTCATCCTCACAACAACCCTGTGAGGTAGGTCAGGCGGAGAGTCGGGGACTGGCCCAAAGTCACCCAGTGAGCTTCATGGCTGAGCGGGGACTCGAACCCGGCTCTCCCAAGTCCTGGTCCGACACTCAAACCACTACGCCACACTGACTTAAGCATTTCTTTTCTTTAAAAGATAGGCTCTGGGGCTCAGACCACCGTGTAAGTGTTTCATGTGGAAACCCTTCCCTCTAACGGCAACAAGAAACCTCAGATCTTTTAAAACATATACCTAACTCAGGAGTTAAAGGTTGAAAATGCCTCTGCTAACGAAAGCCAGTGTGGCGTAGTGGTGAGAGTGTTGGACTGGGACTCGGGAGATCCGGTTTCTAGTCCCCGCTCGGCCATGAAACTCACTGGGTGACTTTGGGCCAGTCACTGACTCTCAGCCTCACCTACCTCACAGGGTTGTTGTGAGGATAAAGTGGAGAGGAGGATTATGTAAGCTGCCTTGGGCTCCTTGCAGGAAAAAAAGGCGAGGTATAAATATAATAAATAAATATAATAAATAAGGAAGAGATTTAAGCGAAGGAAAATTTGTGGCCCTCGAGAGGTTGTTGAACTGCAACTCCCAGCATCCTGGCCAAGGCTGATGGGAGCTGCTGTCCAACGACATCCATAGGGGCACAAGTGGCCCGGCTGAGGTTAAGGGATCTGTGCTGTGAACCAGCCCGGTCCGTCTTCAGATATATTGCCCCAGCCGCAATCTCAAGTTGGTGGCCTTAGGAACTGCCGCCATCTCTTGGTGTCTCCCCTCTGCAGTATGTGGAACAACGAGACTGGCCTACCTCACAGGGCTGTTGTGGGGATTTCCACCATACTTTTCAGCGAAACGCCTGGAACACTTTGAAAGTCCAGCCAGTAAATGCCAACAGTGCAGAGAAGTAAAACCTCTGATGCAAAGCGGCTGAAAGTTGCGTTTGGGGCGGTGGCTTTTTTTGGCTTTTGAGACCATTCAGACCGGGAGGGTCAAAAGCTCAGCCCAGGAACCCGACATTCAGGAATGGACTACTCACCAGGTGGGGCGGTGTCAAAATTTCAGCCTAGGAGAGAAATAGGAACTCAACCTAGCGGGTACTCCCCTTCTGATCGGCCAAAAGATGGGGACATGTGTGAAAATAGTGTAAGAAAGCCTGGAAAAAAGAGTGGAAGAGAGAAAAGAGGAGGAGGAGATGTTTTACTTCCGTTAGATCAGCTTGGGCCAACCTCGTGCCCTGCAGAGATGCCGGACTGCTACCCCCATCAGCCCCAGCCAGCATGGCCACTGGCACTCTGCAGGATCAAAGCCTTCTCTTTTAGCGGAAGAGTTTCATCCCAGCGGCCTTTGTTGACTTGGCCCTCCAAGCCCTCAGGAAGCTAAGCGTTCAGGGGGAGGGTTGGAAATCCCGTTGTCTTGGCCACAAAATTACTAGGTGGCCTAGTCACTGACTCTCAGGCTCCCTGTCTACAATTCGTGGATAACAGAATTGTCCTACCTCGCAGGGTTACTGTGAAAATGACTACTAAATATTTCTGGCTAGGACGTGGTGTAAATTAGGGATGGGGAAGCTGTTTCAGCCCAAGGGCCAAACCGCAAAACGGGAAATGTCTCAGCGGGCGGGCGGGCAGGTGCAGACACACATTCCATCTATAGGCAGGGCTGAATGCAGAGTGGGTGAGGCCAAATGTGGTTGTTACCATTTTAAGCCTATTCAGAAGTAAGCGGGGGCACGGCCCCTGCACGCCTGCTCAGAAGTAAGCGGGGCTGAATCACTCAGCCGCACTACCAAAGAGCATCCCAAAATACTAAGCCTCTGCATGCCTACTCACAAGTAAGCAGGCCAAGACTCTGCATGACTACTCACAAGTAAGGAGGTCTCCCACCTGCAAAATGCACTGCTCAAAATCTTTGCCACTGTCTGGGCATTTAGAGGTTAGATGCCTTTAAATACCCTCTTATCTCCCATCAGTGATTGGGAGAACAGCAGAAGCAGCAGCAGTGAAGCAGGAGCCCACGATTGGTGGAAGCATTCCCTCCTCTAGCCACTTTCCCCTCAGTCCACAGCCTCATAAGACCCCCTTTCCACACTTCCCACTTTCCTCAAGGACTTTCTCCTTCCCAACTCCCCTTCGCAGCCCATGAAGCACACTGGAGACCGACAACAGCACAAATTTAATTTGCCGGTGCTCTTTCCTGGATGCTTTTCACCACTCGATGCACATAATGGCATTTGGGTACTTTCTGTTTTATTTTCCAATTCCTTTGCTACTAAATAACCAGCACTTAATTTGCTTCTCGCTGCACAGACCGCGGACGCAGCCCACCCCTCGCTTTCACAGCCCGTGCGCTCTCTGTTTGCACTGGCGGGGGAATGCAGCAGCCTTCCCTAAACACTTCTATTTCTGCCTTGCAGAGGCGGTGTTAGGGGGCAGCCCACTAGGGCGGGAGCCCCGAATCTTCCATTTGGAGCCCCGAATCTCTGGGAGGTCCTCTGCCCCACCACCCTGCTGTCCAGGGGCCCTTGCTGAAAGAAAGGTCCAGGGGCTCCAATGATGATCTCTGTGGCATCGGATCCCCCTGGATGAGCTGGCTTCTTGCCCACGTGTGCTTCCCCTCCTGCCGCCGCCGCCCCCGCCCCCCCCCCCGTGAATCTTTCTGCCTGAGTTTTTTTCTGAAATCAAATGCCCTCATCTCCCGTCCATGCATCCCTTCTGGGTGTCTGTAGGAGACAAGCTCCTTTAAAAGCACGCGCACAAAGAGACTTTGGAACACATGCACATTTGTCCATTTTGGGGGGTCCTGTGGGCCTGAGCCCCGGATCTTTTCGGTAGCTAGCACCGTCCCTGCAGCTCTGGAAGCGTCCCCTGCAAAAGGCTGTGCTTTGACCTCAAAGCAGGGGTGCAGAGTTCCCTTTTGGAGAGAAGTGCTCGGGGGTGGGTGGGTGGCGGCATTGCAGTGGTGGGCGGGGCCAAAGGCAAAGGGGGCAGGGCCAAAACACCGGTTTGTTTGACCTTGAAGCACTTCCTGCCAGTGACTCGGCCTCGAGAGAGGCATTTCAACCGCTCAGAATGGGAGGGAAACATGGCACCGAAGCTGGGAAACCATCACATTTTCAGTGGTGGGGGGAAAGGGGGCGTGTCCTCCTGGGGAACCTCCTGGGGCCGGCTTGGGCCCTCAGGCTGCAGGTTCTGCACGCCTGCTTTATAGCTTCCATCCAGCATTGCTACAACCTCTGGCCTGAACCGAGATAATGGTTTTTATTGGTTTTAACAAGCGATGCCGCCGAGTTTCATAATTAATCCACTCGCTGGCCGAAACTCGTCCATTCGTGACGCTCAGTTTTGTAGCGAGCCTGGATCAGTGTATGACGGATTAACTATTAGGTTTCAGGATTCAGTTTGGAGCATGCATAGTAAAGTACTATATGGATTCCCCCTCCCCCCACATTTTTTCCTAGTCCTCCTTCCACCTGGACCCCCCCCAAAATAAACTTACTTAGAATCATAGAATCATAGAAAAGTAGAGTTGGAAGGGGCCTACAAGGCCATCGAGTCCAACCCCCTGCTCAATGCAGGAATCCAGGTCAAAGCATCTCTGACAGATGTCTGTCCAGCTGCACCTTGAATGCCTCCAGACTGGGAGAGCCCACCACCTCCCTAGGTAGTTGATTCCATTGTCTTATTGCTCTGACAGTCAGGAAATTTTTCCTGATGTTTAGGTGGAATCTAGGTTCCTGTAACTTGAGCCCATTATTCCGTGTCCTGCAAACTGGGATGAACGAGAAGAGATCTTTGCCCTCCTCTGTGTGACATCCCTTCAAATACTGGAAGAGTGCGATCATATCTCCCCTCAGTCTCCTCTTCTGAAGGCTAAACATGCCCAGTTCTTTCAGTCTCTCCTCATAGGGCCTTGTTTCCAGTCCCTTTATCATCCTTGTTGCCCTCCTCTGAACCCTCTCCAGTTTGTCTATGTCCTTCTTAAAGTGAGGTGCCCAGAACTGGACGCAGTACTCAAGATGAGGCCTAACCAGTGCCGAGTAAAGGGGAATTATCACTTCCCGCGATTTGGAAGCTATACTTCTATTAATACAGCCCAAAATTGCATTTGCCTTCTTTGCAGCCACATCGCATTGCTGGCTCATATTCAGTTTGTGATCTACCACAATTCCAAGATCCTTCTCACTTGTAGTATTGTTGAGCCAAGTGTCCCCCATTCTGTAACTCTGCATTTGGTTTCCTCTCCCTAGGTGCAGCACTTGGCATTTATCCCTATTAAATTTCATTCTGTTGTTTTCGGCCCAGCGCTCCAGCCTATCGAGGTCACTTTGAATTTTGTTTCTGTCTTCCAGAGTATTAGCTGTTCCACCCAACTTTGTGTCATCTGCAAATTTGATAAGCATTCCCTGTACCTCCTCATCCAAGTCATTAATAAAAATGTTGAAGAGCACCGGGCCCAGGACCGAGCCCTGTGGTACCCCGCTCGTTACCTCTCCCCAGTTTGAGAAGGAACCATTGATAAGCACTCTTTGAGTCCGATTCTTTAGCCAATTGTGGATCCACCTGATAGTTGTTCCATCTAGCCCACTCTTAGCTAGTTTACTAATCAGGATATCATGAGGCACTTTGTCGAAAGCTTTGCTGAAGTCCAGATATATAATGTCCACAGCATTCCCACAGTCCACAAGGGAGGTTACCCGATCAAAAAATGAGATCAGATTAGTCTGACAGGATTTGTTCTTGACAAATCCATGCTGGCTTCTAGTAATCACTGCATTGTTTTCAAGGTGCTTGCAGACTGACTTCTTTATAATCTGCTCAAAAATCTTCCCAGGGATTGATGTCAGACTGACTGGCCTATAGTTCCCAGTTTCCTCCTTCTTGCCCTTTTTGAAGATGGGAACAACATTTGCCCTCCTCCAGTCGTCTGGCACTTCACCTGTCCTCCATGATTTCTCAAAGATAACTTGAAGTAGTCTCTTCATTTATTTATTTATTATTATATTTGTATCCCGCCTTCCCCCCCCCAAGGAACCCAAGGCTTACCTAGTGCTCCTCCTCTCCATTTTATCCTCACAATAACCCTGCGAGGTAGGTCATGCTGGGAGTCAGGGACCCAGTGAGCTTCAAGGCCGAGCGAGGATTAGAACCCAGATCTCCCGAGTCCCAGTCTGACACTCTCACACCACTATGCCTCCCTGGCTCTCCCTGCCTCCTGAGCTGCTTCGAAGGCCATGGGGTCCATCCTCATACTGGCAACGGCGGGCAAACATCACACGACATCACCACGCGGGCAGGCCCCATGAAAACTGCTGACCAGAAAGGGGCCCACATAACGTGGCAGCGCGATCCGAAACGAGGGCTCCCAAGATGCACCACGATATTGTGCATGTGAAAAAACTCGTATGCATGGAACTGGAGTCCGTATTAGAGGAGAACACTCGACCGAGCTCACAGGGAAAAATTCGGTACTTTCTGATTAAATTATGAATTCATTTGGGGAAAGTTTGCCGATGACTAGCAATGCCAGAATATTCATGCCTTCCCCCAATCCGGCACCCTCCAGATCTGTTGGGGCATGCTGGGAACAGGGCCGGTGCTACCATTAGGCCAACTAGGCAGCCGCCTAGGGCGCAGGGCTAAAGGGGGCGCCAGAAACACCTTGAAAAAAAATGCAGCGCTCTCAAGTGGGAAGGGGGGCGCTAAATATCTGATCTTGCCTAGGGCACCAAACTGCCTTGCACCGACCCTGGCTGGGAATTGTAGTCCCAACAGATCTGGAGGGTGCCGGATTGGGGGAAGGCCGATTTATGCAATCTTCAGCACCGCTCTGCATCTGAGCACTGTAATAACTCGCCGGTATTTCAGCTTTAACGTAAGTGTCACTGTCTGTACTTTGTGCATTTCCTTTCGCTCAGCTCCTTGTCCTTGCTGCTTCCCATTTCCCACACCGAGACTCACAGATATGAATGAGCGAACTTAGCACGACCTTCCCCAGCACGGGGCCCTCCAGTTGTTGTGGACTTCAATTCCCATCAGCCCCAGCCAGCACCCCCAATGGCCAGGAACGTGAAGAGTTGTGTAGCCCCAGACATCCGGTGTTCTAGAGGCGCCTTAAGAAAATACATTTAGAACAGGCTTCTGCAACCTAGCGCCCCCCCCAAGACACGTTGAACTGCAACACCCATCATTCCCAGCTGGCAAGAAAGGCTGGTCTGCCGCAGCACCGAGCATGTGGAGCACCCTTTCCCCGAGGAACACACATGGCAAGGAAGTAGTTTTATTGCTCGGCTCTGCAAAAAAAAAAAAAAACATGACTTGCTGACTGATTGCATTTCCCCGGCGTTTTCATTGCGCGCCACCACAGGCAAAATGGATTTTTTCCCTTGAAAACAAATTTGATTCCACTTCCATTTAACAACAACAACAACAACAACAAAATGCTTCAAAATTTGTTGCTGTTTGGGCAGGCTCCCGCCCAAATTGTGTGCAGAATCAAACGGCCAGCAAAAAACAGCTGACCCCCCTGCTCTTCCCAGGTTGGGAATCTCCTCCACTGTGGGATCCTTTGCCCCATTCGTTTCAGGCAGCTGAAAATATTCACACATTTTTATTTTTCAAAAAGCCACCCTGAAGGGGGAAAGCTGTCCTCTTTGTGCAGCAAATCCCCCGCAGTTTTATTTCTTTCCACATCAGACATGGCGGGGGGGGGGGGGGAGACACCATCAACAGCCACAATAATGACATAAAAAGGAAGGATTATTTGGCTCCTTGCTTGAAGGAGGCCAGACACCAAAATTGCACTGCAGGATTGGAAGCTAGACAGGGGCGATTCGGGTGGGGGAGCCAGAGGGGGGAGATTTACCCCCCCCCCAGCGCATGTAGAAAGGTGCACAAGAGGGGTGAGGGGGAATCCTTCCCCCCCTCCGCCCCCCGGGGAGATGGAGAGAGAAGCAGAGGCTTTTCTCTGTACAGGCAAACTGAGCAGGATCGATAATTTTGAAGGATTTATTTAAGGGGGGGCGCTCAGCGGGAGAGCAGCAGCCGATGGGGAGAGGAAGGAATCTCTCTGAACGCCGCAACAATACCGATAATAATATTTTGCGTTTAGAGTCCTGGAAGCGTTTCCTGTGCATGGTTTCAGCAATCCTGACAAGACCCTTGTTGTTAGGTAGGCCATTATGATTCTCCCCATATTGCAGATGGAAGACTGAGGCCAGGCGAGCCCCCCCCCATAGCTAACAATTTGGCGTGATATTATTATTATTATTATTATTATTATTATTATTATTATTATTATTATTATTTATCGCCCATCTGGCCGGCAACTGGCCACCCTTGGCGATGTACACCGATAAAAATACAAGATAAAAACAGAATAAAATACAGTTAAGCAATATAAAATTTTAAGATAATTAGCCCACCCCATATTCCCGCCTGAACAGCCAAGTTTTTAATGAGCGGCGGAAGCTCAGCAGAGAGGGGGCATGGTGGAGGTCACTCGGGAGAGAGTTCCACAGTACGGGGGCCGCCACAGAAAAGGCCCTCTTCCTCGTCCCCACCAGTCTAGCTGCTCTGGCTGAAGGGACAAGGAGAAGGCCGTCTGTGGCAGATCTTGTTGAGCGGCCCACTTGGTGTTGCTGGAGACGCTCCTTGAGATAGATTGTTTCTGAACGTGGAGGTTCTGCTTAGCTACTGGGAATAAACAGATCTCCTCCGAACAGATCAAGGGTGCTGAACCTCTTCCTGCCCGAGGGCCAGATGCCAGATCGGAGAAGCTCGGGGAGCCGCATTCCTGGGATGGGTGGGGCCAAAGGGAAAGTGGGCGTGGCCAAAGAGGACAAGGGAGGGGCAAACACCAAAAACACCAGCGTGGTTTGAAAGCTCTTCCTGCCAGTAACTAAGCTTCAATTCCCGGCAGGATCTTAGATGCAGAAGTTGCAGCGCTTGATGGAGGTTCAGGAGAGCTGCTCTGCATATGCTCAGAGGCACTCTTCCCTTGAGAACTATCATTTTCTTTTATGTATTTATTATATGTATATCCCATCTTTTTTCCTCTTGCACAGAGCCCAAGGCAGCTGACATAATCCTCCTCTCCTTTTTATCCTCACAACGACCCTGTGAGGCGGGTCAGGATGAGAGTCAGCGACTGGCCCAAGGTCCCCCAGTGAGCTCCATGGCTGAGGCGGGACTCAAACCCAGGGCTCCCCAGTCCAGCACTCTCACCACACGTTACATCCCATCTTCACAACTTTGAGGCCTGGTGATTGTAACCAAGCGCCAGCGGGACTCCCATTCGGCCCTGCAAATATCAGCCAGCCAGGGGGTGAAGGGGCCCCAGGAAAGCCAGGAAGAGACTAACAACTTCCTTTGTGCCCCATTCATTTCAATGGGGCTGCTCTGCACAGGACTCACCCGGGATGTTACCCAAGGACTCCGAAAAAGGAGCGGTCAAAGGCGGCCCAAGACCCCCTCAGAGGTCCTCTGGGTCCAGCGTTGGTGAAGAGACGTTATTCCAGGCACGGGGAGTTCTCAACTGCGAATTTTAATAGGCTTGGGCCCCACCCAAAGCTCAGCTGCAGGACATCACAGGCACGTTGTCAAAAGTCTACTCGTGAGGAGGGCCTTGCTCGCGAGGAGCCCCCTTCAGCAAGCGGGCACTCCCTCGCCTGGCCGCCGTCCGAGCCGGGATCTCTGGGCTCAGCCGCACCAGCACCCACCTCTGCCTCAGACGCCAAGCGCCCCTCCTCCCGAGGAGGGAGAGCTGAAGCCGTCGGCCCCGAGCGCCCAGGACCGTCTTGGGCAGCTCCCTGGGGACATCTGAGCCCGGGGACAGGGAATCACTCAGCCCCGAGGGCCAGACGCCATGCCAGAGAAGCCGGGCCGGGCGCCCTGCGGATGTGTTGGACTGCAATTCCCATCATCCCCAGCCAGCATGACCAATGGACCGGGATGATGGGAGCCATGGTCCAGCACCGTCTGGAGTGGCCTTCCCCAACCGGGCGCCCTGCAGAGGTGTTGCACTACAACTCCCATCAGCCCCAGCCCGCATGGACAATGGTCAGGGATAATGGGGAATGTAGTCTTACAACATTTGGAGGGCCACACGTCTCCCACCCCTGAGAAGGTGGACGGTGGGACGTTTCCCTCCCTTTCTCATGCTAGAGCCTGGGAATCCGCGGCTGGTGGGTCGCTGTGGGAAATTGATGCTGGAGCGGAGAGGCCTTTGGCGTGATCCAGCTCTGCTCCTCTTATGCTCCTACCTTTCAGGAGCGTCACTCTGTACAGGCTCAGAGGCCATCAGAGCTGTGACATCCCTTAGGGTGCTCAAGGACTACAAGCTTTTCTACACGGGGCTGTTAATCCGCTGCATCCACTTTCGGTTTTGTCACGGAATCGAGACCCGAGCACGACACGAGGAGCATTTCCTTCCCTGCTTTTCCACTACATAACCTCTAGGTGGCGCTGTGGTACAGTGGAAGAGCACAATTGCAGAAGTGGAAATAGCATTTTCTTTCACTTTCTTTAAATAACACCGCCTTTTCCTTCCTCTAAAAAAACTTGCCGAAAGTGCTCTTTAAAAACAGATGTGAAACTGGAGGGTCACAACGTCATCTAAGGAACCCCAGAAACAACTGTGAGTAGAGAATGACAAGTGCACAATAAATGCCTCATGTAGAAAAGCTCATCGTTATGTTATGTTTACAGTTTTTTGTTTTTGCTTTACTGTGCCAGATACTTGCCCCAATTCCTCCTCTGGGTTTGCTCCTCGTGTTATTACTGAATGAAACTCTGCTCCGTACCTTAAGATATTGGGGTCCTCCGTGCAAGCAGGGGCGGACTCCTCAATGGTGAAAACGACCCTTCTGCGCTCCAGCTCTGGCACGTGGCCGAGATCTCCGAGGGCCGCATGCCGGGAGGCGAGCGGAGGAAGCAACGGCGTCCCGGAAAAGCGTCGCTTGACTGCGCTGCCAGGGGGCGCCCCAACGCATGGGCCCAGGTCAAGTTGCTCTCGGGATTTCTGGAAGGCAGGAGAAAAAAAGTGGGGTCAGTAGGAAACTCATTTCAGCCAGCGCGGTGTAGCGGTAGACTGAGTGTCAGACTGGGACTGGGGAGATCCCGGCTCGGGTCCCCACTTAGCCGTGAAGCACGCTGGGTAACTTTGGGCCTGTCGCTGACTCTCAGCCTGACCTACCTCACAGGGCTGTTGTGAGGATAAAGCGGAGAGGAGGAGGAGGACCACGTACACCTCCTTGGGCTCCTTGCAAGAGGGGAAAAGAAGATGGAATATAAATGTAAGAATTATAATAATAGTTCATTTATTAAATTTCTATACTGCCCAATAAGTTACAGGAACCTAGATTCCACCTAAACATCAGGAAAAATTTCCTGACTGTCAAGAGCGATAAGACAATGGAACCAACTACCTAGGGAGGTGGTGGGCTCTCCCACTCTGGAGGCATTCAAGGTGCGGCTGGACGGCCATCTGTCGGGGATGCTTTGACCTGGATTCCTGCACTGAGCGGGGGGTTGGACTCGATGGCCTTGTAGGCCCCTTCCAGCTCTACTTTTCTATGATTCTATGATTCTATAATAGCAAACGCTCTCTGGACACTTTATACAGAGGAAAACCCTAAAAATACAAAGAACACCCCCCCTGTAAAAAAAAAAAACATAATAAAACCGGTGTGCAAAAATGTAACAATCTTAAACAATCAATCATAAACATTGAGGCTGGTGGCTGCTGTTCCGTCATAATTTAGTTTGCCTGTCTGTACAATCAACAGAAGTTCTTGCTCGTATGAACTTTGTTCGTGTAAAATCGGTGCCGATTACGGATGTTCCGGTGCTTTTAAAATTACATTCCTGTGATGTGGGCATCTATGGTCAGCAAAAGTGGACTACGAATGAGAGCCCTTACCGTTGCAGAGAGACGTACTACAAGCCTGCAAAGAACAACGCCCCCCCCAATCATTCAATGGTCCGAGGCGAAGATCTTACAGTTGTCAATTTTGTCTGGATGCTCATTTAGTTATATGGACTGCTTATATTAAAGTATATATTTGAAAAACAGAAGTGCTGAACGTTTTCTTTTTGTTTTAAAACTTTTTTCTTCATTAATGGTGTTGTGAATGTTTATTGCGAATGGATTTCCCCCGTTTTGTTGTTCTTTTTGTACGTGTGGGTGTCCCCCCCCATCTTTTCCCTCCCCTCTGTTATATTTGCAAATAAAATTTAATTAAAAAAGAAGAAGAAAAAAAGCAATTAGCAGAATCTTCACGTTCAGAAGAAGCATACTTCTGTATACTAGGTTCTGGGACACTCACCATAGGAGAGGTTCGTGCCCTGCTTGTGAGACATCTGGGCTGCCCACTGTTGGAAACAGGGTGCTGGGCCAGATGGACACGTTGACACATGCAATCCTATGCAAGTTTAGGCAGGAAAAAGACCTACCACTCCCAGCATGCCCCAGCCAGCAGAGCTGGCTGGGGCATGCTGGAAGTGGTAGGCCTTTTTTTCTGTCTAAACTTGCATAGGATTGCACCTGTCTTAAATGTGTGGCATTGTTAAAAAATATGGACCACAGCTGGCCAAATAGCAGTTCTGAAACCAAAGGAGCTATAGATACAAACAAACAAACCACCGAACAAAAACTGACCACCCCAAAGCCAGATCAATCTAATTTCTTCAGAAAAAAAGGCGCTTCTTCAAAAATGAATTTTGGTCGGATGGGGAAGGCGGAGGAGAAATCCACGCCATGGGCAAATGGTACTCGTCCTCCTCAATATGGAACTGGGGGAGATAAAGCACTACCGCCATCTATTGACCATCAGTTGCAAGGCAGAAAAAGCTGAACCTGGAAACCTTCCTAAATCCGTCCACTGCTGCGCTTTCCTGCTTGCATAAGCATACCCGGTGTTTGAAAAAGTAACATAAGCCCCGCCCAAAAGAGGACAGGTCGCCCCTGCCCACCCCCACTGGGAATTACAGAGCACTTTTCCTTCCCAGTGCGCTTAACAACAACCCTGCAACGTACGTCTTTATCATCTCCCTTTGTCTTTCTTTCTTTTTTGCACACGGGAAACTGAGGCACAGGGAAAGTCATGACCTTAAAGGTATCCTTCCCACGGCTCCCGCTTTCTCCTCTTTATTACATTTTTGCTCCAGATGTTTGAATGTTGTCATTTTTTTTTAACAGAATCATCATCATCATCAGGCGATCACTCGTGACCGAGTAAGATTGTCTTCCGGATAAAAGGAGGAAATTCTAAAGAAGATTGTGTAGACTCTAGCGATGGGTCCGTAAGTGACTGTGGAGGCCAATTCTAGATCCACACAGCCTCCCACAGTGAGGACACAGGTTACCAGATAGAAGATGGTCCTGTAAAGGATTCATTTGACGTGCTTTTCGCCTAGCACGTTTCTCCCTTTCACCTTGCACTCGGGCTTCTTCAAAGTCCATGGAACCTTTGTGAAAGGCCAACCTCCATTTAGATCGTTCATGGGCCAGAGCTTCCCAGTTCTTGATGTTTATATTGCATTTTTTTAGATTAGCCTTAAGAACATCTTTAAACCTCTTATATTTACCACCGATATTCCGCTTTCCATCCTTGAGTTGGGAATAAAGTAACTGCTTTGGGAGACGGCAGTCAGGCATTCGAACAACATGACCGGTCCACTGAAGTTGGCGCTGAAGGATCATTTTTTCAATGCTAGTAGTCTTTGCTTCTTCCAGTACACTGACATTTGTTCGCCTATCTTCCCAAGTAATTCGCAGGATTTTCCGGAGGCAACGTTGATGAAACCTTTCAAGGAGGTGGAAGTGACGTTTATAGATAGTCCATGTTCGCAGGCATACAATAAAGTTGGTAATACAATGGCTTCATAAACCAGTGTTTTGGTCTTCTTACAAATATCCCGATCCTCGAACACTCTATGTTTCATTCGAGAAAATGCAGCACTTGCGGAGCTCAGACCATGCTGGATTTCACTGTCGATGTTAGCTGTAACAGAAAGATAGCTGCCAAGATAGAGAAAATGATCGACATTTTCCAGTATTGTCCCGCCAAGCTGGATAGATGGCATCACCAAAGGGTTAGCTTGCACTTGTTGATGAAGCACTTTGGTTTTTTAACAGAATAATTGAATAATCATTGAAGGTGTCCTCTATTTGATGGGCTGCCCAGTCCCAGTCTGGTTTCAACATAAAGAAACATAAGACAGGGGTGTCCAGGTGTCCTACTTTAGAGAGGGCGATCCTTTATTTTGGAGGGCTGGCAGAGGACGGTCCTCTCTGTGAAGGTGTTCCCTGTTTCCTGGGCTGTCCAGTCCAAGTCTGGCTTAAAGATAAAGAGTCCTAAGATAGGGTGGCCGTGTGTCCTACTTTTGCAGAGGACAGTCCTCTATTTTGGAGGGCTGGCAGAGGACGGTCCTCTCTGTGAAGGGTCTTGCATTATTTGTTTATTATTTCTCAAGCTGCACCAGATAATCTTGCATGTGCAAACTGGTGTCCTCGTTTCCCCTCTTTTTGGGGGGTGATGCATTTCCTCTTCTTTGTCAAGGCATCAGCGGCCACCCTGAGCGGGAGCTTCGCCCCTGAGCGATGGGGTTTGAGCCCCACCGGTCCTGACAGCTGGGTGGGGGGAGTCGGCAGCCCCGGCTAGGAAGGAGAGTGGGGGGGAACCTATCCTTACAGCCAGGTTACCAGGGAGCTGTGTAAAAATAATGGAGGTGATTAGGACTTGTTTATGCGGCTAATTGCCCGCACGCCGGGCCGGTCAATCATTCTGCCGCATCGTGCTGCGGGCTTCTGGCTGTGCTCTCGGGCCATAATGGGTGGCCCGGCGCCAAGGCCCTACATGAGGAGCTCCTAATGACGGCACATTGAGGGAGGCGGCAGCGAGGTGGAAAACACACACAGATGCTGCAAGGAGAGAGCCGAGTGTGTGTGTGTGTGTGTGTGTACAAGCGATGGCTGGGGCTTGGGGGGGTGCCGTGTTGGGCGGGAGTGGGGCGGACTGCAGGAGAGATTCAGATCAATTGCTGCGGGGTGGGGCACATCTTAGACCCGGGGTGCACAACCTCTTGCAGCCTGAGGGCCACATTCCATTCCAGAGAAGCTCTCGGGGGGCCGCACTCCAGGCGTGGGCGGGGCCAAAGGTGAAATGGGCGGGGCCCAAAATGCCGGCCTGTTTTAGCCTGAAGCTCTTACTGCCGCTCACTCAGCCTCAGGAGAGACATTTCGACCTTTCAGAGCAAGGTGGGGGGAACTGCACCAAAGCTTGGTGCTTGGGGGAAAGGGGGAAGGAGCCATCGGAGGTTCTGCACCCCTGCTTTAGCCCCTGCGCTTCTTATGGAGGGGGGGGGGCTTCCAGACAGCGGTTCGGCCAAAGGGCAGGAGGAAAGTGCTTGAAATCAATCAATCATAAGAACATCAGAAGAGCCCTGATGCTGGATCAGACCCAAGGGCCCATCTAGTCCAGCGTTCTGTTCACACAGTGGCCAAGCAGCCGCCTCTCCTGGGAAGCCCACAAGCAGGACACGAGTGCAACAGCACCCTCCAGATCAAGTTCTGTGCAAACCCAGGCATAATTACAGCTGACTTGACTCACCCGAGAAGCATTGCGATTGGGGCAAAATGAGCTACGCACACCGAGCATCGCGCATGCATGCGTGCATCAACGTAAGAACACAAGAGCCCTGATGCTGGATCAGGCCCAGGGTCCATCAAGTCCAGCGTTCTGTCCACACAGGGGCCAACCAGCTGCCCCAAAGGGAAACCCTCAGGGAGGACATGGAGTGCCACACAGCACCCTCCCGCCCATGTTCCCCAGCAACTGGTGTACGTAGGCGCACTGGCTCTGACGCTGGAGGAAGCACACAGCCAATCAGGACTAGTAGCCCTCAAGAGCCGCCCCCCTCCTCCAGGAACGTGTCTGATCCCCTTTTAAAGCCCTCCAAACTGGTGGCCATCCTCGCCACATCTGGTCATATAAATCCCCACTACTTCTTTCTGGCAGATTCAAATTTGCTCTCTCGCTCACCCACCACCGCCGCCACCAAACGCGCCAGCCTCCTCCTCCTCCTGGAGGCCAGCACTACCTGGCTCTCGTGGGGTGGCGGGGGGGGGGGAGGGATGATGGACCGCCGATGGTGCGAGTGGAGTGGGGCCATTAACCCTGCCGCGGCGCTAATTGGCACCCGAGGGCAGCCGTCACAGAGAGTCGCTGGCCAGCCGGCCTGGCGCAAATCGCGCGAGCAGCGAGCCAGCCTGCCTGCCCGCCCCCGGCCTCGGCGCATTCTTGTCCCGGGCTCGCCGGCTCCCTAGGGAGCGGAAGGGGCTTGGCTCCAACCAGCTTCCCATCAAGGGCAAGCAGAGGAGAAAGTCGCCGGCCCACCTCGAGTCGACACACCTCCGACAAGAGCATTTCGCTTCATCGATCCCATTTATTACATTTCCATACCGCCCGAGAGCCGAAGCTCTCTGGGTGGCTGACAAATATTAAAACCTTTAAGAAATACACATAAGAACCATCTACATGTGAACATATAAACATACAATGAACAGAGAGACCCACGTAGATCTAAAAACAATGTTAAACAATCAACATGAAAAAAAATTAAAAACCTGATTAAAAACCTCATCCTACGCTGCCAAATGCCTGAGGGAAGAAGAAGGTCTTAACTTGGCACTGAAAAGAACACAATGTTGGCACCAGGCGGGCCTAGCTGGGGAGATCACTCCACAATTGGGGGCCCATCACCGAGAAGGCCCTCTCCCTCGTTGTCGCCTTCTGAGCCTCCCTCAGAGGCGGCACCTGGAGGGGGGCCTCTTAGATGACTATCGTAGTGTACGGGCAGGTTCATGCCGGGAAAGACGCCCGGTCAGGTATTGTGGTCCTGAGCCGTGTAAGGCTGCATAGGTCAAAACCAGCAGCAGCCCTTTGCGGCCTGGCACAGTCGGCTGCTGGGGTGGATTCTAGCCCGAATAAATCCGTTTGGGGGAGCTGCTTTGAAAAGCAGCCGGGGTCTCTGCCATTCACTGGCCGTTTCGGGGTCTCCGAGGTTCCGCAAAGGGCCACGCCCCCTTCCTCTAGCCCCACCCTGTTTCCCCCGATCACCCAATCGTTTGGTGGTTTCCTAACTTTTGCACACTTCCCCACACTTTCTAAACGGCTGAAATGCCTTTCTTAAGGCTTGGTTGCCGGCACTAAGAGCTTTAAGCTAAAACATGCTGGTATTTTGGCCCCGCCCCCTTTTCTCTGGTCCTGCCCCTTTGGCCCCGCCCACCACTGGAATGCAGCCCCCCCCCGAGAGC
>JAHFWL010000509.1:0-77929 GCA_021292165.1 Shinisaurus crocodilurus
GCGAAGGTGCTCAGGTTGGCGTACACCGGCGGCTCGACGGGCGCTTGCTGCTGCTGCGACGCGGGGCCAGGCTGGCGGCGGGGGGCAGCTCGGCCCCGACGGGGCCCCGCCGCCGCCGCCGCCCAGCTGCTGGCTCTGGTTGTGCAGGTCCTCCAGCGCCTTGACGAAGCCGGCGGCGAACTCCTGCTCGTCCGGGGGCGCTGCCCCGCCCCCCCCCTTTGGGGAAATGGAACTGCGCGCCGCAGCTGGTCGGCGTGGTGGTGACCAAGCCGTTGGACTGGATGATCAGGCGCTCCAGCTCCGGCGACGCCAGCTTGAGGAGGCCCAGATCCGGGGAAGTCAGCAGGGCTTGGCCTCGCCCTGCTGCGCCGAGGCGGCGCCGGCGTGGCCGCCCCCGGCGGGCGCCTTCAGCTCGCCAGCGCCAGAGTGAGTCCGTCTTTCTTCATCATGACGCCGCCGCCGCCGCCGCCGCCGCCAGGGAAGGGTTGCGAGAGGACGCCGCCGCCGCCGCCGCCGGAGGGGTTGCTCACGAGGGAAGGGGCCGCAGTCGCCGCCGCCGCCGCCGCCAAGGCGATCAACACATCGTCGTGGTAGAACGGAATTTCCATCCTCCTCCCCCGCGGGCGGCGGAGGGGAGGCGGCGAGCCTGGGAGGGGCGGCCCGCGACGGGGCGCGCGCAAAAGCCCTGGAGAGGGCGCGGGGGGGGGGGGACCTCGTTGCGGCCCGCTTTCCGAGAGCCTCGCGGCGCCTGCGGAGGCGGGAGCGGGCGCGAGCAGAAGCGCAGGGGTGGGAGCAGGGGTGGGAGCCGACGACCCTCCCCCTGCCGCCGCGTCTAGATCCTCCCCGCGGCCGCCCCTCTCTCGGCGTTCGCGCGCGTTTAGTGCGCCCGCCTGCTCCGGCGCCGCCGCTTTATCCCCTCCGACGGCCCGATGAGCTCACCGCGCGCGCCTCCCATTGGCTGCAGATGACGTCTGGGGAGGGGGGGCGGGGAAAAAGTGTTTTGCAGAGAGGGCGGGCGGCAGTGTGAGTGTGGGACCACGCCCACCCAGCCCCCCTCCCGTGCGCCCTCGTCGTCTGGGAGACCGGCTCCGTAAACTGCACACACAGCGCGCGGCCTCTCGGCTGATGTCTCGAGGCGGGGGAGGGAAGCGCGGGCGGGGGGGGGAGCGCGCCGCTGCGGCTGAAGACAGAGAAACATGGTTTTTTGCAGGACCGCTCAAGTTATCCACAGCAGGAGGTGAAAGGAGGAGCGAGGACAAGGCAAGCTCTTGCCCCCGAGGAGCTACAGAGCAGGACCGGGACCGGGGGAGGGTGTCGGGAGGGGAAGGGGGAGCTCGCTGCTGCTGCTGCTGATGCCGCTGCCGCTGCTAAACACGGAGAAGACCCACCCTGACTCCTACTTTCCACACACACACGGAGGGGAAAAAAGACTTTTTTTGCAGGACGATCAAGTATCCACACAGCAGAGGTGAAAGGAAGAGCAGCGGGAAAGGCAAGCTCTCTGCCCTCGAGGAGCTTACAGAGCAGAAGGGGGCAGTGTGGGGGGGGGGAGGGCTTCCAGGTGTGGTTGGAGTGCAACTCCCATCAGCTGAAGCCAACGGTGGGGGATGATGGGGTTTGAAGTTCAGCGACGTCTGGAGGGGGGCACACGCACATCATTTCTCCCCCCACCCCAATTCCAAAGTGGTGTTCTGGGCACAGAGGGGGAGGACAGCAGAAGCCCACGGCACGGCACGGCACGGCACGGCACGGCACGGCACGGCAGCCCTCCAAAGGAATGCTTGAACTGTGGCTACTGACGGATTTCTTTACTTTGCTGGGTTTGTTGTTTTAACTATTGTGGCTCACGTCAGCTACCCCCAGCCCGGCACCCTCCCGATGTGCTGGACTACAGCTCCCATCACACAAACACATGGGAGTTGTAGTCCAACCAATATGGAGGGCGCCTGGTGGGGGGGGGGAGGCCAGCCAACGTGTTGTATTCGTGATTTTAGGGCATGCGGCGGTGATCTGCCGTGCGAGGGGCCGCAAAGATCCCCCCCTTGTGCCAAATCCCGCACCCCAGAGGGCTGCGCGCGTGGGGGGGGGGAGGACGGAGACTGGTGGCCCCCTGGAGGTTGTGGCACTCCGACTCCCATCTGCCTCAACCTGTGGCCAGGGACGATGGGCATGGTCGTGCAGCAACAGCAGGTCATCCGACCGGAGGTGCCTCACTCCAGCTGATATAGCCTTTCCATTAGCGGCCCCCCCCCCGTGGAGAGGGGGCAATTCACACGAGCTCCCCAGCCCAGACGTGCTTCGACCATTTCTTTCCCATTGATTCCACCGGGAGAAAAATGGGGAGCGGGAGCGGAAAGGGGGCGGAGCCGCGCGGCCTGCCAGATGCCCTACCAAAATAGCCAGGGGGTGGTTGATGATGACGTGGGTTTCTGGGGGCGGGCGGGGGCGGGCCATGCAGGGCCAGGCTATTGGCCCATGCAGGGCTCCCTCTGAGTGGCTCGGGCGTGCGGGGGTGGTGGGCGGGGGTAGGGGCCCCCTGCCCCTTTTCCCAGTGTGGGGACCTCCCCTGGCATGACAAACGTCAGCCGTTCTAACCCGCTGGAGCCCGTGTGCTCTTGGCCTGTATGACTCGTTATGGGGGTGGAAGTGGGGGGGGGGAGGAGACAATCCTCCCCCCCCCCGGTGTAATTCCTAGCTGTGGTTGTGCGGTTAGGGACCTTCTCTGCGGCCTTTGTAGCCTGGGTTCGAAGCCAGGTTCCCTCTTCTGGGCCAAGCATGCAAAGCACTAGTGGGGTTTTTCCGCCCGCCCACCCACCCCCGGCGGGGCTCAGCCCCCCATCTCTTGCTTCCTAACCCCATGTCCTATGAAGTGAGGCACTGTATCTAGGGGCCGCCCTTCTTGCACGCCTTGCAAGGTGCCTTTTTGGGGGCTGCGTGGCAAACGATCTTTTCCTCCCTGGGTGGGTCTTGGAACCTTGTTCTGGGGGGTTCCACAGGCCTCTGGCCCTAGGAGCCATGCTGCGCATTTTCTCCTTCCTCCCTCGGTGTGTGTGTGTGTGTGTGTGTGGTGTGGTTATCCTCGTAAAACAGTTGTGGGGGAACATCAGGGATTCAACCCCTCCCCCTGCCTAGGGTGTGTGTTCATTTATTGAAGTGCTTTTATCCTGCTCCTCAGACTGAAAAGTGTTTACTGTGCAACCAGTAAAACGGCAGGCTGACCATCTAAAGATACAATAGGCAAGGAAAAGGGGATGAGGAGGGAAGAGGAAAAGCAAAGCAGAAAAGTCTTTCAGCAGGGCTGCTGGGAGGGCCCGCTTCTCAGTACAACTTGCTAGAACGGCTGCTGGTGGAGGAGACCTATGGGCAACCTGCAGCCCTCGGCTAACCTCTGTGCGGCCTGCAGAGAGGCGGGAGGAGGAGCCCAGCCCTGCCCTGCCACTGGCTCTGGCTACACCGGACACACCCCCTTACCCACCACCCTTCGGGGGCCCTTCGGAAAGAAAATGGTCCCCCAGCCCTGCTCTAGGGCTGTTTCAGGGAGGGGGGCGCTGGCGCCTGTGCCCCAGGGTGGGCAGATGGGCCATGTGGGCGGGGCTCTGGTACCTTCGCCCATGCCCTTTGTGTCGTCTGTTGTGGGGCGCAGGCATCCCTGCCGTCAGTCACGGCTCCACTGGCTTCCTCCATGTCCACGGTGCGGCGGGAGGGAGGACTCGTTTCCAGCGCGATCCCTGATTGGTGGGGTATGGCGGGGCTTTCCAGGGACGCTGGGGACATGTCTGCCATTTTTAATATGTATTTAGTCTTGCATTTTATATTCATCTTATTGCATTTTAAGCTGTTGCCTTTTATATTTATCGCCCCCCTCCTCTCCCTCTTGCAAGGAGGCCAAAGTGGCATCCATGTTCCTCCTCCTCCTCCATTTGGATCCTCACGACCACCCTGCGAGGTAGGTTCAGGCAGAGGGTCAGCAACCAGGCCCCGAGTCGCCCAAGTGAGTGTGACGGCCGGGCAGCGGGCTACACCCCGGGTCTGCCCAGTCTGCCCAGTGCACCCCACACTGGCTTTCCGGTTGTGGCGTGTTTTCCCCGCTGCTCCCCTTCCTGGGCTGGGGCCGGGTGCACATCGGACAGGGCGGCTGTTCCACTGGGGGTCACGGCTGCGCAGCTCCGGTCGCTCTGCCCCACCTCCGGCACGTAGGCCGCCCAAGGCGGCTAACAAGGCACAATATATATATATATATATATATATATATACTTGATCTGTGAAGAAAAGAGCCTTTGGGGGGTGTTCACACACACACACACACCTCATGTGTGAACCGGCTGGGGTGGGGTGTGCATAGTTAGCGTGTGGAGAAAGGGGCCCTTGGGGGTTCCTGCATGCGCGCGCGCGCGCACACACACACACACACACACACGCCTCCTCATGGGTAAGCCAAGTGGGGCCAGTTGAGGGGGCTGGGAGGAAACGAAAGCCTCGGATAGGGCTTTCATATGTAAATAGTTCAAGCCATGAGGCATGACTCATGAGCCTCCCTCATCCTGACTGACCAGGTGAAGTTCAATCCAATTGGCTGAGAGGCAGCAGAGTTACTTACAAGGAGGAGGGGAGGGGGGAAAAAGGTATATTTCCCAAACCGTGGGTTTTGGTCTTTGTTCTACCCGGCTGCGGTAATGGCGGTAAGCCAAGGACCCCAGGCAGCTCCTGGTGAAATTAGCTGGATTGAGGGCTCTAGTAAAGGCAAGCCTTGTGGGAGTTTTACCCATCTCGGACCTTCGTGTAGGTGTGGTAATCTCCCTCGGGCAGCGAGGCTGTGCTGGATTTAACCCTTGAAGAGAACACCCTCAGGTAACAGGTGTGTGCCTGAGAGATATTAAGGAATCAGGTCTTATTGTTTTGCAGCTTTACGGTGTACTAACGTGTCTCTCTCTTTATTTTGTGTGCTTCTCTCATTTCCCTAATCTTGTTGTAAAATGCTACCAGAATAAACCTTGTCCTGGTTTTACCCCACACATGGTGTTTGTGGATTGCTCTGCTTGGTTCAGTATCTAAATCCAAGTTACAGAATTAAAGGCGAGTCCCTCAACAGAGATCCAAGTAGGATTGCAGACAGCTGAGGCTGGCAATATGGTACCTTGAGATCTCTGGGGGTCTTGGTTCCTTTGGGGTAGGAAAGGGTGGGGGTGTGGCCAGCCAGCCCCCCCTTCCTCCACATGATCAATGAAAAAGAAGCAAGAAAATGAATCGAGAGAATAAATAGCCTTCCCCAACCTGGCGTCCTCCTGATGGGTCAGACTATGGGTCCCATCATCCCCGGCCAGCTGCCCTGGCTGGGGATGATGGGACCCATAGTCCGACCCACCAGGTTGGGGAAGGCTGCAACAGGTACACAAGGCGGGGAGAGCTAAACTTCTGTGGCTTCCATTTTACTAAAAATACAATCTCAACAGAAGATCTGACTGAGAGGCCCATGGTGGGTGGGTGGGGTCTCTCCCCACACCTCCCTGAAGCCTGTCATGGCCTGAGGCACAGAGGGAGGGGTTCCCTGGGGATGGAGGGGCCAGGAGGGGGAGGGCGGGGAAGAAAGGGGGTTAACCCAGAGCAGATGTGGTGGCTTGGCCTGGTGCCTGTTTTCTGGCGGGGCGAAGCCAAAGCGTCCAAACCGACAACAAGGCGAAAGCGCAAACAGCGTTGGGTTCCGCCACCACCCGACGACGCTCTTTCCATCATGCCAGGAGAGGAGAGCTGCATCAGTTGGATTTCGGCCTGTCACGCCCCCCCCCCCCAATAGGGGCATGGATCCGGGAGCGAGGTATCCAAAGGCCTCTCTCTCTCTCTCTCTGCCTAGAGAAGCAGTAGCGCCCTTTCCAGCCTGAGAAGACTTGGGCAAGACAGGCGAATAGAATCGTCTGACCTGGGAGAAGGCAGCTTGCGAGGTTCCTAGCCCTCATGGAGGAGGACAGGGAACCTTCAAGTGGAACATGAGTGCAATAGCACTCGTGTAGTAGTGAATTTTGAACTGTAGGCGCTCTCTACGACAGTCCTCCATTGCCCGCCCCCAAGGAGAGTCCAAAATTGCAGGCAGCTGTGTGGATCCGTATCCACAAACCAGTTCCATTTCCAGCAGAAGTGGGCCTTTCTGCAAGAGAAAGGGCCCTCATTGCCCCTTCAAGGGCAATAATTTGCATTCAAAGAGGGGGAAATTTATTGCTGCTGGCAAACCTAAGCTAAACTGAGAGGGATCAGGGAATTCTGGGCAGGGGGGGGGGCAGAGCCCCACTGAGAAACAAGTCTGCGCACTTCAACCCGGTGAGCCCCGATGCCACCACACCACTGCAAAGGACACAAAACCGCCACGCCTGCGACTTAAAACTCTGGCCAAGGTAGGGTTGCCAACTTATCAACAGGTGGCCGCTGCTATTCATTTCATAGCAGCACTGATTTGCAGACAAGGATGAGCTGGTTGTGTTGTTCTTTATGCGGTGGAACTTGACCTCTGGAATTCTACGGGTCACATGGCTACAAAAGAACTGGTCAGTTGGCATTTGCATCACCTGCCTTCCAAGATTCGGCACGCGTTGGCCACTTGCGGCAAAGCTGTATTTACATCTATAAGGGCTAGAAACTTTGTTTTTCAATGAAAAGAGTTTTCCAGCCTTGCCCAAGCAGGTTGCATCCGGAGGGCTGAATGCAAGTTTGGAGAAGTTCTCGAGGGCCGTGTCCCAAGCAGGTGCCCTCCAGGTGTATTGGACTGGAATGCCCATCATTCTCAGCCAGTATGCTGTCTGGGAATGATGGGAGTTGTAGTCCAATACATTGCTTGACGCATTTAGATATGATGACTAATCATCTAAGAATTTGTCTCATCCCAAGGATGAGATTCCCTCCCAAAAGAGGTTAGACCAGCTCCGTCCCAATGTTTTTTTTTAGGCAGGCAGTAAAAAACCCAAACTTTTTCATTCCATATGGCCTTCGGGGCCGCTTGATTATGAAAACCACACTTTAACTCTCAGTCATTTTGATCTGCCTTTAATTCCACTTAGTCTAATTTCTGTGGCTCGATTGCTTTTGATTGTGCCATAAATCCCCTTGTTGGGGACAAATGGCAGTGTGGAAATCTCTTTTTTAACCAACCAACAAATTAAAAAAAAACACATCCTTGACTTTGAGGCATTCGAACCGGCGGCGTTTCATCACATCTGGCAGCAGCAAAGTCCCCCAAGCGAAGAAGTCGTCCTTATATTTGTGCATTCTGAATTTGCCAGACTTTTGCCTCCTAGCACCAGGGCAGGGGTGTTCGTCACTTTCTACGGGGCACGGTTGACGATGGAGGGGCCCTGCTGGTACTTTTTGACCCTCCCGGGCCATCTGCCGTCCTTGATTCCCAGGAGAGATTTTGGGAAGACAAAAGAACCGAAGGCCAGGAGTGCATGGTCGGACGCCAGGCGAATTTCCTCTGAGGCCCACCAGCTGCCTCGGACTGGATCGACTATATTGATGCTGCAGGCAGGCAAAGAAGAGCTGTCTTTTCGGTGGCGCGGATAATGTCTGCATGAATAATCGCTCCAAGAAAGTCAGAGCAAGGCCCTGGAGGAGATGCCCAGACATTTGGGCCATAGACCCCCGAACCCAGAAGAGGTGGGCAGGCACACCAGGAAAGTGGCGCACGACCCAAACCTCTTTCAGCGCGAGGGCCGGATGTAACTCCCAGTAACTAAGCCTTAAGAGAGGCATTTGAACCTCTGAGAATGGGCTGGGCCTTTTTTGGGCTGAAGAGTGTGGAAAGAATTCAGGGAAGAAATAAATAAACTGTTCTGGGTTGAAATCTGCCAAGGACTCATTGCTCAGATAGATTGCGCCTGCTGCTAGCTGCTCTACAGATGTGGGGCGGTGGGGGGGGGAAGACACTCGCCAGCTGCCGCAGCTGTCCAATCAGACATGGGTGGCCAGTCACATGTCTCCAGACTGATGCTCCGCCCCCTGTGATTTAGGATCTCGCAAGAATTTTTAGACAAGCTGTTGCAGCTACTCTGAAATAAGAAGTTTTATTTCTACCCGGGGCATGCAAACTCTTTCAGCCCGAGGGCCGCATGCAAGTTTGGAGAAGTTCTCGAGGGCCGCGTTTCCAGTGGTGGGCGGGGTTAAAAGCAAAAGGGGCGGCTCCCAGAACAAAAGGGTGGGCGGCGGCTAAAATACCTGCATATTTTAGCGGAAAGCTCTCAGCACCAGTAACTGAGCTTTCGGAGAGGCATCCCCACCTTTTAGAAAGTGGCGGGGGGGGGGCACACACGGAGGGATCAGTGGTTGCGGGAAGGGGGTGAGGCCTCCGGGGATCCCAGGTGGGCCACAGAAGTCAGCTTGCCGAGTCAATGCATCCCACCCGCTGCTTCCGAGGACGTCTCCAGGGGCTCTGCTGCGCATCATGACGCCAGGTGTGTGCGATTGCCCCTCCCGTCTCGTATGCTGTCTAGATGATCTCTCTGGGCTCCTCTGCTGCCGCTGAGGCCATCAGAGAGAGAGGGAGAGGGGAAGCTGCCGCCGCTCTGCCACTGCACTTAGATCCAACTTCCGGACCTGCTGAACTTGCGACGAAGCATCTAGTGCCCAAATTTGCTGCTTTCCTCCCCTCCTCCTCCCTCCCAAACCCTTTTCCTTCAGTGTGGTGCCTTTTAGGTTGTAAGCCTGCAGGCCAAGACGGTTTTCTTAACTTTGTACCCCACTCTGGGAGCTTTTTGGCCTGAAGGGCGGGACAGAAATGCAATTAATAACACACACACACACACACAGGATTAGATGGACCTTTGGT
This sequence comes from Shinisaurus crocodilurus, assembly GCA_021292165.1. Lineage (NCBI taxonomy): Eukaryota > Metazoa > Chordata > Lepidosauria > Squamata > Shinisauridae > Shinisaurus > Shinisaurus crocodilurus. Next base: position 8,807 of record JAHFWL010000509.1, read on the forward strand.
CTGATCCAGCATGCCTCTTATGTCGTGTCAGTTTTTCACCATTTCTCTGAGCATGTGCAGTGTGCCTTTCCAGGACCACTGAGTGACCCCCACATATCTGGCTGCCAAGGCATACATCTATTGATGTAGAGGCAGACATGAGCCTTCATACTTCTCATTATTATTGTTGTTTTGTTATTATTATTATTATTATTATTATTATTGAAAAAGATTGTCACTGCACCGCAGTTGTCCATACGGCTGGAATTGCCAACTTATTTCCACCCTTTCTATTTTTCCATGAAGCGTTCCTTCCTTGGCTGTTGTAGCAGGCAGGGATCGGACCCAAAGTTCGCTGGGCCTCTGCGGGCCGGGGCGTTTGGCGCTCGAGTTTCTCTGACTGTGGCGCAGCTGTCAATGCCGCCGGAGCCTGGCCAGAAACAACAGCAACCAAAAAAAACCCCCAAAAAGTTGGCAACCTTACTGGAGAAGAAAGAGAAGGGGGGAAACCGGCCGCTGGGGGCTGGGGGGGGGGGCTGGCCCGTTCTTGCGCACACAGGAGCGAGCAGCTGGAAGGGCGTGTGCGCTCTCGGCCCCGTCGAGGTCAGACTCCGCCAGGGGCCGAAGGGATCGTTTAACTCTTTGCCGGCCGGGAAACAGTACGTGCTCGTGGCGGAGGCAGGAAGACGTTCAGGAGCAGAGCGCGCTCGCACGCCCCCGCGGGCTTCCTCGCTTAGCCGCCCTGCATTTAAAAAGCCCACTGCGATCCTGTGCACGCTTACCTGGAAGTGTGCCCCAGTGAAATAAATGGGGCTGGCTTCTGAGTGGACACGGGGAGGATTGTACATTTGGGACCTAGAGCCCACGCCGTCCTCCCTCCCGCGTGTGTTGGACTGTAGTTCCCATTATCCCCAGCCAGCACAGCTGTGGATCTCACGCGTGAGTTTTTTGCATCGCATAGCTACAATCCTGAACCTAACCAGGTGCTCTTCTGGATGTATGGGACTACAACATCCATCATCCCCTTTCACCCATCCTCTTTACCAGCCTCAAACTTCCACCTCTAAACTTCCCATGAGGACTTTCACCCTCTCTACCCTTGAGGACTAGAAACTCCTTTTTGTTGTTGTTTTCAAACGAATGGCTGTGCTGGTTGGGGGAAGATGGAAGTTGCCGTACAACACATCGGGGTGGGGGGTCGCCGGGTTAGCGGGGGGGGGGGGCTGGCCGACGTTGTCAGAGGCCTGAATGGTTGTGCTCAGGTGGCACATGGGTGCACGCGCATGCGCACAGGTATAGAAAGAACGGTGGCAAGCAATGGCCTGAAAACGGCTGTGAAACGCAAGAGATCCAGCCAGAGTCGAAGGAGCAACTCCAGGGGGCCGTTCTCAGTGGGGCCCTGCTGGGGCGTGACCCTTGGCGCCGGCCCTGACTGTGGCCAAGGAGATGTTTCCCTGGGGCCCCCATATGTTTCTATCGACGGGGCCTGGTGGGAGTAAGGAGTTAACTCGCCCGCACGTCACAGGCGAGGGCGGGCGGGCAGGCAGGAGGTGGGGTGGGCCCCCCCTCCGCGTCACCGGTGATGTCAGAGCTGCGTGCGGGGGGGCTGGAGCACGCGCCCGCCCTGCAGCTGCGTTTGGCGGCCGGGCTCTTTGTGCGGGGAGGGGGGGGGGCTGGGCCGCCCCACTCTGCTGCCCCCTCCCTCTTTGCAAAAGTGGGGTCAAGCAAAGGGCTGTGTGCATCGCCCCCCTTCCCCGTTTTTACACACACACACACCGAAACCCTTCCCCCAAAGGGCCAGCCAGGAATCTCATGTTACAGTCAGTTTGCAGTCCTTACAACCGGGCTGGGGACTGCGCGCAGGCAATCTTGGAACAACAACGCCTCGTGGCACCCGAAAAGGCTGACAAATTTATTCTGGCATAAACTCCAGCTTACATCTGCTGCCCCCACCCGACCCGACCCGCCTGCACCATATGCACACAGATCTGCCAACTGGAGGTGGTAACACTTCGTGCGTCGGATGAAGCGGCCTGCAGCCCAGGAGGGCTTGTGCCAGAATGACATGGTTGCCACAAGACCCTTTGTTTTGTTTCCCTTCCTGCGAGGAACGCTTTATGGATTTCCTCTTCATGAATTGCTGTGAACTGCCCGGAGAGCTTCGGCTATTGGGCGGTATAGAAATGAAAGTAATAATAATTATAATAACAAACAATTATTCATAATAATTTGTTGTTTTTGCTGCAAAAGACTAACACAGCGAGCGAACCCCTCTGGAAATTATCCATCTTTACACACCCTGTAAAGTCAGCAACAGGGCTGTCCAATCTTTCTTTTTTAATTGTATTATAAAATCCATATTAGGGTAAAAACATGGAAAAGAGCCAGTGTGCGGCATAGCAGTTAGAGTGCTGGACTGTGGAAACCCGGGTTCAAGTCCCCACTCAGCCATGAAGTTCATTGGGTGACTTTGGCCTGGTTCCTGACTCTGAGAGTCCCTGACTAAGAACCTAAGAACGTAAGAAGAGCCCTGCTGGATCTTACCAAGGGCCCATCTAGTCCAGCATTCTGTTCACACAAAAGCCACTAGTCCACAAGATGCCGTGTTGGCCACCAATTTGGATAGCTTTAAAAGGGGATTGGACACATTCCTGGAGGAGAAGGCGATCCATGGCTACTAGTCCTGATGGCTCTATGCTACCTCCAGTATCAGCGGCGGTATGCCTCTGTGCACCAGTTGCCGGGGAGCATGGGCGGGAGGGTGCTGTTGTTGCACTCGTGTCCTGCTTGTGGGCTTCCCTTTGGGGCAGCTGGTTGGCCGCTGTGTGAAGAGAATGCTGGACGAGATGGACCCTCGGTCTGATCCAGCATCTGGGCTCTCCTTTTGTTCCTATGTAAGTTTTTCACCGTTTGCATACAATATCTCAGCCTAATCTACCTCACAGGGTTGTTGTGAGGATAAAATGGAGAGGAGGAGGAGGAGGATTATGTAAGCCGCCTTGGGTTCCTTGTGGGGAAAAAAGGCGGGGTATAAATATAATAAATAAAATAAATAAATAAAATATATTATGCAAAAGAATCAGTAAAATGGCCATAATAACCTAGGACGCGGTTCCTAAAAGGGTAGCACCCTTTTCAAGGAGCCCGTATGAGAGAGTTTCACCCTTCAAGGTGGCCTAAACATCTTTTTAGATAGAGAATGCCAGAATCAGATTTTTAGTCTTCAAGGTGCTGTATTATTATTATTATTATTATTATTATTATTTATTATTATTATTTCATTTCTATACCACCCAATAGCTGAAGCTCTCTGGGCACAGCAATTCATACAATACAATACCATACAAAATACAAATACAATAAAGCAGCATAACCCCTTCTTCCCTCCCCATTCCTTTTTCCTCATGTGTCGTGTCTTTTTAGATTGTAAGCCTGCGGGCAGGGACTGTCTTGTTAATTGCTGTAAACCACCCAGAGAGCTTCGGCTATTGGGCAGTATAAAAATGAAATAATAATATATATATATATATATATATATATACAAAATTTAAAATAGAATTTAAAACCAGTTGAACTAAAGGTGCAATCCTTTGCACATTTAGAGAGAAAAAGGGCCTACAACTCCCAGCATGCCCCAGCCAGCTCTAGCTGTATTTATTATTACTTTTCTATCCTGCCTTTTTTCTTCTTGCAAGGAGCCCAAGGCGGCTTAATCCTCCTCCTCCTCTACATTTTATCCTCACAACAACCCTGCGAGGTAGGTCAGGCCAAGAGCCAGCCAGTGAGGTTCATGGCCGAGTAGGGACTCAAACCTGGGTCTCCTTGGCCCCGGTGCAACGCTCTAACCACTATGCCACACTGGCTCTATTTATATTGCTGTAGTTGCTGAAGGGTGGTGGAAAATAAATGCTTGACACAAACAAACAGAGATGCCTGAACAGGTCTCAGGTAAGTTTCTCCTTGGCTTTTGGCCAGGGGAGCTAACTGGAGCCACCACGCCTACTTCTGAACGTTGGGTGCTGGGGATCAAGAGCGATGGGAGAGAGAGGGTGCCTTATTTATTTATTTATTTATTATATTTATCAATCGCCCATCTGGCCGGTCACCCGGCCACCCTGGGCGATGTACAATTAAAATACAATAAAACACAATAAAACATAATAATTAAAACAATATAAAAAATTCTCATTAAAAACCTAACCCACCCCATATTCCCGCCTGAACAGCCATGTTTTTAATGCACGGCGGAAGCTCATCACGGAGGGGGCATGGCGAAGGTCACTAGGGAGCCTTATGGCTCGCCGCCACATAGAGTTGGCCAGCCATTTGCAGCAGGGCGCTCGACTAGATGAGTCCAACTTGGGTCTGATCCAGCAAGGCACTCCTTTGGGTTCAGACAACACGATAATAACCCACCCTCAAGGGTGGAATGTGGGTTGTCATTGAAACATGGGTTGTTGATGATGAAATGTGGGTTATCATGTTGTCTGAACCCAGTCAAGATAACCATGGTGAACAACCCACAGTTCACAACCCAACAACAAACCATGGGTCCTCTTCATGGAATGTCCATGGTTAACAAGCCACAGCTAGTTAGCACAGCTGGGTTCAGATGACACGGTAACCCGCACTCAAGGGTTGAGTATAGGTTGAGTGTGGGTTGTCATTCAACTGTGGGTTGTTGTTGAAATGTGGGTTATTGTGTTGTCTGAACCCAGCTGCACTAACAAGCCATGGCTTGTTAACCATGAACAACCCATGAAGAGAACCCATGGTTTGTCGTTGGGTTGTGAACTGTGGGCTGCTGGTGCTGAACCAACCGTGGTTTGTTATCTCAGCTGGGTTCAGACAACACAATAACCCAGAGTTCAACAACAACCCATGCACAACCTATACTCAATCCTTGAGTGTTCAGCAGGCAGATATCCTTCAGGAGAAGCTTTCCCCTAAATCCTGTCATCTCTGTGCTGGGGAAAAACACACAAAAGCGTTGCCTGCTGAATTTCTGCCTGTCGAGTCTTTGTTAAAAAGCACCGACATCTGGGCAGACTAAGGAAGAAACTTAAAAAATTTCCAGAGTGGAACAACACACAGCAAGCCTATAAAATGCAGCAAAAACTGCAAAGGGTCTTATGGCCCCTTAAAGACTTTGTGTGTTTGATGAAGTGGGTTATTATCACCCACAAAAACATATGCCAGAATAAGATGGTTCATCTTTAAGCTGCCACACCAGACTGTTGTGTTTAAAATTTGGAAGCCCATGTCCCGCTTCCACATAGACACGAGGCCTGTGCTTTCTTCCCCGGTCTCTAGATGCCAACTGGGCTGGGTTGTGGGAAAACGGTGGATGCGAGATCATATCGGGTGGGCGGCCTCAGCCACTGGCTCCATCCCGAGGCGGCAGCACACGCCCAGGGCTGAAGTGTGGAAAATAAATCCGCCACGCCTTTCGGGGGAGATGGAAAACAGAGAAGATGCCAGAGAGGGAGAGAGGGCACCGCCTGGCAGAGTTTTGGCAGGCCTTTGAAACATTCCTGTGGGAGCACGTCACTTGTGAATGGACCCGGGCTAGGGAGCAAAACGGAGCTCTTTCCAGCTGGAAAATTAGGCTTGTGCGAAATCGTAACCCAGGCTTCCTAGACTCGGGGCCCAAGCAGGGAGAACTTCCAAATTGTACGTGCTTCCTGCTAGACTCCCTGGGAACTACTCAGTCCGGAATGGATGTTCTCCTCCAAGCAGCGGCTCTGCCTTAGGGCAGTGTTTCTCAACCTTGGGTCCCCAGATGTTTTTGGCCTACAACTCCCAGCATGCCCCAGCCAGCATAGCTGGCTGGGGCATGCTGGGAGTTGTAGGCCAAAAACATCTGGGGACCCAAGGTTGAGAAACACTGCCTTAGGGGCAGATGGGGCGCTGAACACCCCGTCCAGTCATCCCAGTGCTCACACAGACTGCTCCTCTTCGAAAGCCATGCTGGAGGTGACCGCTTTCCCCTGCTGTATCCAGTTAGAACCATCCTCCACTACTGGTATTATCATCAGCCTGGCCTACCAAACAGGGTTGTTATGAGGGTATATTGTTGTCAGAGGGGAGAACCATGTATGCCTTCTTAAAACTCCTTAGAGCAGGGTAAAAATGCCAATAAACAAATGAAAATTATATTACATGTGTGAGTGTGTGTGTGTGTTGTGCTGCCTTTAACTGCTGTTTAATCTTTTATTATTTTATCGTTTTTATGGTCTGTTGCAAACGGCCCCAGCAACTTTAAGTTTCTTTTTTTTTATTATTAAATTTTTAATTTTTCACATCTTACAACTACTAATGAATACAACAACAAAAAATACAACATAAACATTGTGCACCCCCCCACCTCTTGGGACTAAGTTATATTTCTCACCCCCATTTTGTGTGTGTGTGTGTGTATACAAGATATTATTCTATATTCCAAAAATATAACAAATCTTGACAAGGTTTGTTCCCCCTCCCCTTTACCAACACATAATCCAAAAATTTGCCCCAAATGTTCACAAAGGTGTCTTTCTCCAATTGTCCTTTTTGACACTTAATATTACAAGTTAATTTATCATTTAACGCGATTAAAACTTTAAGTTTTAATGGACAAGCGGCATACAAATATTTTCAATAAAATAAATATATAAATGAACACCCATTTATATCCGTTGCATGTGAAGACGGCCTCGTAAAAAGAGAGAGCCATGAACATGATGTCCAGCCAAGGCAAGTCATCCAGTACCAGCGGGATGCTGCCCTTTTTTTTTTTGTCCTCAGCTGTGTTCCCGTATCTTTAAACAGGCATACATTCAACAGGTGAAGATACAGCTGTATAGCCATGCATCAGATGACCTTTGAGGTTCCTTCCAATTCTGTGATTGAATTGTTTTAAAAGTGGGGGGGGGGAGCTGGTTGGGGACTTAGCCTAGAGCAGTGTTCTCCAACCTTGGGTCCCCAGATGTTTTTGGCCTACAACTCCCAGCATGCCCCAGCCAGGAGTTGTAGGCCAAAAACATCTGGGGACCCACGGTTGGAGAACACTGGCCTGGAGAGTGTCAAATAATTTTGCTGGGCTGCTATGGAATCTTGCACAATTATTCTAAATTTGGATGGAATCTTGCACAATTATTCTAAATTTGGAAAGAGAGAGAGAGAGAGAACATGATCAAGGAAAGAATCGCTAAAGGCTGTGAGACGACCAAGTATTTGGGTGGGGCGTCTGGTTGCTGTAAGGTTGCCGATCCTTTTTGCTCCAGAAAAAAAAGTATCCCCCCCACACACACACACACTTCTGAACTGCAGAGAGCCCTTTGAGAAAGGTGGAGGGGCGGGGGACGAACAGGCCCCACTCTCCTAGCACAACTGGTGTGTGTCATTTTGCGGGTTTTCATGCAGGCCTTCGCTGTGCATCGGTGGACTGAAAGAATAAAGGGATGCACGACCAGCCAATGCGAGGCAGGACCAGCCAGAGCGAGGAAGTCCCAAGTCCCAAATCCAGGGCTTCCCAAGCTCCGCCCTTGTTGTGCAGAAAACACCACCAACCCCATAATTAGTGGGTTGGGACCGGTTGTGGGGCTGGACGGACAGGTTCAGACTTTCCGTGCTGATGAGAAGCAGTAAAAAAAAAGAAGAAGTATGTGTTCAGTGCTTAACTAGCAAATGGAGAGGTGATCATTCTCCCTCCCTCCTCCCACACACACAACCTGGAAAAGTCCTGTGGGTGTTTGTTGTCATGCTATGTTTAGGGAAGGCCCACTGTGCAAGCTCAGAAGCCCACGGCTTTCCTTATTGCTACGTGCACTGCATGCATAAAACGGTGTAACAGGGTAACCCTTGTGTAACAGGTTTACATGTAACACTGAACAGGGGCATAATAAGAATGATAGAAACAACCAGCCAGAAACCCGCAGCAGAAAAAGTGGCTCCTCGAGGAAGCCTGAGAAATCCACAAACCCCCTACTTGCCCCCTCAGTGCCCAGCTTTACCAACCCGTGCCCTGGAATCCCTGAACGGCATGCTGTCGACGTGCTATTGTGGACACAGTCACCCTGAGCAGCTGGACTGTTTGTGAACATTCCGCAACATCCCAGCCTGGAATGCTAGGGCAGATTGACCTTTTGCCTGAAGCCGCAGGGGACAGAGGGTGGCCATGCGTCCTCTTTTCCAGAGGGCAGTCCTCTATTTGAAGGGCTGTCCAATTCTGGCTTAAAGATGATTGCCTGTTGTTGTCACCACCACCATTAGTTTATTTGTTCTTTCTTTATTATATTTATATCCTGCCTTTTTCCCTGCAAGGCGGCTCACACGGTCCTCCTCCTCCTCCTCTCCATTTTATCCTCACGACAACCCTGTGAGGTAGGTGAGGCTGAGAGTCAGTGTCTGGCCCAAAGTCACCCGGTGAGCTTCATGGCCGAGCGGGGACTCGAACCCGGGTTGCCCGAGTGCCAGGCCAACATTCAAACCAGTGCGCTACGCTGGTAAAACCATGCTCAAAGCAGCTTACAACAACATCAAGAAAATTTAAACAACAGAATAGAAGATTTCCAAACAATGAACAGTTACACATCGTAACAAGGTTTCAATAATCCTTGATAATTTTTATCGGGTAGTTTTTAACTGTTGCTGTAATTTGAACTGCTGCTAGCCTTGCTGTTTGTTTTAATCTATAGCTTTAAATTTTATAGTTATATTATATTGTATTTTATGGTTTATGTGCATCGGGTGGGCACACAGGTCTCCTGGTCGCAGCCTTCCAAAATACCCTGCATGGAAGGTACGCAGTCCTCCTCCATCGAGGCTTCTGGAGGGTTTTGCACCATTATTATTATTATTATTATTATTATTATTATTATTATTATTATTTACATTTATTAATCACCCATCTGGCCGGCAACCGGCCACCCTGGGCGATGTACATAGAATAAAAACAATAAAATACATTTAAAACAGTATAAAAATTTTAAAATCTTAACCCACCACATATTCCCGCCTGAACAGCCAAGTTTTTAATGAGCGGCGGAAGCTCAGCAGAGGGGGGGGCATGGCGGAGGTCACTAGGGAGGGAGTTCCACAGTACGGGGGCCGCCACAGAAAAGGCCCTCTCCCTCGTCCCCACCAGTCTAGCTGCTCTGGCTGAAGGGACAAGGAGAAGGCCGTCCGTGGCAGATCTTGTTGAGCGGCCCACAAGAGGGTCTGCTTGGATCCCGAAGAGTCCACACGGTCAGACGTGAGACCCCCCCTGACCCCGGACTCGGTGCTCCGGGTTTCCGAGCCACATCCGGAGCCCACCTGGCGTCGGGCCCCCTTTTGCACATGCCGTGCCGGCTGCCCCCGCTTCCCCAGCCTTGCTCCCCGGCGGAGTTCGCCAAACAAGCAACAACAACTCCTAGGGGCCTTTAATCCGTTGCAGGCCTCTCTCCTGGAAACCTTCTAGGGATGAGAGGCGCTCTGGCTGCTGGGAGAGGGGAAAGGCCGCTCAGCTCTGCTGCACCTGCGGCTTTAATTGCCCTGGCAATTACAAACCAGGCGTTCCCCTGGCGCACCCCCCCCCCTGCTCCATCCAGGGAGCCTGGCAACAACCGGGCCGTGGTGTCCACGGCAACCAGGTTGTGCCAATGACGCCACGGGATCCCGTCTCCCCCCCCCCCGCCCGCCCAGCCGTGGTCGTGCAGCTGCAGGGGGCTGATGCCCAGCAATCCACAGACTCTTGCAGACTTAAGAGAATAATGACGGCGATGGTGATATGATGGAATATGAGTTCAAAGACAATCATAAAAGGCAATAAGAGAGGAGGAAGTTGACAGAAACCACCCCCTCCCTTCCACAAACAAAGGGGCGAGTTGTGGCTCACGCCGGCTCGGCTTGTCTGAGTGTGGAAAGCTCAGCAGGGTCAGGCCTGGTTATGACTTGGATGGGAGACCCCTCCTCTAGTTTCCTGCACTGAGCAGGGGGGTTGGACTCGATGGCCTTGTAGGCTCCTTCCAGTTCTGTGATCTATGAAATCTATGAAAATCTAAGCACTGCAAACAGGAAGGCAGACAAAGGGCAACCTAGCGAGTAGCAAGTCTTGGCCTAGGGATGTGCGGTTGAGGTAACACAAGCTCAGCGTGCCCACACAAAAAAGAAGTCTAACCCATCATAAGCCAGCATGGGCAGTGCTAGGTATCAAAAAGTTCCGGGGCTCAGGCCCATGGCGGGGGGGGGGGGGAGACACACACAGATTTGCATATGCTAATTTACATATGCTGTAAAGCAGTGTTCAATCTTGGGTCCCCAGATGTTTTTGGCCTACAACTCCCAGCATGCCCCAGCCAGTGTAGCTGGCTGGGGCATGCTGGGAGTTGTAGGCCAAAAACATCTGGGGGCCCAAGGTTGGAGAACACTGCTGTAAAGGACCCCGTCTCCTCAGGACACCCCTCTTTGTAAAAAGGGATGTATGGACAGGGGAGAGGAGGGCGTTTGTGTGAAGAAAAGAGCCTTTGGGGGTTCCTGCATGCACACACGCGCACACACACACACACACACGCCTCCTCATGTGTAAACCAAGTAAGGCCAGTTGGGGGGGCTGGGAGAAGGCGAAAGGTACTGTGGAGGAAGGGGGGGCTGGCTGGCCCGCCATACCCCCACCCTTTCTTAACCCAAAGGAACCAAGACCCCCAGAGATCTCAAGGTACCAGATTGCCAGCCTCAGCTGTCTGCAATCCTGCTTGGATCTCTGTTGAGGGACTCGCCTTTAATTCTGTAACCTGGATTTAGATACTGAACCAAGCAGAGCAATCCACAAACACCATGTGGGGTAAAACCAGGACAAGGTTTATTCTGGTAGCATTTTACAACAAGATTAGGGGAAATGAGGGAAGCACACAAAATAAAGAGAGAGACACTTTAGTACACAGTAAAGCTGCAAAACAATAAAACCTGATTCCTTAATATCTCTCAGGCACACAACTAATTACCTGATGGTTAATCTTCTTCCAGGGTTAGATCCAGCACAGCCCTGCCGCCCGGGGGGGGAAACTACTCCATCTACCCGCAGGTCCGAGATGGATAGCCCTCCACAAGACTTGCTTTCACTAGAGCCCCCAATCAGCTAATTTCACCAGGAGCTGCCTGGGGCCGGATCCTGAGGCCAGCCCGAAGGCTTGGACCTCTGCGTAGCTTGCTGCCATGATCTACAGCAACCACACGACGACCCAAGACAAAGAACAAACCCACGCTTTGGGAAATATACCTTTCCCCCCCCTCCCCTCCTCCCTGTAGCTCTGCTGTCTCTTAGCCAATCATAATGCACTTCACCTGGCCAGGCAGGGGGAAGGGAACTCATGACTTACTGGGTTTGAACTACATTTACATATGAACGCTTTCAGCCTGGCTCCTCCAGACTTCCAGGCGCCAGGCCCCATCCTATGCTTTAAGTACCTTTCGCTTCTTCCCAGCCCCCCCCCCCCAACTGGCCTTACTTGGTTTACAGTTGGAGGGTGTGTGTGTGTGTGTGTGTGTGTGCATGCAGGAACCCCCAAAGGCTCCTCTTCTTCACAGGTACATAAAGCATAGGATGGGGCATGGCGCCTGAGAGTCCGGTCTAGGGCTTTCATATGCAAATGTAGTTCAGGCCCAGTAAGCCATGAGTCACGATTCATGAGTCTCCCTCCCCCTGCCTGGCCAGGTGAAGTTCAATCTAATTGGCTGAAGACAGGAAAGCTACAGAAAGGGGGAGGGGGGAAGAGCTATTTCCCAACCTGTAGCCTGTGTGTCTGTAAAAATCTCATATGCCGCCTTGAGAGGACTCTACCGACTTCAATCCCCCCCCCCTTTCCTTCCCCTATTCCGTTTTCCTTGTGTGCCCTGTCTTTTTAGATTGTAAGCCTGTGGGCAGGGACTGTCTTCTTTTACTGATGGTTTCTAAGCCCCACCCAGAAGCCTTAGTTTGGCTGAGGAGGGGGGACAAAAACACTCTAAATAAAAATAAAGACAGCTTAAAAGTAATTTTAAATAAGTAGAACCTGCCGGTTCCGAAGCAGTCTACCTCTGGATGTGAGTCGTTTGGGACGACAAGCAGCAGGGGAAAACACTGACACTCGTTTTTGGGTTGTTGTTTTTAAATTGCTTTGCTTGCTTTGCTGGGCTGCCCATTGTTGGAAACAACATGCTGGGTTAGGTAGGTAGAGCTTTGGTCGGATCCAGCGGGGCTCCCCTCGTGTTCTGGAGAGCACCTGCTGCTGGCATCAGATGCGAGCGCTCACCCTGTGCGACAACCCGCAACCTGTTCCGAAACACTCTGGGGCAAAGTTCTGTTCCAGCCTGTCGAGATCGACATACGGGGGGCGGGGGAGTTTGCCATTTCTTTTTCTCCCCACCCCAAGTGCGTGGCTCGAAATGTATTTTCTTTCAAGCGGCGCAGCCCCGGAGCCTTATGGGGAAAGGGGGCCGGCCACAATGCATTGGGAAAAGAAGGGGGGGGCGAGAAAAAGAAAAATTAGTAAAAAATAAAAAAGGAGGAGGAGGAGGCGGCGAAGAGCGGAGAGGCGAGTATTTTTAGCCACTTAGCACAGGCCTGGAAGTATTCGTGCAGCTATTCTAGACGGGAGGCCCGGGGAGAAGCGAGTGAGTGAGTCACCACAGGGCCGAGCCAACGCAGCTCTGTAGAAGTGCGTCTGAAGGGAAGAGCGCACTGTGGCTCCCAGGGGAAACACCTGCCCCCAGACAAAAGGCCGCCTGTCCTTGCAGAGGGGCCGCAGAAAGAGCAGCAGAGGGAGGGAGAGCAGGTCCCACTCGGGGGACCGCACCCTGCACTGCTCTGCGACGAAGCTGCACAGCTGCGCACTCAGCCAGCAGCACCGCCACCGGTGGCTTTGCACCACGAAGGAGGCAAACAAGTTCCACACCCGTCATCAGGCGACTGGAATGAACCCCCCCCTCCCTACCCTGAGCCCAAATAGGTGGGGTCAGATTCAGGGTGGGTGGGGGCAGGATGGCGCTTGCCAGGGACGCCGGTGGGCATTCACCCTGCCAAAGAAACATGACACATCCTTTTCCGCGTCGAGGCGGAGCTTGCACCGGCTGGAGTTCTACCTTCCCCCCCCCAAACCGGGAAAACAGGTGTACTCGAAACACCCGTTAAACAAAAGATGGCCTCTGAAAGAAAGAGAGAGAGAGAGAGAGAGAACAGGATAGATTTCATCTAAGCCGAGAGGAAAACAAGAACAGACCACAGGAGGCAGAGATGCTGCATACAGGAGGCGGCCTCTCGTGTGTGCTTTTGCAATGTTCACCCACTCCACCGGCTCCAGACGGGTTGGACTACAACTCCCAGCATCCCCCAGCCAGCATGCACCGGCTGGGGATGCTGGGAGTTGTAGTCCAACCCGTCTGGAGCCTGCAGCGTCCGCGTGTTGTTTTTCCTCCCATGTTTGCAGTGGAAAGTTAAAATAAAAAACATGCCTTGGGTTTTAGGCATCAAGTCCACGGGTCAGAGAACAGTTTGACATTCGGGACTGTCCCATTTCCACACCGCGATCCTTCACTAAAGGGTTTGCCACCCCATTCTCAAATAAAAGGGATTGAGAGGGCTGCGGCCACCGCTCGATTCAGCCTGCCTTCAGATCAAGACATGCTCGGGGTGGTAAATGAAACACAGGGAGCTGCCTTAGCCCCAATCAGGCCCCCCCGCCCCGGCCATCTTGCCTCTACTGAGTGGCAGTCGAGGCCCTCCTTCCAGGGCTTAAGCCTGGAGTTACTCCTGGACCTCCCTGGAAATACCAAAGATCAAATACCAAGGACCTCCTACGTGCCAAACATGTGCTTTACCACCAAGCTACCGTCTTCTCCCTAAAGGTAAAGCGAGATTCTAGTCCTCGTGATTCCGAAAGGGCTGATTTAAATAGGAATGCAGGAAGCTGCCTTATACTGAGTCAGACCCATTGCAGACACTGACTGGCAGCAACAGCTCTCTAGAGTTTCAAGCAGGATTTTGTCCTAGCTCCACCTGGGGAAGCCATGGATTGACCCCACGCAAAGCATGTACCCTGCATTGAGCAGGGGGTTGGACTCGATGGCCTTGTAGGCCCCTTCCAACTCTATAATTTTCTATGATTCCCCCCCCCCCGAGCTATGGCCCCTCGGAATTACTGTCTTGAGGGCTGCGAACCGAGAAGGTCCCACAGGCAAAACAACAACACACACACCACGCAAAACCATTGGCATATTGAGAAATGTTTTATTCTACTCGTAACTTAAACAGCAGGTCCAAAAACGTCCGTTTCTACCAAAAAATAAAAAATCAGAACACAGCCAATTTGCTGCGGCATTGCTGGCCAGCACGGTGGTTAGCGCGGTGCCCGCACAGCCTCTGTGACGCTGTTTTCAGAAAGGAACCACCTGCAGCCTGGCCTTTGCCCTTTGAAGCTGAGGCAACGCATCCCCACTTAGGAAAACGTGGGAGTTGGCTGGGGTTGAACCCGAGCAGGGCTGGGGAGCGTGTGGCCCTCCCAGCAGCCCTGATCCTTAGCCATGCTGGCTGGTGGATGGCCACAGGTTCCACACCCGAAGCAGAGCTCCCCTGCAAGCCTGCCCGCGGTGGGGCTATGGGATTCCCGGGTCCTCTCTTCTGCGGCGATGAGGGGCAGGCACTCCAGGGGGAGCAGGGGGTGGGGCGCTGTCCAGCCTTCCCCAGTCTGGTGCCTTCCGCTTCCCTCAGCCCCAGCCAGCGTGGCCCAATGGTCAGGAACGCTGGGAGCGGTTGTCCAAAACGCCTGGAGGTCGTTCAGGTTCAGGGAAAGCTGAACGGGAGGAACAGGGACTTTTTCACACTGAAAACCCAAATGGATCTCCCGAGTTTTTCCGGCCATGCCTGCAGGCGTTCCTTTTCCTGTAGCTGGGGGGAGAAAATAAAAAACCCCGAGACACGAACCTGAGACAAATCCCACTTCAAAATGGTCTACATCCTAATATTTTGAGCAAGGTTCCTGGTGAGGTAACGCAGACGTGGAAGTCTGGTGTTTGGTGGAGGTTTTTAAAATTCCTTTGTCTTAACAGTGAGGGGGGTGGGAATAGCATATCCAGTAACAGTCCCAGCTGCTGTACAACTGGCTTTCTGTTTGCTGCTTCTCGTGCAACGGAACCGGTGATGTATAGATTGCAAATCCGCCTCTGCACAGCCTAGGGGCAATCCCTCCCTACCCTGCAAGAGAATATTTCTGTTTGTTTGTCTTTGTTTAAATGCATCTTGCGATTTAACAATACAATCAAGCTGCTCAGGCCGACACAGCATATCATTCTCAGTTCCAATGTTTCGAGCATCCGCGAGCTGTTCTTCTCACCGAAGCAATTCCAAAAAGAAAAAGACAAAAATAAAAGAGCAGCAGTGCTGACCTGTCCCCCGCAATAAAGTTGCACGGTCCTTAAGTGTTTGTTCAAGTTAGAGCTAAACTGTACATATAAGTTGGGCGTGTGTGGGAGAGATTTCTGTCTAACTCATGAGATTTCTGTCTAACTCACTGACTTATTGGCATTTAAGAAAACAAGAATACAAAAAGCACGCTTTGAAGTTTGTCTCTTGGGGGGGGGGGAACGGGGGGGATGGCAGAGCAGCCTCCTCAGCGTTTGGGTCCGAGGCGCTGCCCGCTCCCGGCCACGATTCGGCTCTTCACTGCTTCACTGGCTGCCTCCCCGGCTTCTTCTCTTGCTGCCCGCGGCCGCTCCCTGGGATTCCACCTCGGCCCCGGCCTCCGAACACACCTGAAGGGAGGAAAACAGGAGTGAGCCCAGAGGGCCCCTTCACGAATGACGGCAGGGGCCTCACGCCACGCCAGCACAGCGGCAGGGCATGTACGGGCCACAGAGCCCCGCTGGGCCGGGCCCATACGTCAGCCTCATCCGATCCTGCAAGAAGCAGGGTGCTGATCCCGACGGCGCAAACCACCGGGGCTCTTCTGTTCTTGCTGGGCTACCCTAACGTCGGCCGGCAGCTCACGCTGGCAGACTGGCATGAGTGGCGATCCAAACGCCACCCGCCCAGTTCTACGGTCCCTGCGCTCAGTCCTACGCGGTCGTCTGCACGAAAGCCAGCCCTTCCGTTCACTGAAATTCCAGCGCTGAACCTGAGCTGGGTGGCAAGCCTCCGACAGCCAGAGGCGATTGGGGCAGGTTAGCTGGAGGAAAGAAAATGGAACTGCCACGTTTAGAGGCGGTATCCCTGCAATGACCAGTCGCTGGGGAGGATGACAACAAGAGACAGCCCATCTCGATTAGAAGGGGCCGTGGCTCGGGGGCAGAGCCCCCGCTTTGCATGCTGAAGGTCCCCGGTTCAATCCCCGGCAGCATCTCCAGGCAGGGCTGGAAAAAGCTCCCGTCCAAAACCCCGGAGAGTCGCTGCTGGTCAGTGTTGGCGATACTGGGATAAATGGACCCAGAGTCTGACTCAGTAGAAGGCAGCTTCCGATGTGACTATTGAAAACAGCCCTTTATTCAGAACCATGAGGACTAGAATCTCACTTTACCTTTAGGGAAAAGACTGTAGCTCAGGGTCGCCAATACTGGGCCAGATGGACCCAGGGTCTGGCTCGGCATAAGGCCAGCTTCTGATGTTCCATGGATTGAGAGCTTCCACCGAGGCATTTGGCTGACCACTCTCCGAGACAGGAGACTGGGTGAGGTGCACCAGCACCTCTTAGCCAGAGCCAGGAAAGGCAAACCATCTTGTGTTTGATGGCCTTATTCTGCTTGCTAACACGGAGCTCCCCATCGGCTTAGCCCAACACGTCAGGTCACGTAACGACCCAGCTCTCTGGTGCCACTGCCCGTTCACAACACTGAGTGCCAGAGCGGGGGGACCCGGCCAGCGTCTCACGGAGCTGCCGCTCTTTGAACACCTCGGGAGAGCCAAGCCGAGGCCTCCCGAGCTCATTAGCGGGTGGTGCTCTGGCTTTGCCTTCCGAGCAGCCCTTAAGCCAGTGCTTCTCAATTCTTTTCTGTCATGCCCCCCCTAGGAAGAAGAAAACATTTTGCGCCCCCCGCGCGACTGTAAATAGTATCATTTGTCTATAAAATTGTTATAAGTACACCTCTGCATAACACTGTATCCTTATTAACGTATAAGAGAATAAAAAAGAAAGAAATGTGGATCAATTTACAACAAAGAATAGCTTTAACTGTAGCAGAAAAGATTTAAAGGAGCACAGGATTTAAAGGAACACAATATTAAAAAAAACTTTTAACTGAGGTCAAACGAGCCCCCCTTTACGGAGCCTCGCACCCCCCCCTGGGGGGCCCGCCCCACTATTTGAGAAGCACTGCCTTAAGCCAATTAAACTTAGACAGTAGCCCAGCAGGGAAGGCCTTTGCCTGGCAACCCGGCCGGTGCGCTCCACACCAAAGAGGTGCCACGTGCTGGAAGAAAGATGGGACAGGCGGCCGCCTCGGCCTTCCCACCTCCTCTTAAGGAAGTGGGACATGAGAGCTTTGGCTATTGGGCGGTATATAAATGAAACAAATACTACTACGTCTAATAATCATCATCAGAGAGGTTTAGAAAATGATGGCCAGTGTTACAGGGCCGGCGCCAAGGGTCGGCGTGGTCGGGCGCCTGCCGAGGGCCCACACCCCAGCAGGGGCCCACTGAGAACAGCCCCTTGGAGTCGCTCCTCCTCTTCCCCCCATTGCAACGTGCTTGTTCACCTGCCTCTCGCTCTGGCCCAGGCAACGCTGGTGGCGAGGAGGAGGAGGAGCAGGAGATGCCGTGGCCTGCCTGTTCCCTGGCTCCATGGGCACCGCATTGGAGACCCCAAATCTGGCTGAGTGTCGCTTACCCCGAGTGGCAGTGACTGTCCTGGGCTCGAGGTGGAGAAAGGAAGAGAGGCCATTCCCAGCAGGCGTTGCATACTGAAGACTGGGCATGCAGAGGAGGTAGCTCCACCACTAAGCTATGGGCCGAAGGGGTGGGGATCCTGTGCCTAAGCCAATGTTTCTCAACCTTGGGTCCCCAGATGTTTTTGGCCTACAACTCCCAGCATGCCCCAGCCAGCTATGCTGGCTGGGGCATGCTGGGAGTCGTAGGCCAAAAACATCTGGGGACCCAAGGTTGAGAAACACTGGCCTAAGCGAACTCTGCGGGTAAAACCCACACGGTGAGGGTAGCTCAAGGAAGGAAGGAAGGAAGGTGGGGCCGGGCCCCACAGAACGTGTGGGGAGAGAAGTGCCAAGCCATCAGGGGCACAGGGACAGAAGCAGAGGGCACCCAGAAAGCTGTACCAGAGTCAAGCCCAGGATGTCTCCGGACCAGCCTGTGGTAGTTATTTGATTTTATGATTTATTTATTTACAAGATTTCTATACCGCTCCATATTCCGGCATGGAGATTTTGGAGCGGTGAACAATAAAAGATAAAACAGGTAAAAGAATAAAGCAGTATGTTAAAAACAAGAGTCAATAAAACCGTGGCTGGTTAGTTCAGGAAGGCTTCAGGAGGTGCCGAAAACAATACAATGTTGGAACCTGCCTGACCTCCAGCGGCAGGGAGTGCCACACAAATGGGAGCCGCCACACTGAAGGCCCTTCTCCAGGTGGACTCCAGCCGGGCCACAGGTCCATGAGGAACCAGCACAAACATCCCACCTGATAACCTCAGTGACTGGGCAGGTTGGTAAGGGAGAAGGCGCTCTCCCAGGTATCCTGGTCCCAAGTTGTTTCGGGCTTTGTACACTAGTACCAGAACCTTAAACCTGACCTGGTAGCGAATACGCAGCCGGTGCAGTTCCCTCAGCAAAGGAGTTGCATGCTGAAAAGGGGCAGCTCCTGACAACAGCCGAGCTGCTGCATTCTGCCCTGGCTCCAGCTTCCTGAGCAGCCTCAAGGGCGGCCCCACGTAGAGCGTGTTGCAGTAATCCAGCCTTGAGGTTACGGGCACCTGTACCACCGTGGCCAAGCGATCCCTGTCCGGGAGAGGCCGCAGCGGCCTGCATTTGATCCCCGGCCCTTCCTGCTCGCAGCTGACTGGAGCCCCGGGGAAGAGGCCTTACCTCGTCCCGTGCCGCCGACGCCGCGGCCCTTCTGCTGCTTCTGCTGCTGCATCCCGCCGCGGCCACGGCCCTTCAACACCACCTCCTCCTTCACCATGTCAATGATCTCGTCGGGGATGCGCAAATACTTGATGGTGCTGCCACGGATGTAGCACTCCGGCATCCGCCAGAACTTGTCTCCATCCTGCCCGAGAGAGAGAGGAGAGGAGAGAAGTGGAAAAATAGAAGAGAGAATTGGTCCTAGCACAGGCTTGAAAAATAAGTTTCTAGCCCACAGAAGAACTTACTAGCCTTGCCTGTCCACACATAATGTACATCAGCATTCCCCAGCTCCCATCATGCCCAGCCAGCCAGCAAGCTGGCTGGACATGATGGGAGTTGTAGTCCAACCCATCTGGAGGGGGCCAGGTTGGGGAAAGCTGGTCCAGGTTAGCCGTTTGGCAAGTCTGGGAGCCACTCTGAATAATTCGTTTTAGAAAAGAAAAATTAGCAGGGTCAAGCCTGGTTATTACTTGGATGGGAGACCCCTCCTCTAGTTTCCTGCATTGAGCAGGGGGTTGGACTCGATAGCCTTGTAGGCTCCTTCCAACGCTATGATCTATGAAATCCCTCAGTAATTATTTGTCTTCTAGCGTGATTGTGGGGAGGCAATTTTAACACGTCAGACACATTCAGGTTCCTTTACTGCAGAAGCTGCTTGTCCCTTTCGCATAAAAAAATGGCTTAAGCAACTGCGCGCACTTTTAAAGCCTAAAAACTGTTTTAACTGTTGTAAACCGCCCAGAGAGCTTCGGCTATTGGGCGGTATTAAAATGTATTAAATAAATAAATAAATAAATAAATAGTGTGGCGGTGGGGGGGAAACCCCTGTTTTTCAACATGGTTTTGCTACCCTAGTAGTTCTACATTATGATTTCTCTCTTCCTGAACTGGCTGGCCAATTGCTGCCACCTGTAAATGATTCCTCCCTACCACGCTGAAGAATAAGGATATATATATTTTTTGTCCTCCTAAAACAGAGGTGAACAACTTCCAGGGACCGCACTGGCCCCCTCCCCAAACCCACCCCCACTGCCAAATTTGCTGCCGGGGGACCTAAAAGTTATTATGCTGCAGCCTAAGAGTTTGCCCTTAACTTCCGGTGGCCAATTCTTGGCCTCGAGGCAAGCTGGCAACTCCCGGATGAAGCCAGGCAGCTCCATCTAGTGGGCGACAGGCAATCAGCAAAGAAGAAAAGGAAGAGGCCGAGGCAAGGAGGTGGGGCTTGTTTACAAGGCTGAATTTCAGAGGTTATGATCTCCCTGGTTTACATGATCCAGGCAGTTCCAGGATGCAGCAGGAGGGCACTTTTTGTGCTACTTTGCCAGCATGGCTTCCCTTCAGAAGTATGCTTGCCGCCGTCTTATTCTGTCAATACTAGCAATCATCCACCACGCCCAAGGAGAACAGCCAGGTCTTACCCTGGAAGTACAGATGACTTCTCGAAGGTTGATGTTCATCCAGTTGTCACAGCTCACCAGGTGACCATTGTAAGTTTCACCATTTTTAAGCTCCACCAGCTGGAAAGACAAGACAGACATTCTCATGAAGGAAGCTATGGCTAGGTGACCAGTGCAGTAATACCTTTAAAGGGAGGGATAGAGGCCTAATCCGCAAAGAGCAGGCACTTGCTTTCCTCTTCCCTCCCCATTCCTTTCTCCTTTTTTGCTGTGGCTATTAGATTGCAAGCCTGCAGGCAGGGACTGTTTCGCTTTTAATATCTGTACAGTGCTTAGAAACATTGAGGTTTTTGGACTAGCCTCTGCCCTGAGAAGCCAGCTTTCTGTGTGCAGGGAATTTTTATTTTGGAACGGAAGAGCTTTCACTCATGTCAGGCCCCACCTACAGTATGAAATGGTACAGCCCTTTTTTTTAATTTCAACAAAATGAAAGGAAATGAAACCATGAAAAGGAAAAAAAATATATAGCTGTATAGATCTGAATGTATCAGTTCCAAAACAAGCATATGAAATCACACCGAGCAGTTAAAACTATGGAACTCACTTTCACAAGATGTAGTGATGGCCAACAACTTGGACAGCTTTAGAAGAGGATTGGACACATTCATGGAGGAGAAGGCTATCAATGGCTACTAGTCCTGATGGCTCTGTGCTACCTCTAGGATCAGAGGCAGGATGCCTACGTACACCAGTTGCTGGGGAACATGGGCGGGAGGGTGCTGTTGTTGCACTCGTGACCTGCTTGTGGGCTTCCTGTGGGCAGCTGGCTGGCCACTGCGGGAACAGAATGCTGGACGAGATGGACCCTGGGTCTGACCCAGCAGGGCTCGTCTTATGTTCTTATACACACACATGAAAATATAGCTAAGAATCATACGTAAACTTCAACAAAAGCAGACTAAATATCCAAAGAAGTATCCATCTGCAGGTGTTTTAAGGTCCTCAGTCCACTGCATTATAGGAGGTGAGCGTTTATCCCTCCCTGTGGTAAAGCCTTGACACAGGCCGACCTCCTTGCCTGCTGTTTCCCCGAGGACCAGTTCGGTGATCAAGAGAGACAGATATAAATGCGCACACTGACGTCTGCTGCCCCAAACGATGCATGCCGCTTCAGTTACGTTGACCCACATAACACAGCATTTGCCATCACAATGTCAAGCAGGGGTGTTGAACCCCTTTCAGTCCAAGGGCAGGATGCAATTTCAGAGAAGCGGGGGGGGGGGGGCATTCCAGTGGTGGGCGGGGCCAAAGGGAGAAGACCAAAAATACCAGCCTATTTTAGCTGACGGCTCTTCCTGCCAGTAACTCAGCCTTAGGAGAGGCATTTCGACCTTTTAGGGTGGTGGTGCGGGAGAAACACAGAAAAGCACTAAATGATTGGTTGGTGGAGAAAAGGGATGGGGCCAGGGGAAGGGGGCGTGGACATCCAGGAACCTCAGAGGGATGGATTGGGATCCCAGGTGGGCTGGTGTTGGGCCCCGGCCTGAGGTGGAATTTTGATTCTTTGGAAGCCTCGCTCTTTGTGCTGTCGCTGCGGGCCACCAGGCGAGCGAGCGAGCATGAGGGACAGAGCCTTCTCAGTGGTAGCCCCCCCCTCCCCCTGTGGCTCAGGAATATTTCCCCATCAACGTCTGTCAGGTTCCCACTCTGCCCTTCATTTTGTTATAAGCTGGAAACTTCTCCTTTCGGAAAGGCTTTCGATGTCCAAAAAGTCTGACTGCTTGTTTCGCAGTATATTTTAGATTACCCTAAATAAGGGGCCGGCAACCTGGGGCCCTCCAGATGTTTTGCACTACAGCACCAATCATTCTTGAGTGCCCGTCATTCTGGACTATGGCTTATAGTCCAAAATACCTGCAGGGCCCCAGATTGCTTAACCCTGCCTTAAATAAACTAAAAAAGGGAGCAGTTTTTAATTATTTTTTTTTAAAAATGTATTTGCTGTTTATTTAGGGGACACTTTTAAATGTATTTGCTTTTTTGATAATGTATTTTTATTTTGCGTATTTATTTTGTGAAGATGCTCTGAGTGCCCGGTGTGTAGGCGAATACGATACACATAATAAATTGGTCAACTGTTGTTGTCGTTTCTTAATTGTACCAATACCCTGCACCTCCTTTGGAGGAGAACACTTGTTATCAGGTGGATTAAAAATACAATAAATAGAAAAATACATTTGGGGCGCAATCCTATGCATGTTTAGACAGAAAAAAGGCCTTCAACCCCCATGTCAAGGTTCCACCTGTACCAGGACACCTTGATCAGCTCCTTAAAGATATTTTGCCTCTCTAAGAGCCCCTCCTGTATCAGGATGCCAGTTCTCTGCCTTTTACCTTCTCTTCCCAGTAACGTGGGATTAGGCCTTAGGCGTGGTGCAAAAGACACTCCAAACAACTTGATGTTAACAATAACTGTTTACTTTAGTAAGTTTTGGTATAGTAGATTCACAATAACTTAAGGTAATTACACAAATAGAGCTGTATACTTTCAAAAAGCATGTATAATGAAAATAAAGGAAAAATAACGCAAGGTTCTCTAACCTAGCTACACTTTCACCTGTAGGTTTAATAGAGATCCCTTCCCCCAGACTTTCCCTGGCTGTTCTGCAGTTCTCTGTGATATTCAGTCTCACTCTCTCCCTGCAGCTTCGCTCTGTTTTCGGACCAGCTTCTCTCCTCCACACAGCTTCTCTTCTCTCCCCTCTGCTGCTTCTGCCTCCCCTTTATATACCCTCCCACAGAACTAGAAGGTTACAATCATGTGACCTAAAACTGGGGAAATGAAACCTAACTC
This sequence comes from Shinisaurus crocodilurus, assembly GCA_021292165.1. Lineage (NCBI taxonomy): Eukaryota > Metazoa > Chordata > Lepidosauria > Squamata > Shinisauridae > Shinisaurus > Shinisaurus crocodilurus. Next base: position 32,100 of record JAHFWL010000509.1, read on the forward strand.
CATTAGGGGGAAAAGGAGACTTCTCTCAATGAAAAAGAAGCTTAACTCCATGAGGGGAAAATGAAACTCACGAATGCCCCCCCTCCCATCAGGAGATGTTTGGATCTACAGGCTTCAAACTAACTCAAGCCTGTGTAGGCCTCAATCCTTCACACCACAGCATGCCCTAGCCAGCATGCTGGGAATTGTAGGCCTTTTTTCTGTCTAAACATGGATAGGATTGCGCCCTAAAAGCTCAGAGCAGCAGATAGTGGCCTCCATTTCAACGCTGACCTGGTGGACACCCAATAACTTGAGCATCAAAAGCTCCCAGTTTATTCACCGGCTTCAGCTTAAAAATATATATGTTGGTGTGTACACAGAACAGTTTCCCCCCAGCCTGGTGTCTCCCAGATGTGTTGGACTGCAGCACACCTGGAGGGCACCCAGTCAGGGGGAAGTGATATAGAAAATAAGAAAGCGAGGGGCAGAAATGAAGACAAAGAGCAGGGTTTTCATTCTCCCAGTTTCCCAAGATCACAAAGCCACAAAAGGCATCAGCAAGGCAGACATAGCCAGTGGTTTTGATGCTGGGCCTTGCAGAAATTGGGGGGGGGGGAGAGGAAACAGGTTCACGTACATGAACCTCCCCGTTTGCCAAATTTGGGTGTTCCAGAGAACTAGGCTAGTTACTCACCATGGGGTGGTTCTGTGCCGTCTTCAGCAAGGACAGCGGAAGCTGTAAGGAGGGCAGGGGAGTGGGGGAATAGAACAGATTGAGAAATGTGTCAGACATGTGTAAAGACACACGTGAGGGAGTCCCACCCTAAAAATCACTTTAAATAAATGCAAATAAAATGAATAAGCTTCCCCAGCCAAAGCAACATACACTGTTAGCGTGCTTCCTCCAGCACGAGACAAGAGCTGGTGCTACTGTTGCCAAGATCCCACCTGAAACCCCAGCTAAGCCTCAATGCCCACTACTGAAAGGTGGAAATCTACCAGCAACTGCCCCCAGCCCCACCCTTATAACGTAAAAGCCCTTCTGGATCAGACCAAGGGTCCTTCAAGGCCAACGTCCCCGTTTCCCACAGATGTTGTGCTTTGAGAATGATACATTGTTTTAGAATTTACTGTAAGCTGCTTTGGGGTTTTTAGAATGGGAAGCGGCATATTAATAGCCTAAAATGAATAATAGAGGCCCATAAGATGCCTCCAAACGGAAGGTGAAAGCAAACATCATCCCCTATTGTGGTGCCCAAGCGGTTGGTGTTCAGGGGTACCTCTGAATTTGGAGGCTCCTTGTGGGCAGGGAGCCATCGACAGGCTTGCGCTCATAATGCCAAACTTATTATCTGGGAGCCCATGGCATCTGAAACTCCAGCCGGGCCTCAGTATCGCACCAGAGTCTGGAAACAGCCTTCCACCTCCTCCCTTTGTAAGCAGTGAGCCCGATGAAGAGTTCTGCGTAAGCCAGAAGCTTGAGCCTCTCATTACAAACAGGCCTGCGGCTTACGCTGGCTCAACTTGTCTGAGCGTGGAAAGCTAAGCAGGGTCAAGCCTGGTTGTCACTTGGATGGGAGACCACTCCTCTAGTTTCCTGCATTGAGCAGGGGGTTGGACTCGATGGCCTTGTAGGCCCCTTCCAACTCTATGATCTATGAAATCTATGAAACCTCGGGTAGTCCCAACGATTAAGAACAAGGGGATAAAGTTAATATCCCTTCTTGGCTTTTGTTTTTTAAAATACCAGCAGCCTCAGGCCTGTAATACAGGCTTCCCTGACCTGGTGCTCTCCAGACATGTTGGACAGCAACTCCCATCATCCCCCTTCACCCATCCTCTCTACCCACGAGGCCTAGAAACTCCTTTTGTTTCAGTCGTTCACATTTTTGTTTCCAAATGACTGGCCCTGCTGGCTGGGCATGATGGGAGCTGCAGTCCCATGGCCCTGCTGGCTGGGCATGATGGGAACTGCAGTCCCATGGCCCTGCTGGCTGGGCATGATGGGAGCTGCAGTCCAACACATCTGCAAAGGCACCAGGTTGGGGAAGGCTGCTCTGGTCTCACCCTTACCTAGGAGTAAGCCCCACTGGACTCAATAGAGCGAGTAAAGGGGGATCCCTTCACACACACCCCACCCCCATCAACAAGCCTCACCATTTTCCAGTCCAGGCGCTGCCAGGGTAACCTCGACTTCCGCTTCCGCCTGCCCAACTTCCGCCCGCCGAAGGCTTTCGACTCAGCGCCGCAGCCAATCAGCGCCCAGCTCAGCGCGTCCAATGGGAAGAGGCGGAGGCGGCGGCCGCCGCGTCCCGGCCGTAAAGCACAGCAAGGGAGGGGGGGAGGTCGTAAATACCAATGAGGGGGGCATGTCTTTTACCCATCGTGCCCCGCGGTGGGGAGCATGGCCCATTGCCCAGAATGCTGCGCGGTCAGAGGGCCCCGTTGACTCAGGCCAAGCAGGGGAGAGCGAGGGGAGCCCGCTTTTCTCATCAGCTGTTTTATTTTCATTTCCTTCTGTGGCGGGCCATTCCTGTCCTCCTCCTTGCCATGACGCCCCACCAGAATTTGGGATCCCCTTTAAAACAAAAGTAAGCAATTTTCTAAACAACAACAACAACACACAATTTCACTTATTCTTAGTGTGTGTAAAATAAATAAAATAATATGCACTAACTATACAAGGAGCTGCACTGGCTACCAGTTGTTTGCCGAGCTGAATTCAAAGTGTTGGTTTTGACCTTTAAAACCCTACATGGCTCCGGCCCAGTTTAAAATGCAGAGTTACAGAATGGGGGGCACTTGGCTCGACAATACCACGAGTGAGAAGGATCTTGGAATTGTGGGAGATCACAAACTGAATATGAGCCAGCAATGCGATGTGGCTGCAAAGAAGGCAAATGCAATTTTGGGCTGCATTAATAGAAGTATAGCTTCCAAATCGCGGGAAGTGATAATTCCCCTTTGCTCGGCACTGGTCAGGCCTCATCTTGAGAACTGCGTCCAGTTCTGGGCACCTCACTTTTAAGAAGGACGTAGACAGACTGGAGAGGGTTCAGAGGAGGGCAACAAGGATGATAAAGGGACTGGAAACAAGGCCCTATGAGGAGAGACTGAAAGAACTGGGCATGTTTAGCCTTCAGAAGAGGAGACTGAGGGGAGATGTGATCGCACTCTTCCAGTACTTGAAGGGTTGTCACACAGAGGAGGGCCAGCCCAGGATCTCTTCTCGATCATCCCAGTTTGCAGGACACGGAATAATGGGCTCAAGTTACAGGAACCTGGATTCCACCTAAACATCAGGAAAAATTTCCTGGCTGTCCGAGCAATAAGACAATGGAACCAACTACCTAGGGAGGTGGTGGGCTCTCCCACTCTGGAGGCATTCAAGGTGCGGCTGGACAGCCATCTGTTGGGGATGCTTTGACCTGGATTCCTGCATTGAGCAGGGGGTTGGACTCGATGGCCTGGTAGGCCCCTTCCAACTCTACTTTTCTATGATTCTATCTCAAGGAGCATCTCCAGCAACATCAAGTAGGCCACGCAACAAGATCTGCCACAGGCGGCCTTCTCCTTATCCCATCAGCCAGAGCAGCCAGGCTGGAGGGGACTAGGAAGAGGGCCTTTTCTGTGGTGCCCCCGAACTGTGGAACTCTCTCCCCAGTGACCTCCGCCATGCCCCCTCTTTGATGAGCTTCTGCCGTTCATTAAAAACATACGTAGCTTTTCAGGCGGGAATATGGGGTGGGTTAGGATTTTAACATTTTAGATGGTTTTAAGTGTATTTTACTCTGTTTTGTTTTATTGTATGTTGTACATCGCCCAGAGTGGCCAGGTACCGGCTAGATGGGCGATTTAAAAATACAATAAATAATACTATATGTGTTTGTGTGTGTGTGTGTGTATCAGACTTCCCCAGTCTGGCGCTGTACAGATGTGTTGGACTACAATCCCCATCATCCCATGTGGCTGGGGATGATGGGAATCATAGAATCATAGAATCATAGAAAAGTAGAGTTGGAAGGGGCCTACAAGGCCATCGAGTCCAACCCCCTGCTCAATGCAGGAATCCAGGTCAAAGCATATCTGACAGATGTCTGTCCAGCTGCACCTTGAATGCCTCCAGACTGGGAGAGCCCACCACCTCCCTAGGTAGTTGATTCCATTGTCTTATTGCTCTGACAGTCAGGAAATTTTTCCTGATGTTTAGGTGGAATCTGGGTTCCTGTAATTTGAGCCCATTATTCCGTGTCCTGCAAACTGGGATGAACGAGAAGAGATCTTTGCCCTCCTCTGTGTGACATCCCTTCAAATACTGGAAGAGTGCGATCATATCTCCCCTCAGTCTCCTCTTCTGAAGGCTAAACATGCCCAGTTCTTTCAGTCTCTCCTCATAGGGCCTTGTTTCCAGTCCCTTTATCATCCTTGTTGCCCTCCTCTGAACCCTCTCCAGTTTGTCTATGTCCTTCTTAAAGTGAGGTGCCCAGAACTGGACGCAGTACTCAAGATGAGGCCTAACCAGTGCCGAGTAAAGGGGAATTATCACTTCCCGCGATTTGGAAGCTATACTTCTATTAATACAGCCCAAAATAGCATTTGCCTTCTTTGCAGCCACATCGCATTGCTGGCTCATATTCAGTTTGTGATCTACCACAATTCCAAGATCCTTCTCACTTGTAGTATTGTTGAGCCAAGTGTCCCCCATTCTGTAACTCTGCATTTGGTTTCCTCTCCCTAGGTGCAGCACTTGGCATTTATCCCTATTAAATTTCATTCTGTTGTTTTCGGCCCAGCGCTCCAGCCTATCGAGGTCACTTTGAATTTTGTTTCTGTCTTCCAGAGTATTAGCTGTTCCACCCAACTTTGTGTCATCTGCAAATTTGATAAGCATTCCCTGTACCTCCTCATCCAAGTCATTAATAAAAATGTTGAAGAGCACCGGGCCCAGGACCGAGCCCTGTGGTACCCCGCTCGTTACCTCTCCCCAGTTTGAGAAGGAACCATTGATAAGCACTCTTTGAGTCCGATTCTGTAGCCAATTGTGGATCCACCTGATAGTTGTTCCATCTAGCCCACTCTTAGCTAGCTTACTAATCAGGATATCATGAGGCACTTTGTCGAAAGCTTTGCTGAAGTCCAGATATATAATGTCCACAGCATTCCCACAGTCCACAAGGGAGGTTACCCGATCAAAAAATGAGATCAGATTAGTCTGACAGGATTTGTTCTTGACAAATCCATGCTGGCTTCTAGTAATCACTGCATTGTTTTCAAGGTGCTTGCAGACTGACTTCTTTATAATCTGCTCAAAAATCTTCCCAGGGATTGATGTCAGACTGACTGGCCTATAGTTCCCAGGTTCCTCCTTCTTGCCCTTTTTGAAGATGGGAACAACATTTGCCCTCCTCCAGTCGTCTGGCACTTCACCTGTCCTCCATGATTTCTCAAAGATAATAGACAGTGGTTCTGAGAGTTCTTCTGCCAGTTCCTTTATTACTCTAGGATGCAGCTCATCAGGCCCTGGAGATTTAAACTCGTTCAGAGTAATCAGGTGCAGCACATTTGGGGCAGGTTGAGGAGGGGCGCTCCCCCAAAATATATATATACTATGTAATAATATATTTATACATATATACATACTATAATACACTTTATTTATTTATTTATTATACAGTAATACCTTGGATTGCAAGTAACTTGGTCTGAGAGCGTTTCTGAAATCGGCCCTGCTCACGTCCGCCAGATACTCGCTTTGATATAAGAGTGTTTTGGATTACAAGCACGGTTCCGGAACGAATTATGCTTGCAATCCAAGGTATTACTGTATTTATACCCCGCCTTTTTCCCTGCAAAGAACCCCAGGCGGCTTCATAGAATCATAGAATCATAGAAAAGTAGAGTTGGAAGGGGCCTACAAGGCCATCGAGTCCAACCCCCTGCTCAATGCAGGAATCCAGGTCAAAGCATCTCTGACAGATGTCTGTCCAGCCGCACCTTGAATGCCTCCAGACTGGGAGAGCCCACCACCTCCTTACATAATCCTCCTCCTCCTCTCCATTTTATCCTCACAACAACTCTGTGAGGTAGGTTAGGCTGAGAGACCGTGACTGACCCAAAGTCACCCAAGGAGCTATACACAAATATAATAAATAGTAATAGTATTTATTATATTTGTGTATAGTATATTATAGTATATATTACAGCAATTTTTAAAATATTAGTATCTTTTTTTCTTTTCTTTGCAGGCAGCTTGGAAATAACTTAGTGCCTTTCATTACAGTATTTTTAATTTTATTATTACATTTACTGTATTTTTCCGTGTATAAGACGCCCCCCCACTGGGCAGTTTCGCAACCATGCGATTCTCTCCTCGGCTTACTTCCGTGTATAAGACGACCCTCAATTTTTGGTCTAACGATTTTAGGAAAAAGTATAGTCTTATACATGGAAAAATACTGTATATCCCACCCTTATTCTCTCTTGTAAGGAACCCAAGGCAGCTTACATGGTTCTCCTCCTCTCCTCTCCTCCTCTCTATTTTATCCTCACAACAACAACCCTGTGAGGTAGGTTAGGCTGAGAGTCAGTAAAGGCGTAATTCTATGCATGCTTAGACAGAAAAAGGCCTACAACTCCCAGCATGCCCCAGCCAATCATGCTAGGAGCTGTAGGCCTTTTTTCTGTCTAAACATGCATGGAATTGCGCCCTTGGTCTCTGTTTACAAACATCTGGCCTTCCTAATCCATGGAAAGGGTTGAAAATCAAATATGGATGTTTGCTACAAGCTGCATTATTATACTCTGCTCCTGAAAAGGTAAAAAATCAGTTCAAAGTGCCCATTTTGCACAGATAGCAGCCTCTGAAAGCTGCTCCTCCCTCAACTATTGCCACTAGCAGCCATTCCAGCACTCTGTACAGCGGGAGTTGATAGGGGAAGCCAGCCCATTCCATCAACCCTGCTGAAGGACTACTTACTTCTTTCTTCTTCCCTCCCTATGCCTTTTTCCTTTTGTGCTGTGTCTTTTTAGAGTGTAAGCCTGCAAAAGTCAGGGGCTGTCTTGTTTTACTGAGCCGTTCTGGGAGCCTTTTGGGCTAAGGAGCGGGGTAAAAAATATTTCAAATAGCTAAATACATAAATAAGTTTAGAATCCAAGAAGTTCCCTGGAAAAAGGGGCCAGGTCGCTCAACTGTGTTGGGTCGTCATTTCCATTGCAACCTTTGCTCATGCTATTAGTAGCAAGAACGTGAGATTTTTATATATATACGGATGAGACAAGCCTTGTTAATAGCTTGTAGTAAGAACGCAACCTTTGCTCTGTGTGCTGTGGCACCTGCTGGGTTTTATCTACCCGTCTGACTCAGCTGCTGCAGCTAAGATAAAACACAGGCGGTGGCAACCAGCTTTGGTTTCCAGCGCTCTGACTCATGCACAAAGTGGAACAGAATGCCATAGTTCTCAGAATTTGGCTTGGGAAGAGCTGAAGCTTGGTGGTAGATCACCTCCTTTGCTTGAGAAAGGTCTCCGGTTCAATCATGGACGTCTCCAAGAAAGACCCCTCTCTGACACCCCAGAGAGCTGCTGCCAGTCAGTGCAGTGGATACTGATGCTTCAGATGTCCCTATTTAAATCAGCCCTTTATTCAGAACCATGAGGACTGGAACCTTACTTCATTGGGGGAGGCTGTCCTACTGAGTTGTTGTAATGACTGCTGATTTAAGTACTGCACTTGGGAAACTTGAAATGTGCATGCTTAGATCCCACCAATCTACAGATCTTTCTAGCTAGTGCATAATTGAAGTCTCTGGACTGGAGGGGATTTTTCGTGGCAAGCGTCCCTTGTGGCCTGATCCTCTGCATGTTGACCCAGGGATAGACTTTGCTTATTCGAATGGGACTCTTACTCCCATGTAAGTGGGACTGCAGCCTACCTTTTAAGCACCAATCCACCAAAGAGTTCATCCTATTTCACCTTTTCAAGGGGCGGGGTGGGAGAGGACATCATCACTCCGTACGGTGGCCAACTGTCCTACTTTTCAGAGGACAATGTTTGAAAGGTTGTCAGAGGACAGTCTTCGACTTGAAGTTGTCCTTATTTGAAGGGCTGTCCACATTGAAGATTAAGACCTGGTTTGCACGTCACGATAAGCCATGGCGGGTTGTGAGCCTTGTTTGCGTCAACATGGCTTATCGCAACATCCGAACCCGGACGATTCAGCGCATTTTTTTAACCACACCCAAGCCACCCTGAGGTCCCATGGGTTGTTCAAGGTGGCTTGTCGTGACATGTGAACCCGGTAGCGTGGCTTGTCAGCGGCTTGTCAGCATGGGCTACAGAGCCACTTGGCAAGAGCGACGACAAAACTGGTTGCTCCTCAAGAACCTGCTAGTGCCACCTCCAGCCTTCCTCGTCAGTGATGTCCGCCCCTCCACCGATACCAAAATGGCACTTGGGAATGTCCATATCTCGTTTGCAACCTGTTTCAAAAATTCTTTTCCAGTGCTTTGGAAGTATGCAAATTGGTTTGCAATTTTTCTTCTCTCCCCCCCCCCGGGTGCTTCTCAAGTGTGCAAATGTATGCATTTTTTTAATTATTCCCCCCCCCCCGGGTCCTTCTCAAGTGTGCAAGCGTGCAGACTCACCTGTCTGCTGTGTACAGTCTGCTACGTACAGTTGCCGTGTCAATTTCCTTGTAAATTTTCTACTCCACTTCTGTGTTTTCCTTAACAAATGAACTCTGAAAGCTGTTAGTGAGCAAACAACTTACCCACGGTGGCTTATTTTCCAGGCGGCTTATCGTGACGTCTAATATTTCGACGGGAGAGCAGAGCAGGGGCCTTGAAGATAACCACCCACAGTTAGCACCTGGACAGCAGATTGAGTAGCTGGTTAGACTCGATGGCCTTGTAGGCCCCTCCCAACTCTACCTATGATTCTAAGGGTGCAATCCCAGGCAGGTTTTAGGCAGGAAAAAGTCCTACAACTCCTAGCATTCCCCAGCCAGCATGGGTGGGGAATGCTGGGAGTTGTAGGACTTTTTTTTCTGTCTAAACCTGCATGGGATTGCACCCTAAGTCTTTCTAAAATTGCTTCTATACATATAAATCAGCATATGCAGATTTTATGCTCATCTCTATCCTCCCTTTTGGTGATGCATTTCCTCTTTTTGGGGTCAATATTTAAGGGGCCACTTTACCACTCAGACCTTGGGCCAGGCACTATCTTTCAGCCTCCCTACCTCACTGGGTTGTTGTGAGGATAAAAGGGGGAACCTCCTTGTAAGAAAGGTGAGATACAATATTAGTCATAGTAATAATAAATAATGACTGTGGAGCAAGGCATTTAGCATAGGGGTGCCTACTATGTAGAATAATCTTCCCTCTGAGATTATTAATTTATTATATTATATCCCACCGTTTTTTTGCAATGAACCCAAGGCGGCTTACATAATCTTCCTCTCCATTTTATCCTCACAACAACCCTGTGAGGTAGGTTAGGCTGAGAGTCAGTAACTGGCCCAAAGTCACCCCGTGAGCTTCATGGCCGAGCGGGGACTAGAACCCAGATCTCCAGAGCCCCGGTCCAACACTCTAACCACTGCACCACACTGCCTTTCACACTAAGCTAAAATAGGCTGGTATTTAGTAATAAAAATTACTGTGGAGCCAGGCATTTAGCATAGGGGCACCCACTATGTGGAATAACCTTCCCTCTGAGATTAGACATGTGTTAACCCTTTTAAATCTTTCAGTGCATGTTGAAGGCACATTGGATTATGCAAGCTGCGTGCGTAGTCTATTCTACTAGACTTGGGTTCCTTGCAGGAAAAAAGGCGGGGTATAAATATACCGTAATAAATAAATAAATAATACTATCTTATGAATAGATACTATATAGTCTATGTATTGTTTTATATATTTTTAATGATTTGTGTACACCTTTGAAATCTGTGGGTGTAAGCAGCTTATGAACACTTGTAAATAATAAATAATTGATGATGATGATGATGATGATGATGATCCCATTTCCCTGGGTAGGAATCCGATGCAACCTGTGCCAGGGTGGGGAGTGCATGGCCCTGCAGATATTGTTGGACTCCAACTCCCATCAGCCCCAGCCAGCATGGCCAATGGTCAGCCGTAGGCGGGGAGCGTGTGGAAGAAAAACCGGTAGAGGTGGCCGCTTTTGCCGCTCTAGGCTTCCGAGCGGCCCTCTCCATGGTTCGTCCCCCCCTTGCCCGCCCGCCACCTGCCACGACGTGGGTGGGGTTTAGGCGTGGTCACGCGACCTCCCTCGCCCCGCCCAGTGGGCGGGGCTTGGGCCCTGAGGGGGGCGGGAGCGCCGCTCGCCCGCTAGCTCCGTCAGTCGCCTCAAGTTGGTCGGGCAGGAGGGCGGAGAGGAAGGGGCAGCCATGGAGAAGACCCGGCGGCCCGTGGTGGTGACCGGTAAGGGCGGCGGCCGGGGGGGGAGGGCCCGAGGGGAGGGGGCTGCGAAAAGCCGGGAGGGGGGCGCGTTCCGAGAGGGGGGAAGGGTTTACGTGCGAAACTTTGTCCCCCTCTCAAAGCCACCCCCCGGGTCCAGCGACCCCCCCGCAGTAGTTCCCCCCTCCATTTGCCCCCCCCATTTAAAATAAAGTTTTCGCTCTTCATTTTTAAAAAACATAAAATGGTCAGATATCCCCCCCCAAATAATCTCCTCCTCCTCTCTCCCCCCCCATAAAACTTGCACTTTGTGAATACTAGTTAAACCCACCCAGTCAGTTCGTTCTTTTAAACACCGCCCCCCCCTCGACCCGTTCCACATTGACGGTGTTGTTCTGCCCAGTCTCTTCCCAGGTATGCTTCCCCGTTATACTCATTAACGGGAGCTGCGTGCTAATTAGCCCCACCCGACAGAGCCCTCCTTGTAAACTCTCTCCTCTGTTTGACCCTCCACTACTTTCAGAGAACTTCCCACGCCTTCACCCCATGACTTGCCTCCCCGAATATCCCCCCCCCCGCTCACACATTTCTTCCTTTCTCTTTTAAGTTGCCTTAAAATAGTTAAGTTTTAACTATTACTTTACTTACACACACACACATATATAAAACTGTGCTAATACTCCACCAACCTGTTCTAGCCAATGGATGGTCCCTGCCTCTGGTTTCTCCCCCCCCCCCCGTTGTTCTTAACTTAATCCCTTGTTGTTTCCTTCTAGAACTTCTTGCAAGAGTCTATGAGAAAGTGGAGTGTGTTGTGGGGGGGCGGTAGGCGGGCTGTAGTGGCACTTTGTCGAGTCGACGTTATCCTGGGTGAGTTTAAGCTGCTGTGCATCGCCTGTGGATGGTGCTTCTGTGTGTGTGTGTGTGTGTGTGTGTGTGCGTGCAAGAAGAGAGTCTTTTGGTGGGGGTTGTGGTTGGAGCTAGCTCTTGTGTAAGTTACTTGGGGGTAAGTGGGTGACATAAAAGTTGTGTTCTTGCCACCATTTTAACACTGTGCTATTTCTGTCAGCGATGCATCAGGGTGTAGGTTTTTAAATTTATAAATCCAGCTGTAGTTGGTCTTGTTTGCTTTGTTTCCTAAAGGGAAGGTGGCTTGTCTTCCTGGAAAAGTCCTGTTTAATTTGGAGTATGGTGTCTGTGTCAGAGATGTGGGATCTCCATAGAGTATGTGCACGGGGGGGGGGGGGGGGGAGGCTAGCTTCTCCTCCGCTGACACACACACACACCCCTTCTCCAGCTTCTGGGGCCTCCTTCTGTTCTCTGCAGAAAGTCTGATGGCAGCTGGAAAACCTGAAGTCAGACAAGAGGTCTTAAAGTCACATTTCCCCTCTGTTGTATGCACTAAAGTTTTCGGATACCCCGAATCAGTCTAGCCCTGGGAACTGTGGCATTTGCCTTGCAGGGAAACGCTCATTGCTTCTTCAAGTTTGCTCAGCCCCTGCAATGGTAGTTTGAAGCTGCAAGTTGTGCCCGAGCGGAGGGGGCGGACACGGAGGGAAGTTGCAGGAAGGAGAGGCGGTCACAAAAGGGTGCCGTGGATGGCCCTGGTGGGGAGCTGTGTGAGAACAATCTCTGGATTGGGAGGTGGGCAGCTCAGAAGCGACACTGTTTCCACCTGCCCTACCTCATCAATGGCTGGAGCCGTGGCAGTAGGGAGCCACCCGCTGGATCTCCTGGTGTGGCCTTACTTGGAGCTAGAGGAACACCGTTAGTTCTTGGCAGGGGAAGAGGTGCCAGGCGTGAAACATGCTGAAACAGGAGATCTCTGGCAAGCGTCCTCTGTAACAGTTCTTGCACACCTGTGCAGTGTAGTTCTGCGTGCGCACTCCAGCTCCTTAAACACATCTGTGTACTTGTTAAAAACAAACTATTCTGCTGCCAAGACCTTCCTCTTTGTACCCACATTGTTGGAATGGGCCTGTGCATAGGAGGCACACCAAGTGCAGTCAGTGTGTTGCATGTGCTCGTATGCATAGCTGCTCTCAGTATTGAGATAATCCCATAAAAATCTGGCAGCTGGGAGCAGCTGGCTTCCTGCTAATTAGCCTTGGAGGGCGCCCAGAGAGACTCCGAAATACTCTATTGAATTCTTATCTGATGGCAACAGCCTTGGTTGTGCAAAAAAAAAGAAGGGAGCACAAAGGACTCCACTGCTTCTCACCCCCCTCCCCTTTCGCGGGTGTCTCAGCTATGTAGCAGCACCTGTAGGAATCCACTCCTGAAATTCCGCCCTGGGAATAGTTCTCAGCTTTTACAGGCTGTCTTTTTTCCCCTTTAAATGAATGCAAGGACTTGTGAAATGTCCTTTAGTGAAAAAGAAATTAAAATCCTGGATCTGTTGGGAGCAAATACCCCTGGTTTGCACGTCGCTGGTTACCAGTGGTGAAGCAACAAGTGGTCAGGGTCAGAAAGCTTGCCAAAAGTTGCTTGCCTTTTTCTTCTAGCCAACAAATGATGACGGGACATCTGTGAGCAGGCTAGCAAAAGATTTGCAACTTCTGTGGACTTATTTATGGGGCTGAAGTTGTGTGTCGATGCCATTTGTCCCACAGACCCATGTTCGATTTCTTTAAATGTTTCTTGCTTTTACCTGGGAGTTCCACTCCTGGAAATCTGCACTCTTCCCACCAGCTGGTATCCCTGTCCCCTAAAGGTGGCAAAATCCAGATTAATGCTTTTTTGCAAGCATGTACACTGGCCTTCTTTAAATTTAGTAAATTGGGGAGGCGTGTGCCTCTGGTGGTTAAGCACAAAGGAACTTAGCCAGTTTTGCATGTCAGTAGAACCCTGCTGCCCTGTCTGTGCAGGTAAGCCGGACCTTATAAACAGCTGCTCACCTATGGCGGGTAAGAACAAACCTCTAGGCGACCAGGTGCTTGCTTTTTCTTTTTGTTAACTGGAGCAATGCTGGTTCTTTTTTTTCTTGCTCTCTTTTTTCAGGCCATAAACAGACATAACAGAGGCATTTATGAGATCAGGTGCTCTAATAATAATTTCCTATAGGCTGAGTTAAATGGTTCTTGGTTCGCTCCACACCCCTGCAGTATCCGCTGTAGCACATTAATGAAAAATCTGGCATCTCGCATGCTTTGAACTGCTTAACCTCTAGTCAGGGTACAAAACCTGAGAGGTCCTTATTCAGTAAATAGCGGTTGTGGCTTGTTGCTAGTTAACAGAAAGTTATTCATTAGAGAGCCAAAGCCCTAATGTGATTGTTTTTGGAGGGACGTTGTGGTAACCTTTGTGTCTTAGGCATGTATTCTTTCGTAATTCTTTGCCCAAGAAAATGTTTGCTGAGGAAAGCCTGGTATCAAGGAAAGAATGGAGGACTTGGGGACCAGGTAGATTTGGGTTCAAACTTTTTCATTTATTTACTTACTGCATAAGGGGTGTTGAACCTCTTTCAGCCCGAGGGCAAATTCCATTTTGCAGAAGCTCTGCCCCCCCCCCCCGCATTCCAGTGGTGGGTTTGGGCCAAAGGCAAAAGGGGCATGGCCAAAATTCCAAAATAGCTGCATCTTTTAGCTCAGTGTTCTCCAAGCGTGGGTCCCCAGATGTTTTTGGCCTACAACTCGTCCCAGCATGCCCCAGCCAGTGTAGCTGGCTGGGGCATGCTGGGAGTTGTAGGCCAAAAACATCTGGGGACCCAAGGTTGGAGAACACTGTTTTAGCTCTTAGTGCCAGTAGCTAAGCCTCGGGGTGGGGGGAACTGCACAAAAGCTGACAAACCACCAAACCATCAGTGGTTGGTAGAAAGGGGCCACGGGAGGGGAGGGGCCATCTTGGGGGGGGGGCTCTGAGGGCCAGGTTATGTACTCCAGGAGGGCTGTACCCCTGCACTATATGCATAGGCCGACCTGTAAGAACAGCTCTCTGGACAGCCAGCCACAAAAGTTAAGCCTGCTGCATAGAAAGTTTAAAAAGCCATTGCACCTCTGTGCAGCATAAGACAACAGCAGAGAATCAGACTGATATAGCAGCAGGAAACATTTCCTCTGCTGTTAAAACTCCAGAAATAGCGAACGCTCTCTAGGTCCCAGGAAGTTGTTAAAATAAAGGAGACTGGGAAATAAAAAGGTTCTCGCCTGGTGCTGAAAAGACCCACGGTGGAGAGCCTCTCTGGGGAGGGTGTTCCACACAGCCGGGGTGGGGGATCACCGAGAAGGCCTCTCTCTCTTGTAGCCCCGCGGCGAAGGGCATCCGAAGAAGATCTTAAGGTCTGGGTAGGTGTATGTAGGAGGAGGTGATTCTTTAGGGGAAAATGGCCGTGAAACTGGCAGGGAGCGTCTCTCTTGGCCTTTCCTACCCTACAGAGTTGTTGTGAAGCTGAAATGGGATCACCATACAAACACACACACATACCCCGCCATGCATGGTGCCACATGAGGCATACAAATAAATAAGCACTCCCTCCTTGGATGGGGATTGATTGATATGGGGAGACCCAAGAAGGAAAGCCAGCCCGGAAGGCACCAAATGTCCATGGGAGACCTCGGAGGCCATAATCCGCCCACTTACTTTGGAGTAAGGTCCATCGAACTCAGTGGTGCTTCAAGTAAAATTGTGCAGAGGGGGTAGCTTATTGGTTCAGCTCATTCCTGAGGCGATTGCCTCTTCCTTGGTTGTGGGTGAGGGATGAGTCTGATTTAGCTTCTTCCCGGAAATAAAGGACCAAACTCCCTCCAACACCAGCCTTCCCCCAACCTGGTTGCCCTCCCGTTGTTTTTGATTTCAACTCTAATCGGCCCTGGCTCTCATGGCCAAGGGTCAGGAACGCTGGGGTGGACCGGGGTTCAGTGGGGTGAGCCCCCGCTTTGCGTGCAGAGGGTCCCAGATTCGATCCCCGGCATCAGGAAAAACTCCACCTTCCGATGTTCCTGTTTAAATCTGCTCCTTATTCAGAACCATGAGGGCTGGAGGCTTACTTTATTTTTAGGGAGAGATCTGCAGCTCAGTGGTGGAGCCCCCGCTTTGCATGCAGAAGGTCGCTGGTTCGGTCCCCGGCAGCATCTCCAGGAAGGGGGGCTGGGAAGGAATCCTGCCTGAGCTGCTGCTGCCGGTCAGTGTCGACAATACTGGGCTAGAGGGACCCCGGGGTATGACTCGGTGCAAAGCAGCTTCCGATGGTCCTAACGTCGGAAGAGCACTGGGTTGGGATAGGCTGCTTCCCACCACCTTAAGTAACTTTGGACTGTCTTACATAGGAAACTGGCTGGTTCTGGGTCAGGCCCTTGGTTCATCTAGCGTGGTATTGCCCGCTCTGGGAGCAGATCTCCACGGTCCCCAGCTGAGGGAGGTCGCCGTTGTTGTTGATCTTTATTTACAGTATTTGTATGCTGCTCCACGATTCTGGGGCGGTGAACAATAAAAAGATAAAAATGAATAAAACAAACAAAAACAATACATTGAAAACAAAGTAACATTTTACAATGGTGGTTGAAGAGCAGAGAAGGCTTCCCAGAGCGAGGAGGTCTTCAGCAGGCACCAAAAGCCGCACAATGCCGGAGCCTGCCTGACCTCCAGAGGCAGGGAGTTCCACCGAAATGGGGCCACCACACTGAAGGCTCCTCTCCTGGTGGACTCCAGTTGGGCCAAAGGTCCATGAGGAACCACCAGGAGCATGACCTCAGTGACCAGGCAGGCTGGTAAGAGAGGAGATGCTCTCCCAGGTATCCTGGTCCCAAGTTGTTTCAGGCTTTGTACACAAGTACCAGAACCTTAAACCTAGCCCAGTAGCGAATAGGCAGCCAGAACAGTTCCTTCAGCAAAGGAGTTGCATGCCAAAAAGGGGCAGCTCCCGAGAACAGCCGAGCTGCTGCCTTCCGCACTGGCTCCAGCTCCCAGAGCAGCCCGCTACAGAGAACCCTTTCCTAGCTAGAACTACCTGCCACCGATTCGGGGGCCTTCCGCCTGCGCTCTAGTTATTTCATAGACACTTCTGAATTCTGAATTCTCCCTAGCTAGCACCAACTAGCTAGGGAGAGCCTCAGGCCAATAACTAAACTATTCTCTTTCTTCCGAGGAGACCTCTGTGTGTGCTCTTTTGGATGGATTCGAACCCTGCTCTTGTCGCATTCGGGGCAAAGTACTTTATCTCTGCCTTCTCCAGGCTGCTGCCCTCCAGATGTTTTGGACTACAACTCCCACCATCCCTGACAATTGGCCATGCTTAAACATCTGGAAGGGTGTGGGCTGGGGGAAGCCGTTCTGTGTTGTTGTTGTTGTAAGCTGCCTTCGGAGGGCTCCTGCCCTAAAAGGCAGCCTAGAAATAATTCGGATAAAGGCACCCGTGAGCGCAGTGCCACCCCTATGAAATTCTGCTTCTGTCGTTCCAGGGTTTGGTCCGTTCGGGGAGCATTCCATCAACGCCAGTTGGATAGCGGTTCAGGTAAAAGACATACATTTTCGAGCATTTTGTGCTAAAACACGCTGCTGCATAATGATCGCCACCACCTCCTCCTCTCTGCCCGGCTCTCTGGCTCACCTCCGCAGCCACGTCTGCGTCTGCCCACCCCACCGACCCCTCGCATTTTAATCTAGGGCGTGTCAGTTGCTACTTGGCTTGGTCTCCTCTGGTGAATCGGGATCAGCTCCAGGCGACCAGGGCAAAAAGTTGGATTTTTTTTTTCTTCTTCCCTTTTTGGGCCACAAACATGAACACTGCTATTTGCAGAGCTGAAGATGCTTCTCTGGTTAAGATTCTTATGGGCTCCTGTGTAAGGTGGACCCTGCCCTCGGCAATTTTTCTGTTTGTCCTTGCATTAAAATAAACAAATTTACAGAGAAATAATTTGCTGGCCGATCAGGCGGTGCCACGGATTCAGCTGAACAAAAACGTGTTTAAGCTGACCTTTCTTGGTAAGTTGCCTTAAACCAGTGTTCTCCAACCTTGGGTCCCCAGAGGTTTTTGACCTACAACGCTGGCTGGGGCATGCTGGGAGTTGTAGGCCAAAAACCTCTGGGGACCCAAGGTTGGAGAACACTGCCTTAAACGATGCCCGAGGAGGTTGAGGTGGGGGAAACACTCTGCCTTGAGAAAGTAAAACCAGGTGAGTTCCAGGTGGGACAAAATTACTAGCTCGTGGTGGCGGTTGGCAACTGGCCAGTCGAGGGCAAAGGATAGACTTACGGGGCTAAGGGCATCTCTCTCTCCTCTCTTCCCCCCCCCCATTGCTTTTTGAAGTTAACATACTTGTAGATCAGGAGTGCTGAACTTCTTTCAGACCGGGGGCCAGATTCCATTTTGGAGAAGCTCTCGGGGGCCACATTCCAGTGGTGGGCGTTGCCCCCCCAAATTGCAGCCTATTTTCCAGGCTTCCAGGCAGGATTCTTTCCAAGCCCTACCTGGAGAGGCCAGGGATTGAACCGGGGACCACCTGCATGCAAAGCGGGGGCTCTCTCACACTGAGCTGTGGTCCCTCCTTGCCCGGGGTAGGCGACAGGAAACCGGGGTTGGTTATGCTGCGCTTGGGGCCGATCTGTGTGTGTGTGTGTGTGAGAGAGAGAGAGAGAGACTCGAGGTTTCTGGTTTTGAGCTCAGCAGTCCAACATTTACTCATCTGGCGCGACCGAGAAGCAGTCGGTGAGAACCGTTTTTCCAGAGTGGGTGTCGTAGGTGCCGCTGAGCATGGCGGCGAGGCGGAACGGAACTCGCCAGGCTAGCGCCACTGCCGCCTGCTGCGGGCGTGTCGGACTGCAAGCTCCATCATCCCCAGCCGGCGTGGACGGCAGCACGGTCCGGCACATCTGGCGGTTGCAACCTAACGAGGCCGGAGGGCGCCAGCCTGGCGAAGGCTGCCTCGTTGCCTCCTGAGCTTTTGCAGCCCCGATGAATCTTGCCTATTAGGCCGCCGCCGGACCGTGAGCTGACTTGGCACTCCCCATCTGTGCTTCTGCCCTCCTGGGGGGGGGGCTGCTTCGGTGCTGTCCAGGTGAGCCTAGCGTGAATTGTTACTCCGGTACCTGGGTCTTGCTTTTAGGCAGACGACCTCCAGCTTTCCATGTAAGGCCGGCGCCGAGAGTCGGCATGGTCGGGCACCGGCCGAGGGCCCCCCACCCCAGCAGGGACCTGCTGACACGAGAGCCCCCTGGACTCGCTCCTCCTCTTCCCGGTGGCCGCCTGCTGGTTCACCTGCCTCTCGCTCTGGCCCAGACAACGGTGGTGGCGACGAGGAGGAGCAGGAGATCCCGCTGCCCACTCGCTCCCTGGCTCTCCGCTTGTCAAGCAAGCAAGCGGGAGCCATGACGAGGAAGCGGAGGAGGAGGAGGAGCCAGAGCAGCCGTGGTGGTGAGCAGCACTCACGGAGGGAGGGGGTCCACCACGGAGGGGTCTTGCCCAAAGGCCCTCCGGAGCCTGGAGCTGGCACTGCTTCCTTGAAGTGCTTTAGGAGCAATTCTGTGTATCTGGGTCTCACCTGACCTGGAGTTCCCCAGCATGACGCATCCTCAACCCCAAAACTCACGCCAGAGCGTCGCTTTCCTTGTGACCGGTGAAATCTTTTTTCCGGCTGGTGACGCTGCAGCAGCACGTTGCTTGCATTCTAAACTTGTCCCTGGTGCCTTTTAAACTGGGGGGGGCTCTCTTTTCCTGAGAGGGGGAACGCTTCTCTCTCACCCCCCCCCTTTTTTGTGCTAGTTGCCGCTCTCTCAGTAGCCATCTGGAAGGGCAAAGAGATATCCAGGATGCCAAAATCCCTCCTAACCCTAGGCAATCATTTATTTATTTTATTTTATTTCATGGTATTTATGAATCTCTGACATTAAAGAAATTGCTAAGCAACGAACAAAAACTGGTCTTCCTGCAGAGGACAGGATTACTTGATTACTTTTCACTATTCTTCCAGCTTCTGAGATTCCACACAGGCGTTGCCTTGCACATTTCTGCCACCATGGGGACTAGGAGCTTGTGTCTGTGTTTTATCATGAAAGCAGAGACACTTGGGGGTCTGAATTCTCTGCCCGGTCCCGCATTCTGCTCCCGTTCAGCCTCTGTTTGTTTGTTTGCATCCATAAGGGCTAGGAACTTGGATCTTGTGTGGGTTTTTTTTTTAAAGTGAAAGCTGAGAAAGGGAGTTACGGCACAAACATGGCCCCTGTATCGAAGGGTTCCTTTTTGGCACAGCTGACTGTCCAAGCTGACTGTCCAAGCTCTTCCTCTCTTTTTGACCCAGCCTGGTTGCAAGCCCCCTTCCCTTTCCGAGTCGGGAGCTCTGGGAATACTCTCCTCAAATGCTTTTAAATTAAACCCCCAGCCGTAATCAATTGCAGCTGACTAATGGACAGCCAGCCAGATGTCTGTGTGTCTCCCCGGCCTTACTTAAAAGGCAGCTAGTTGTGTTTGACAAGGGCCTGCGGGGGGGGGGGGGGTAAAAGGTAAAAGTAAGTCCTTGTCTAGGATAATCCGTGCTACCAGCATCCATCACAGAACAGCAGGGAAGAGAGAGGTCCTGCATTTGCTACCCTTCCTCAGCCTTCCCCAGCCTGGTCCCCGCCGGATATTTTGGACTACAGCTCCCATCAGCCCCTGCCAACAGGACCAGTGGTCGAGAATCCTGGGCGTTGTAGTCCAAAGTGCCTCGTTTATTCTCTGCCTTATTGGCTAAAAAGCCATCAAAGTGGATGGTCTTGCCTTGTGGCGAGCTATCTCTCTTGCAGGAAGAGGGGAAGTTGGCCCCCAGGCAAAGAGGGCGCACGGCGGGTTTTGCGGGGGTGTGTGTGTGTCAAATTTTGGATACCGTCCCTGTATCAGGCAGAGGACGGCGGTCTTTTTAATGGAAGGTGTGCCGATGACGCGGTTTGCTTCTGGTTGTGTGAATCCTGGATGCCGGGCGGGGAATCGGTGGCCCACCGGATGCTGTTGGGACTCCACCTTCCATCGGCTCCAGCCAGCATGGTCAGTGCTTGGGGATGGTGGGAGTTGGAGTCCGGCAACATCTGCATTTGCCCGAGGGTTGGAACCCCGAGCTCTGCGATATATATTTTGCTGGTGATGCTGCCGCGATCCTCACTGCAGTGCTGTCTGCTGGTTTTAAAGGAGTCTCACGGCATAGACTTCGGCATGTTGACTCAGAAGCCCGCCTCTCTGAATTCAGTGGCACTCGCTCTCTAGTAAGTGTGCTTCGGATTGGAGCCTTAAGTCAATGAATCACATGGGTCTTTTAGGTGGACTAAGGGCGTGCTGGTTGGGGCATGCTGGGAGCTGTAGGCCTTCCTTCTTCTGTCTAAACAGGCATAGGACTGTGCCCTAAATAACGCCATTTAAAACGTGCCTAAACTCAGGGATGTTGAAGAGTCCTTGGTTTCGAGTCACGAGTCTTTGGACCCGAGTCTCGAGTCCGAGTCCAAGTCCTTGGTCCAAAATGGTGACTCACGAGTCACAAGTCACTCCCAAAGCTGACTCCACGAGTCCCTATTAAAATCAATGGGGGTTTTCCCCAACAAAATAAGGCTATTTCAGATGTGTGGCTTAAATAAATTCTAGGCACAAGTGTGCCTTTTTATTTCAAAACTCTGCAACTGATTTTGGCAAGAACACACCAGGCAGACAAACCCAAAATAACCAGGCAGGCAGAGGAGGCAGGGAACCCCAAAGCAGGCAGGCAGAGGCCTTTGTCTTGGACAATTCAACTGTGGAACTGGTCAAGAGACCAGGCAGGCAGAGGAGGCTGGGAACCCCAAACAGGCAGGCAGAGGCAGCCAAACCCAAAATGTCTGAAAGGTTGCATTTTAGGAAAATGATTTTAAAAAATAAACTTGCTGTACTTCCTAAAACCTATCCATGTTGCATTTGAGGAACACGATTTTGGAACACGAGTCTCGAGTCGAGTCCTTGGTCTCGAGTCCCGAGTCGAGTCTCGAGTCCCATTAAAAATATTGGGACTCGAGTCTGACTAGAGTCAGAGGGGGGACTCAGTCCGACTCACGAGTCGAGTCCTCGAGTCCGAGTCCCCATCCCTGCCTAAACTTAATAGTTCCGAAGAAAAAAAAAGCAAGCGGGCAAATTCAATATGGGGAGTTACTAGGAAAGGGGTCAGAATTCAGCCCTTCCTGTAAGCCGTTCTATCAGCCTTCCCCAACTGGGCATCTTCCAGATGGGTTGGGCTACAGCCTCCATCATCCTGCTGGCTGGGGATGTTGGGGCTTGTATTCCAAGAACCTACCTGGATGGCGCCCAGTTGGGGAAGGCTGCTTTATACAAATCCATGGGGCAGCCGCACTGCAAATCCCGTGCCCAATTCTCCTTGCGCATCTCAAAAAGGGGCACCGTAGAGCCGGGAAAGGGGCAGAAATCGGCACCAAGCACGTTCAGGTGGCCGGAGCGACTCCCCTGCGAGAAAAGGCGAGGAAGTCCTTGGCACTTTTATGTTCGGAGAAAAGGACAACTTCTGGTGGGGGTGGGGTTGCAGTAGAGGTCTATAAAACTGAGCAGTGTGCATAGAGACAGAGAGAGTTTTCCTCCCTTTCTTCTAATACTAGAACTTCGCGGTCAAACGAAATGGATGGGCTGGCCTTTCTGGGCAGTCGCAAAGGGTCTCCCTTCGGTAAAGCTAACCAGAGAATCTCTCTTAGATGACTGTAAGGAATGGAGAAAGCAAATCCCTGGAGAGTGGGATGGATTATCAGTAGCGATTGGTCTTGAAGAGTAGGTGGAACCTCTAAGGTCAGAGGAGGTCTACCTTCAAGTAACAGTTCCCCAGCAACTGGTATACATAGGCATACTGCCTATCTGTACCAGTTGCTGGGGAGCATGGGCGGGAGGGTACTGTTGCACTCGTGTCCTACTTGTGGGTTTCCTGTGGGCAGCTGGTTGGCCACTGCGTGAACAGAATGCTGGACTAGATGGACCCTGGGTCTGATCCAGCAGGGCTCTTCTTATGTTCTAATAGTTGATGGGGAGGAAATAACTGGGGAAGGCCATTGCTCCCTGCTCGTAGGCTTCACTTGGCTGTCCCCTGTTGGAAGCAGGATACTGGGACTAGACTGTTTCGCCTCCCTCTCATTCAGAAGGGCTCTTTACCTTTTAGTGCAGCCTTCCCCAGCCGGCTGCCCCCCAGAGGTGTTGGAATACAGTTCCGCATCTTTGTGGCTGGGGAATTATGGGAATATTTGGAGAGCGTCAGGAGAGAAGGGGAAATGCTTCTTTAAAGTCTGGGACTGCCACCCATCTATGATTTTGGAAGTATTTGCATTTTAAAAAAATTTAAATTTTTTTTTTAAATCGGGAGCACCTTCTCAATCCTTCAGGGTTTGTTTTTTTTAAAATCTAATTGGTTGACTAAGTCCCCGGTCCTCTTCACGCTTTCCTGGGAGTGGAGTCGGCCCCGTTGAGCGCAGCGGGACTTCCTCCTGAGTAAACGTGTGTCGGGCTGCGCCCTTGACGTGACCGCCTTTCGTAGGAGCCCCTGGCCGTTAAACTCTCCGCTCCCACCCTAGTCAGAAGTTTCCTCTGAGCTCTGTGTGTGTGTGTGTGTGTGTGTGTGTGTGTGTGTGTAAGTAAAAGTAACAGAGATTTGCTTTCGCCTCCGCTCTGTCCCAGTCCGGAGAGGCCCAGACGAGAAAAAAGGGACAAGCTGCCTTTGAACATGTGTGAGTGCAGCATTGTGCCCGTCTCAGACAGGACTTCATGGAGCTGGCTGGACACAAAGCCCTGTGTCTGAGTTTCTGGAGTTCCAGACGGTGTGATCTGCATTTTAATAGATGGAAAAATCAATTAAACAATCTTTGTCAATGCTCCCCCAGCCCCCGCCCCCACCCGGCTCTGGGGAGGGCAAGTGGACTCTCAGTTTATTACGTCTCGGGCATTATCCAGCATCCTAAAGCTTTCGAGGAGGAGGGGGGGGCACACCCTCTCTCCAATTCCTTTCTCTCGTTTGAGCATTTATTCTCGGCAGCCTCCTCGGTTGAATAAGCACCCCGGCCTACAGCCGCCCGACTTGGGGGCTTAACTTTGGACGGAACTGGCCCCTTAGCACGGCCTTCCCCTACCTGGTCCACTCCAGATGTGTTCGACTGCCGCTTGCCAAGTGCATGTAGCCGGCTGGAGGATGATGGGTGTTGTAGTCCCAACACACCTGGAGGGTGTTTCCCTAGAAATATTTCTGCGAGCGCTTTTGCTCCTCCTTTGATACGCGGCTCGCGAGCCTGATTTTACGTCTCCCGCTCTTAAAACAACGCGCACACAAGCGGTCGTTCGTTTTTGCGGTAGCGCAAGCGTGCGCTCCGCTCCAGCTACTCCGGGGTGCCGAGAGCCAAAACTGTCTTGCTTTTGGGGGGAAAGCGGCCGATGGTTTTCAGCCAGCGTTCCAACAGATCGGCGGAGGCCCAGGTGTGCCCTCTAGACTGAAGTTAATTGGTTCCTGTCCCCTATTATTCTCCCCCCCCCCCAGGAGTGAGGTCAGAGCGCGTCCCGACATTGTCAGGGTGTCTAGACAAAGCAGATAAGGATATTAGAAACTCACAAAGCGGCCCATTGTGGCAGGGTCAGGGAATCGGTCACACGCGTTCGGGTTTTCCCCCCTCTGTTTGTCAGGTACGCAAGGCGGGGATAATAAGTTTGTCTGGGGGTGGGGATCTGGTTCTCTCCCCCCCCCCCCCAACACTCAATAACTGAACAGCATCTCTGTGCTTGGTTTAAAAAAAAAAAAATTGTTAGTTGCACGTTTGTAAAATTGTGCGGCTTTTTTGACAGGTAGGCACACTTTCCTTTTTAAAACTTAAAGTAAACATTCCTTTAAAAAGAAAAAAAAGAACTTGCCTTGCGCATTTGCAGACCTGATCTGTTTTTAAAAAATATTTTGAGGATAAAATGTGGGATTTGCAGTCCCAGCATATCTGGAGGGCGCAGGTTGGGGAAGGCTGCTCTGCCGCGATGTGCAGCAGCTCTCCGGGATGTGTGTGTGTTGTTATCACACGCAAGGTGCATTGCGTCCTTGGAGGATTCTTCCCCGGAGGTTTATTTATATGTTTCATTTATATCCCGCCTTTTCCTCCAAGGAACTGAAGGCGGCTCACATGATCCTCCTCCTCCTCCTCCGTTTTATCCTCACAACAACCCTGCAAGGTCGGTTAGGGCTGAGAGTCAGGGGCTGGCCCAAATTTGCCCAGCGAGCTTCGTGGCCGGGTGGGGACTAGAACCTGGTTTGTCCCGGTCCAGCAGCCTGTCCTCTACACCACACTGGCTTGCTCTTCTCCAATGACAGTCCTATCCCCCAGCCCTGTTCTTCTGTGATGGTTATAATAAGCCGTACGTGTGGCATGCCTTCATGGAGCCGCTGAGAGGACAAGCCTAGTCATGGGAGAGCAGGTGGGGTAATAGAATCCAACTGCCTAAGAATCTCGGTTTTCATTTTATGGAAGAAGGAAGTCTCTAGTCCTCATGGCTGAGAAGGTGAGCTTTAAATTGTGTGAGCGAGGCCTGGTTGGATCGCAGAAGCCAAGGGGTGGCAAAATGAGAGGGCTTTGCCCTAAAGGTAGTCTAAAAATAATTTTACATAAACACCGAACTTCGGCAGTCCTCTGGCAGAGATGTGGGGGGGGGGGGATCCAACCTTGGGACCATCACTCAATTTGGTGCATCCCGCAGCTCCCCCCCCCCAAGCTAGTGGGGGCGCCCTAGAGAGCCAGTTGGGGCTCCTCTGTTTTGCATGGAGGCTCACTCCCACCCTGTGTGGGCTTCAAATGGAACCTGGCGCAGGTTGGAGTCGTCCTCCGTTTGAGAAAGCGAAGTCATTGAGCGAAGTTACGGAGCTGTCCGAGTTGGGCCCGTTGGGCCTGCCCGGTCAGAGTGAGGCCGCACCTGCCAGCCCCCCTGGGCACGGCCCCTGCCGCGGCGCGTCCCTATTAAGCTCCCTGAGGGAGGGGGCTGTCCACTCCATCCCTCCGAGGAAGGGCTGCCCCACAGCAGGGCAGGGGCGTGCGTACAACGCCGTCCCTTGGCCTCCCGGTCTCCGCTGGCTTCGAGCTGTGTGGACTGCAAAGTTATGCGCTGGTTGGGGGAGTCTGCTGCCTGGTGGCTGAAGATGTTACTGCAGCCTTCAACCACATGGGCGTATCTAACTTACTTAAAATTAATTAATGGGTTTTAACAACAAAATAACCCTGAGGTGCACACCCCCACGGCCCCCTTAGTATGCATGCTGTGTTTCAAGTATCTAGGCTTCACAGTCTTGGCACTGTGGCACAAACAGACAGACACATACTCTCTCATATATATATATGTATGTATGTATAAATAATCTCCCTTTATACTCAGTCAGCCTATCAGTGATGTCTGTTCTCAGGTAGAGAGGTCTATATCCTACAACTTCAGATGCCAGGAATTTGAACCCGGGACTTTTGCATGCAGAGCCCCTGCTCTGCCCCCGAGTCACGGCTCCGCCGGAGTAAGCTGCCTTCCGCCGAGTCAGTGCACTGGTCCACCTAGCGCGGTGCTGCTTGCTCTGGCGGGCAGGGGCTCGCCGAGGCCGGGAGAGCTCCCTCCCCGTTCCCGGACAGCCTGGCGGGCGGCGGCAGTGATCAGGCTTTGCGTGGAGAGCAGCTGCTCTTGCCACGGAGCTAAGCCGTCTCCTCCATCCTCGGGGTGTGTCACAGAGCTCCCCGTCCATTTCCTCCCCTTCCTCTCCCCTGGCGTAACGCAGGCTGCCTGGGTTCTCCCCTCCAGCCCCTGCCTTTGCTAATGAATCCAGGCTCTTCAGACGTGGATCAATAACGGTGCGCCGTTACGGCCTTGAGTCTCCCGCCGAGGAGTGTCGTCTGGGGCTGGTGATTTATCACTGTTTCGTTTCCCGTATTTTTCTGCCCCTCCTCTGTCTCTTCTGCACCGTTCAGGGAACCTCCCTGTTTTCTGTGCATCTTTACTAGTTTTTGTTTTTTTGAAAAAAAAAAATCATGATTAAAAACACCTTTTGAAAAACCGATGTGTGGCTCCGTTTTGAAGCAATAATCTGGCACCCGTTCCAGTGCCGCCTCCCCAGTTCTGTTCCCCAATCAAAAGGAGAGGGGGGAGGAGGAAAGGAGAGGAATCAGATTGAAAGGAAAGTTGGGGAGAACTAACACGCCTGTCGAATTTTGTTAAGAAGAATTGTGCTGGGCTGGACCCAGGACGGCCCAGCTACTTCAGCATCCTGTGTCCAGCGGCCGTCAACGCAATGCGTAGAAGGAAGGGCGTGAAGGGAAGCGGTGCTCCGTTGCCCTCAGCCTCCCCGGCCGCAGGTGTCCACTGATAGACTGCTTCTGCGCAGGGAGGATCCATAAAGCTAGCCTGGCTGGCAGCCCTTGAAGGGTCGCTTCCTCCTGCATGAGTTTATCTCATCCTTTTTTTAAAAAAAACAAATGAAATAGCCAGTGGCCAACGGAACCCATCAGCCATCGCAAACGTTGGAGGAAACAG
Source organism: Shinisaurus crocodilurus (assembly GCA_021292165.1). Taxonomy (NCBI): domain Eukaryota; kingdom Metazoa; phylum Chordata; class Lepidosauria; order Squamata; family Shinisauridae; genus Shinisaurus; species Shinisaurus crocodilurus. Next base: position 58,950 of record JAHFWL010000509.1, read on the forward strand.
CCGTCTCCTAACGGACTCCAACCAAGCAGGCTGGCCACGCACACATTTGCAAAAAAAAAAGAAGAGGAGGCAACGCCTCATCCAGAGAGAGGGCACCTATTTGCATCACCTGGGCCCATGCTAATTTGTATGTATCGCCGCAGGTTGAGGAATGAGAACCATAATTGAAATAGAAACGCCAGACCTCTTCCCGCTAGTGCAGAAGTCTGACCAGGTGACCTGTGCGTGTCCGCTCGGCCGGCTGTCCGGGTGCTGCTAACTGTGGGTGGGCAGCCCCACAGACCCCCAGCTGCTCCCCCTTCTTCTGGTTCTTTGATTTCAAAACAGATGTGGACTGGGCAACCCCTCAAATACAGGGCACCTTCCAAGAGCGGACTCTCCTCTGTAAAGTAGGACACCTTATTTATTTATTTATTTACAGCATTTGTATACCGCTCCATATCTAGACAGATACTGGAGCGGTGAGCAATAAAAAGATAAAACGGATAAAGGGGGGGGGAGAGAAGGCCAAAACATTAAATACAGGAGAACATTAAAACCGGGGATGGTCAGCAAGGAAGGCTTCCCAGAACAAAGACGTCTTCAGCAGGCGCCGAAAACAACGCAGTGTCGGGAGTCTGCCTGACCTCCAGAGGCAGGGAGTTCCACAGAAATGGGGCCACCACACTGGAGGCTCTTTTCCTGGTGGACTCCAATCGGGCCAAAGGTCCATGAAGAACCACTAGGACAATGTCTTCTGATGACTTTAGTGACTGGGCAGGTTGGTAAGGGAGAAGGCGCTCTCCCAGGTATCCTGGTCCCAAGTTGTTTCGGGCTTTGTACACCAGTACCAGAACCTTAAACCTGACCTGGTAGCGAATAGACAGCCAGTGCAGTTCCCTCAGCAAAGGAGTTTCGTGCCAAAAAGGGGCAGCTCCCGACAACAGCTGAGCTGCTGCGTTCTGCACTGGCTCCAGCTTCTGTCCAGGTAACGAGGGTCACGGCTCACCCATGTCCCCGCACAGCCGAATTCCGTCAGCGCGCCCCGTCACATTTCACAAGTTCCGGAGAGGTCACCCACTTTCCGCGTCCTTCTGCCGGCCCTGTGTGTGGAGCTCGGAGGCAGTCCCCCTGTGCTTTGGGATATCCTGCTCGCCTGTCTGCCCAAGAGTCTCTTAGGACGGCCTTCCCTACCTCCCCAAATTCCTAGCCAGCATTGGCTTTGGCTGGTGGGGAGCGATGGGAATTGTAGTCCAAGTCCAACCCATCGGAAGGGACCCAGATAGGGGAAGTCTTGCGCACTCCGCTTCTCTCCCGCTGCGCCTGCCTTAACTTTTAAAAAGTTGCTTCCCTTGTTGGAAAGACCCCTCCTGGTTTAACTTGATACCTTCCCTTAACAAACACACTCACAGAAGAGGACACATGTTCCATATTTTCCTCCCCGCCCAGGAGAATGCCGCGGGGAGGGCCCCACCTCGGCGGGGCGGGGCGACCGGAGGGCGTGCAGCCGCCCCCTTTCGGGAGCCCCGGAATGCCTCCCCCGCCCCGCTCTTCCTTTTAAGCGCCGTTAAGTCTTTTTTAAATCCTTCCCCTATTAGCCAAATTTTAGGAAGGCCGCCTTTCCCACAGGACCCGAAGAAGGCATTTGGGTTTGTTAGCCGAGACCATGCCGGCGAGAAAAACTTTTTTCCCCCAAAAAACAAAACAAAACGTGCCCCAATCCTGCTTCTGCAGCAGCTCTGTTTGCTCGGGTGCCCCCCCCCCTCGCGCCCGGCTGCCGAAAAACAAGGGGGGGAAAGAAAAAAGCTCCCTCGGGACTTGGCCATCTGCTGAGAGGAAGCCAAGACTTGCTTATCTTGGCTCTTCCCCCCCACCCCACGCCACCCGCCGCCTCTTGTCTGGAAAAAATGCAGTTAATACAGGATGCTCTTCGCCCGCAGAAGCAGGTGTCAGACACGAGAGGCGGCGGCGGCTGCACGCCTGAGTGGCGGGGCCCGGCTGGAAGCCGGATTCACATGATCTCTCTCTCCGAAATGTTTTTCTCTCCTGCGCCTCCGAGGCTGAGCACAAAAGTCATAAAACCGAAGCCAAATCGGCATTCAGCGTAGGATTGGCCTCGAGGGTGTTTGGGTTTGAGACGAGAGGGTTTTTAAAAACAAAAACAAAAACCGGAACCCGCTCCGGGTGCCCTTGAGCGCTTGGCAGTTCACAGAGGAGGGCGCGAACTGCAGATCCTGAACCGGGTGTGTGTGTGTGCGCGCGGGGGGGGGGGGGGGACGGACGGACGGACTTGGGGTTTGGGAGCCAAATTTGGCCGGGCAGGGTTCCCTAGAGGGCCACACCTGCGTGGCTTCCCAGCTTTTGTGCCGTGTTTCCCCCGTTCTAAAAGGCTGTTGTTGGGACTTGAAAAAGATACTAGGAGAGGATATATTGTGGAGTAATATCCTTCCTATCTCACAAGTGTTTCTCAACCTTGGGTCCCCAGATGTTTTTGGCCTACAACTCCCAGCATGCCCCAGCCAGCTGCTGGCTGGGGCATGCTGGGAGTTGTAGGCCAAAAACATCTGGGGACCCAAGGTTGAGAAACACTGATCAGCAGAGTAGTAGAGTCCCTTTCCAGCTTAAAAGAAGCCTAGCTTTGGCTAGTGTTAGCCAGTTAGCATTTGGTAATCCAGGGTGCTTTAAGGCAGACTGGATTTCCCTGGTTTTGCCCCCTTTTCTCTCCCTCAGAACAATAATCAGAGACACAGTCTTGTAAAAGTTAAAAGTAACATTTACTCACTCAGATTATGCAGTTTCATTCAGGCAGGCTTAAAAGACGTTTCTTACAAGTTGGTACAAGTACATTTGTAGTTACTTGGGGTCTGAACTTGTGGAGTTCAGACCAGCAACTCTGGTTACATGCTGCTGCTAGAACCACGTGGAGACAACAACTACGCGACCACACACTCACAGAGTCCCAGCAGAAAGAGGAAGAAGCTGATAGCTACGCCCACTTCCTGTTCAGGCTCTGCTAATTATTCAATGAGTACCTTCTAGGTCAGTGATGGCGAACCTTTTTGAGCCCGAGTGCCCAAACTGCAACACAAAACCAAGTTATTTATTTCAAAGTGCCAACACTGCAATTAAACCTGAATACCGAGGTTTTAGTTTTAGAAAAACAACTCATACAGTTGTCCGAACTAATTAACATATTTTGTCTTAAAAGAAAAACACAATAACAGAGCTTTCAATGATACAAACAGTTTTTTTGTTGAAAAAAAAATCAACTCAAAAAATTATTATAGTACTACATTGTACACATAGCCTGAAGGGAATTTATACAAACTTTTTAAATAATTAGGCACATGTATTTTTGGATAAGGAATTCTCAACTTGTAATATGATTATATGCCAGACTGAAATTATATGGGGCAAGCTTTACCCCAGGTCCTTTCCCTGCTTCTACAGGTGTCGGATTAGTAAAAGTAAAAGTCAACGTGTACTAGGATGAGCAAGATAAACAAGAAAACTAAACATGCTTAACACATTTTAAACACTTTATGTCTTGGACTGCAAACACTGCATTAGGTAAAAGTTTGCATTGGGCATGCTTTTGCACAATTAATGTGATTTTTGCTATTCCATGCATGCTGATGATTTGTCAAACCTTGGCTCATACTCCGTTAGTTTGAGAGCAACACATGCAGCACTCAGGTCAACTCTTAGGGCTTTACATCCAAGTCATGCTCTGTACATCATCCTTCAAAATCTTTTAAATGTGATAACAATGTAGAAAAGAATTCTGTAACAGGAATTTTAGAATAAAATCATTCTGTTCCACACTGTGAGAAAGAACAAAATCATTAGTGTTTTGCAGAAGGGGACAGTCTTTTCGCGATCTGGTGACCAATGGCTTGAGTGCCCACAGAGAGGTCCCTGCGTGCCAGTTGTGGCACCCGTGCCATAGGTTCGCCATCACTGTTCTAGGGAATCCACCCTAGAAGGTATCAGTGATCTTAACCATTTCACCCAACTACCTGGTGAAACATGAGCCATAGGTTTTGACTGCAATTTAATTATCCAACAGCTGTGATGCCGTGCTTAGTTGCTGGCCGGAAGAGCTTTAAGCTACAGGACGCTGGTATTTTGGGTATTCTTTTCCCTGCCCTTTTTGCCTTGGCCTCACCTACCAAAGGAATGCCGCCCCCGCCCCCCCGCCTCAAAGAGATTCTCCAAAATTGATTTCAGGATGAAAGGGGCTCTGCACCCCTGTCGTAAACTTCGGTGGGCATCGTGTGTGGCGGGAGACGAAATCGCCCCTTTTCTGGGTGGGAAACGAAACTTCACTGGGTGGGTAGTTGGTTGGTTCTTGGTTGGTTAGTGAGAAGCTCAAGAATCTGAACAGCTCTCCAAGGCGAAGACGACCCCCCCCCGGTTGGATTTATTTATTTATTATTATTACATTTATGAATTGCCCATCTGGCCGGTCACCCAGCCACCCTGGGCGATGGATTGGGGCCATCCAGTCCTCCTTCACACAGCGCATAGTTAAACTGTGGAATTCACATCCACAAGATGCAGGGATGTTGAAGAGTCCTTGGTCTCGAGTCACGAGTCGAGTCACGAGTCTTTGGACTCGAGTCCGAGTCCAAGTCCTTGGTCCAAAATGGTGACTCCCGAGTCCCGAGTCACTCTCAAAGCTGACTCCATGAGTCCCTATTAAAATCAATGGGCGGTTTTCCCAACAAAATAAGGCTACTTCAGATGTGTGGCTTAAATAAATTCTAGGCACAAGTGTGCCTTTTTATCTCAAAACTCTGCCACTGATTTTGACAAGAACAGACCAGGCAGACAAACCCAAAATAACCAGGCAGACAACCCCAAAACAGGCAGGCAGAGGCCTTTGTCTTGGACAATTCAAACTGTGGAACTGGTTAAGAAGAGACCAGGCAGGCAGAGGAGGCAGGGAACCCCAAACAGGCAGGCAGAGGCAGCCAAACCCAAAATGCCTGAAAGGTTACATTAGTAAAATGATTTTAAAAAATAAACTTGGATTGTTACTGCAACTAGGTCCAGACAGCACCTGCAGGTGGCATCAAGCAGGGATGTTGACGAGTCCTTGGTCTCGAGTCCCGAGTCGAGTCTCAAGTCCCATTAAAAATATTGGGACTCGAGTCCGAGTCGAGTCAGAGGGGGGACTCAGTCCGACTCACGAGTCGAGTCCTCGAGTCCGAGTCCCCATCCCTGACAAGATGTAGTGATGGACGGCTTCAAAAGGGAATTGAACAAATTCCTGGAGGAGAGGGCTTCCAATGGCTACTAGTCCTGATGGCTGTATGCTACCTCCGGTATCCGAAGCAGAATGCCCGTGTACACCAGTTGCTGGGGCACATGGGTGGGAGGGTGCTGTGGCACTCCTGTCCTGCTCGTGGGTTTCCTGTGGGCAGCTGGCTGGCCCCTGTGTGAACAGAATGCTGGGCTAGGTGGACCCTGGGTCTGATCCAGCAGGGCTCTTCTTGTGTTCTTAAGATCTTATCCTGGGGTCATTTAGATGCCTCTGCAAAGTCCAGACCCCAGGCCTAAGCTTCCTCACACACACACCGTCCGCCCAAACACCTGTGCAGAGGTGCAGCATCTAGCCATAATTTCCTTCTGGCTTCTGTGGTGAAGAGCTGCTAATAGGCCAAAGTGTTCCCACCGGTCCACTTCCGGCCAGTTCCCTCCATGACTAAGCATCTCTGGGGTTTAAAAGAGAAACTCAGTTTCAGCCATGGGGCACATCAGATTGGGACCTGAACACCAGGAGGAGAGGGGTAGCTGTCTCCACCCCAGTGCTGTGTTCCTAATTTATTTGTATTTGTTTGTTTGTCACATGGATATCCCATCTTTTCCTCAAGGGAGCCCACGGCAGTGTACGTGGTGGTCCTCCTCTCTGTTCTGCCCTCACAACAACCCTGTGAGGTAGGTTAGGCTGAGAGTCACCCAAAGTCATCCAGTGAGCTTCAGGGCTGAATGGGGAATTGAACCCGTGCCTCCCTACTCCCTGTCCAGTGCTGTAACCACCACACCACTCCGGTTCTCTTAAGCGGGTGCTTCCCGGTTGCTGCTCACTCTGGCGGGGGTGACACGCAGTTCAAAAAAGAAAAGAAAAGGCAGCATCTGCAGAGTGACATTTATTTATTTATTTATTCATTCCTTAAATACCGCTTAATACAATAAAATCCCTAAGTGGTTTACCTATAAATATTAAAAATCACATTTAAAATGCCCTGTTAAAATCAAATTCAGCTCCAAGAATAGTAAAATAAAATCTCATAGTACTAGAACCCAAATGGCGCCATCCCATGAAGCTGAACGGTGGGAGATTCAAGACAGAGCAAAGGAAGTCCTTCACACAGCGCAGTTAAACTATGGAACTCACTTGCACAGGATGTCGTGATGGCCACCAATTTGGAGGGCTTTAAAAGGGGATCGGACAACTTCATGGAGGAGAAGGCTATCAATGGCTACTAGTCTGGATGGCTCTATGCCACCTCCAGTATCAGAGGCAGTGTGCCTATGTCCACCAGTTGCTGGGGAACATGGGTGGGAGGGTGCCGTTGCATTCTTGCCCTGCTTGGGGGATCCCGTGGGCAGCTGGTTGGCCGCTGTGTGAACAGAACGCTGGACTAGATGGACCCTTGGTCTGAGCCAGCGGGGCTCTTCTGATGTAACTCTGCGGCCCCTGTTTTAAGTGCTTTCCATGCAAGCGACTTGGGGCTTGCATCGCTCCGAAGGTGGAAGCTGGGCTCCGGATGCCCGAAGCCTTTTCTTTTTCACTTAAAAGTTCCAGGAAAAGCTCTTGGCAGCGGAGTGGGGAAAACACAATAACTAAGATCTCTTCAGCTGATACTGAGAGTTTGAGGTGTGTGTGTGAGGGAGTGAGTGAGGGAGGGAGGGCCCCCCCCCTTTGCACGCCATGCCCCGCCATGCGAGAATCCTCTTTGTGAATTTTCTCTCTGCAGTTACAAAGGCAGGCAGCCGTCTTGGCTGGCCTCTTTGCATGCAAGCCAGCATGCAGTTCCTCCCCGCCCCCCCTTTCTTCAAGATCTCCATATGTAATGCAAACCACACCTGAGAAAGCTGGCTGCTGAGAGGTCAGCAGCAGGTGAAGTATCTAACGCAGTGTTCTCCAACCTTGGGTCCCCAGATGTTTTTGGCCTACAACTCCCAGCATGCCCCAGCCAGCTACGCTGGCTGGGGCATGCTGGGAGTTGTAGGCCAAAAACATCTGGGGACCCAAGGTTGGAGAACACTGATCTAACGTAATGCACAGTGCAGCCTTCTCCTCATCTGGACTCCCAATCCCCATTGGGCCCAGCTGGCATAGCTGGTGATTGGGCATGATGGGAGTTGTAGTTCAGCAACATCCGGAGGGACCTGGTGTTGTTGCGGGAAGGCTGGTGTAATGCTTCCTCTAGCACAGGCCCGCGGGATACACTGACGGGCAGGGCCGGATTAAGAGCATTATGGGCCTGGTGCTGAGGATTTTGGTGGGCCTTTTTATGGAAATAAATAAAATGAAGACGCAATTTTATATTAAAACAAATTAAATATTTTAATTACCATTAAAGTGCCAAAACTCAAAAACTCCTGCAGCTCATCAGTAAGGGTCTTCCCAATTTCCCCCAAATTTATTTATTAAAAAAGAAAAAGCAGCCACAACAAAAAGCCAGGAAGCTTTGCTTGACCAAGAATAATTGTGTTGTTCTTGTTGCTTTGTTTTTGTTTTTTTGTTAAACTAGCATTTGAACAATTGAGCTGCGAATCAGAAAGATCTTTTGCTCGAGGCTGGAGAGAGAGGTCCCTTCTAAATCTAAATATTACAGACCCTAGCAAGCCCCCCATGTGCTAGAAGTTCTCACAAAGAAATGTAGTAACAGTGATTGAAATGCAAAACTACTGAAATGCTAATTTGAGAACAACAGTTCTTGCTAGGTCTTGCCTCAAGCCTGTAATGCAGATGTGCTTAGAACACCTTTCTAATCTTGAAAAAATCATTAATTATGCTGAATGATAACGATCAGAGCTAACTCAAATCGTGCCGCGTCCCTATATTGTGGGCCTCTTTTCTGTTATGGGCCTGGAGCTGCCGGTCCAATCGCCCCTATGTTAATCCGGCCCTGCTGACGGGCAGTGTGCTGCGTGAAATATTTCGATTCTGAACGCTCGCTGTGCATTTTTATTGGCTTCCTCGTGGCATCTTGTGCGTTGTGAGCCTGCCCCGGGATCATTGTGTGATCTCCTTGTTCGGAGATGGGGAGTGTTAGGCCTGCACTGTGATCTTGAGGGGTGGGATACATATTTTTTTATAAATAAATGAAAAGGCCAAAGAATCCAGCTGGATTAGAATCCTTTTTCTCACGTCGGCCAATCAGGTGCCTCCAAGAACCCCACGGAACGCAGCCTCTCCCATTCTTTGCTCCTCCGCATCTGGGCGGGGGTAGACTGCGCCTGCATGCAAAAGCTCCCCTTTTATCTGTTGTGCCCAATACCCACAGTTGGCCCCAAGCGGAGGTCCCATTTAGCTGGCGTGGCTAATACGTTGTTTACCTTTGTGGAAAGCGGTATATAAATTTGGGTAATATACCTATCCAAGTTTGAGTTTGTTTGGAGCAAAATGACTTTCCTGATGTCCTGGATGTTGACAACTTGGGTGATCTTGCTGTCTCCCTGCTCTCTCCTCCCTCCCGTCCCGTTTTGGACCCTTTCCCCCTCCCCTTTCAGGAGCTGGAGAAAATGGGCCTCGGAGACGACATAGATCTACATGTCTACGAAATCCCGGTGGAGTACCAGGCAGTGCAGAGGCTAATTCCGGCCTTGTGGAAGAAACACAGCCCACAAGTGAGTGAGTAAAAAGGCAACCTGAGCCGGAAACGGGAGGCCGCGAGTGCAGTTGGAGAGGATGCGGGCGGCCAGGCGCTGACTGGAACAGCCTTCCCCAACCTGGTGCCCACCAGATGTGTTGGACTGCAACTCAAGTTATGGGAGTTGTAGTCCAAGGCATCTGGTGGGTTCTGGGTTGGGGAAGGCAGGACTTCATAGACTTCGAATAACTCGTCTAGTGGCTGGGGGGGTGTGATGCTAAAAAAAATAAAAAGACCAGCTTTCTACACCTGGGTGATCCAAACAACAAGGAAAAAGCAGGGTTCAACAACCTGTGTAAACGTTGCCACTTGGGCAGACCTGTAAACTGTTCCTTGCCTGGGGTTACTGCAACGTGGTTCACATATAACGCAAACCCATGGGTCATCAAATTCTGGGTTGTTGTGATGTGCGAACGTGGCCACACTGACAAACCATAGACCAGGGCTCTCCAACCTTGGGTCCCCAGATGTTGCTCCACTACAGCTCCCAGAATCCCTTGCCATTAGCCATGCTGGCTGGGTATGCTGGAGCTGTAGACCAGCAACATCTGGGGACCCAAGGTTGGAGAGCCCTGCCCTAGACAATCCAGAAAGAAAAGCTGTGGTTTGACCTTGGGTTGTTTAAACCATGGGTTCTTGAATTCTGGGTTGTTGTGATATGACAAACCATGGTTTTTTAAACACGAATAACCTAGAAGGAGAAGCCATGTTTTGTTGTTGGGGTGTGAACTCTGTCTTCTTTAAACCATGGGTGGTTGTTACGTGTGGACCCAGAACCATAAGTTGCTTGTGGGTTGTTTCTCCAGGCTAGGGAGGGTGATGGGCAGAACTCTCCATGGCGATACTGGCACACTGCAAAGGCATTTGGGATCCAGGGAGGGAGCGGACGAAGGAGGCAGGAAAGCAACAGCCCAAGGATTGAGAAAACAAACCACGGTTTCTGTCTTCCAGACAAAGCCCTACATAGATCAACAAACCATGGGTTAAATAAGCTGTGGGTTAGTGTAATGTGCAGACCAGGTTTGTGCCTACCTACATCAGTGTTCTCGAACCTTGGCTCCCCAGATGTTTTTGGCCTACAACTCCCAGCATGCCCCAGCTAGCGTAGCTGGGAGTTGTAGGCCAAAAACATCTGGGGAGCCAAGGTTCGAGAACACTGACCTACATACACCCATGCACACGTATACCTGCATATAACCTGTGTTTGGGTCTTTAGCCTATTCCAGACTTTCCCAGCCTGATGTCGGGGTAAAACCAACTGCAGTATAAAACTAAACTCAGACCAGCAATAGGCAAACATTGATTCAACAGGACAATAGTACTAAAAGATCTTTGGACATTTAAAATGTCTGGGAAAATAAAATAGTTTTCACCTTGGCCCAAGAGACCACAACGTGGGTGCCGGCGAGCCTCTCCTGTGGGGGTGTGCCGTAGCTGGGGGGCCACCACAGAAAAGCCCCTCTCTCTGTTGCAACTCACTTGGCACCCGGAGAAGGGCCTCTGAAGAGGATCTTCCAGTCCAGGTAGGTTATACGTGGAATGGAGGCAATCCTGGAGGCAATCCTTCGTGTAATCTGACCCAACCAATTTTATGGCCTTAAGGTCCATTCCAGCACTTCCAATTGGGCCTCGATTCGCAAATGGAAAAGAAGTGGTTGAATATGGTCGCATCAGCCAGGGACCATGTGCTTGGCCTTTAGGACAGGGGCATTGCACTCTAGCCCACCTGGGGTCCTGCGGACGGTTTTATTTATTTATTTATTATATTCATACCCGCCTTTTTTCCTGCAAGGAACCCAAGGCGGCTTACATAATCCTCCTCCTCCTCCTCTCCATTTTATCCTCACAACAACCCTGTGAGGTATAGGTTAGGCTGAGAGTCCATGACTGACCCAAAGTCACCCAGTGAGTTTCATGGCGAGCAGGGACTAGAACCCGGGTCTCCGGAGTCCCAGCCTGACACTCTCATCACTACGCCACACTGGCTCTTAGTTTGGGTGGGTTCCCGGCTTTTCTGCAGGTTTTGCCCCATTCTAAAAGGTGGGAGTGCCTCTCCCGAGGCTTCGTGACTGGCAGTGGGGGCTCCAAGCTGAGATATGCCGCCTCCCCTTTCGCTTTCGGCCCCGCCCTGCCCCTGGAATGCGGCCCCCGAGAGCTTCCCCGCCCTCAGGCCGAAAGAGGTTCAGCACCCCTGTGCTAGTTTTCAAGGGCTTCTGGGTCCACCGTTCCACCTGGGCACCGGAGTATCTCTGAGGCTGAGTCCTTTTTTTTAACAGCTCGTGGTTCACGTGGGCCTGTCCGGCATGGCCACAACGGTGACGCTGGAGAAATGTTGCCGTAACGTGGGCTACCAGGGCTTGGACAACTGCCGCTTCTGCCCGGGCTCGCACTGCTGTGTCGAAGGGGGGCCGGAGTGCATCGACTCGGTCGTCGACATGGACGCCGTGTGGCAGGAGAGTCTCCGCCTTGGGGCTGGACGTCGCCGTCACGATATCAAAGGATGCGGGCAGGTGCGGCGGCGGAGGGCGAGGAACGGGAGGGGCGGGGGCGGGGCCAAAGCTTGGGGGCCGAGCCCCCGCTTTGGCATGCAGCCGGTCCCTCGTTTGTTCCCCGGCACCTCCACGTAGGGCTCGGAAAGAATCCTGCCTGAAACCCTGGTGGTGTTGGCTCAGGCTTAACTCTGCCCTGTGGCTAGCGGCAGCGAAATAGGGACGTGGGATGGGGCAAAGGTGTGCCTGGGAGCCTGGAGGGATGCCCCTGGCCTCTCATCCCTTGTTCGGAGATGGGGAGTGTTAGGCCTGCACTGTGATCTTCACAGCAGATGACTGAGCCCCTGTGTTCTGCCTCTGTCTTCTCCCCCTTTTCTCTCTGTGTTCTCTCCCCCCTTTCTCTCCGTCCGTCTCCCCCCCTTTTGTTTGTCCCTCTCTCCTCTCTCTCCCTCCCTTTCTCTTGTGTGTATATGTGGTCTCTGTCTTTTCCCCCCTTTCTTTTCTCTCTCCCCTTTTGTGTGTGTGTATGCCTCTCTCCCTCTTCTCTCTCTCTCTCCTTCCTCCTTCTCTTTGTGTGTATCTCTCTCCCTTTCTCTCTGTGTGTGTCTATCTGTCTCTCCCCCCTTTCTCTCTCTCTGTATCCCTTCTCTTGCTGTCCTCCCCTTTCTCTCTCTCTCTCTCTCCTCCCCCTTCTCTTTGTGTGATCTCTCTCCCCTTTCTTCTGTGTGTGTCTGTGTCTCTCTCCCCACCTTTCTCTCTCCTGTATCCCCTTTTGCTCTCTCTCACCCTTTCTCTCTCTCTCTCCCTTCTCTGTCTCCCTCCTTTTCTCTTGGTGTGATCTCTCTCCCCTTCTCTCTGTGTGTCTGTCTGTCTCCTCCCCCCTTTCTCTCTGTACCCTTTTCTTGCTCTCTTCGCCTTTCTCTCTCTCTCCCTTTCTCTGTCTCCCTTTTCTTTTGTGTGTATCTCTCTCCCCTTCTCTCTGTGGTGTGTCTATCTGTCTCTCTCCCCCCCTTTTCTCTCTCTATCCCCTTTCTCTTGCTGTCTCGCCCTTTCTCTCTCTCTCTCTCCTTCTCCCCCCTTTCGCTTTGTGTGTATCTCTCTCCCCTTTCTCTTGGTGTGTATCTGTCTCTCTCCCCCCTTTCTCTCTCTGTATCCCCATTTCTCTTGCTGTGTCTATCGACTCCTCTCTCTCTCTATCTCTCCCCCCTTTCTTTGTGTGTATATCTCTCCCTTCTCTCTGTGGTGTCTGTCTGTCTCTCCCCCCTTTCTCTCTCTCTGTATCCCTTTCTCTTGCTCTCTCTCGCCTTTCTCGCTCTCTCCCTTTCTCTGTCTCCCTCCCTTTCTTTGTGTGATCTCTATCCCTTTCTCTCTGTGGTGTGTCGTCTGTCTCCTCCCCCCTTTCTCTCTCTCTGTATCCCCTTTCTTGCTCTCTTAGCCCTTTTCTCTCTCTCTCCCTTTCTCTGTCTCCCTCCCTTTCTCTTTGTGTGTATCTCTCTCCCCTTTCTCTGTGTGTGTCTGTCTGTCTCTCTCCCCCCTTTCTCTCTCTCTGTATCCCCTTTCTCTGCTGTCTTCGCCCTTTCTCTCTTCTCTCTTCTCCTTCTCCCCTTTCTCTTTGTGTGTATCTCTCTCCACTTTCTCTCGTGTGTGTGTCTATCTGTCTCTCTCCCCCCTTTCTCTCTCTGTACCCTTTCTCTTGCTGTCTCTCGCCTTTCTCTCTCTCTCTCTCTCCTTCTCCCCCTTTCTCTTTGTGTGTATCTCTCCCTTTCTCTGTGTGTGTCTGTCTGTCTCCCCCCCTTTCTCTCTTATGTATCCCTTTCTCTTGCTCTCTCTCGCCCTTTCTCTCTCTCTCCTTTCTTGTCTCCCTCCCTTTCTCTTTGTGTGTATCTCTCTCCCCTTCTCTGTGGTGTGTCTGTTGTCTCCCCCCCTTTCTCTCTCTCGTATCCCTTTCTCTTGCTGTCTCTCGCCCTTTCTCTCTCTCTCTCTCCTTCTCCCCCTTTTCTTTGTGTGTATCTCTCTCCCCTTTCTCTCTGTGTGTGTCTATCTGTCTCTCTCCCCCCTTTCTCTCTCTGTATCCCCTTTCTCTTGCTGTCTCTCGCCCTTTTCTCTCTTCTCTCTCTCTCCTTCTCCCTCCCTTTTCTCTTTGTGTGTATCTCTCCCTTTCTCTGTGTGTGTCTGTCTGTCTCTTCCCCCCCTTTCTCTCTCTGTATCCCTTTCTCTTGCTGTCTCTCGCCCTTTCTTTTCTCTCCCTTCTCTGTCTCCCTCCCTTTCTCTTTGTGTGTATCTCTATCCCTTTCTCTCTCTCTCTGTACCTCTGCCCGCTCTCTTGTCTCCCTTTCTCTCTCTCTCCCCTCTCCCTCCCCCCATGTGCGCATGCACACACACACCACACACACACACGCACACTGGCTGAATCCCAATTCCCCCGCTTTCCGCCCTGCAGGTACCTCTGCGACTTCACCTACTACACTTCCCTCTACCAGAGCCATGGCCGGTCGGCCTTCGTCCACGTGCCTCCCTGGGCAAGCCTTACAGCGCGGAGCAGCTGGGGCGGGCGCTGCAGGCCATCATCGAGGAGATGCTCCACGTCCTGGAGCGCTCCGAGAGCAACATCAACTGCCACAACGAACACTGAGCCCGGGCCGAGGCCCGTCCCTTTGTTTCCCTCACTGTTGCACTTCCAGAAAACCTCTTGCTGTCCTCGCAGATTCCTGGCCGGGGGGACGGACGGACGACTGCCAGCCCCTGCATGGAGGGCCAAGAGCAGAAATTAATCCTGCTTCGGTGCTCCGAGGACACGACTCCGTGTCCTCTTTCATTCCCCCTTCCTATTCCAGAACCCTTCCCAAACTCCCTCGTGTCACTGAAGCAACCCTCTCCATGGGGGTTTCCCACGGGGGACCGACCGGAGGGACCTATAAGTGAGGCTATCGCTCCACTGGCGTGATTTTGCTCCCCTTTAACATTTGGAATGGGTTTTCTGGTTCCAAACAGAACAGCGTGGTGGTCCCACGTCACCGTGTAGCTTAAAGGCGGGAAGGTGGTGCATTTGTTTCAGAATGGGCGGCCTTGGCCGGAGGTGCTCTCCCTTTTTACAGGGAAAACCCAAAACTCTCCCATAGGGGTTCGAAGCTTCCTGTGTCAGCAGTCAAAATGGCAGTGTCTTTGTAAAAGACTCCACTGATCATGTGCATCTTAGGGCTGACCTGTTCTTGGTGATGGGAAACGGGAGGGGGAGGGGGAAGCACCCCCTTTGCCCTCCCCACTTCATGCCAAATACCTTGGTGGCAGTTTTCTTTTTTTAAAAAAAGAACAGTTCGCCTTGACTACTGCCTTTTCCGAATTTGGCAACCTCATACCTCTGTGTCCAAAACGCACAGCTTCTGTTCTGTTTTTAAGACTCTTCTGAGAAGCTGGAGGACTGTGACCCAGGGGCTGGGGGTGTTCTCTCTCTCTCTCTGCGCCCCCCTTCACTTACGCACACCTCAGCCCCCTTTCCCAGTGCCTCGAAGCGAAATGCTGCTCAGTTGCCCACGGTACACCTTCTCTGCAAACTTTTTCCAGCTCTGCTGGGCGGCGAGATGCTGTGGATTCAAACAAGGATTGTGCATCCCCCTTGCTGAAGGGGCGTGGGGGGGAAAGACCTAACTGGACCCTTTCATCCCCGACCAAACCTTCTGCAATTGAACCGTTGGGGCGGAAGGTACCGAGTCCTGTGTTCAGACCAGGTGTTTCTCTGGAGGCCTTCCTGGTGCCACCACCTCGGTTATGCTTACCTAGAGGGACGCCCCTTGCCAGCTCGGCAGAACATAAAACGCTGCACTTTTTAAGCCAGGTGGGATTAAGGCGTGGCGATCGGTCGAGAGATGAAAAGGCTGGTCTTTAAAATTGGCAGTGTGCGGACTTCATTCTAAATGAAGTTCGGGGACTTGTGAGATGAAGAAGGAGGAGGTATGGACTTTCGTTTGGTTGGCTTGTCCATTAAAACAGAGCTGTCCACGAATAATGTGTGTCTTTGCTACAACAACACACTATTCTGTTTAAATGAGAGTCTTTTGGGGCCTGCTTCTTCTTGTTCGTTGCAAAACAAAAGTGTCTTGCTATTTGAATCGTTCGATTTTCTTTCTTTTTTTATTAACTGTGATTGGTTCTGCTCTTATAGTAACTCTCAGTGAGAGGACACCCCACCCCACCACCCACCACCCACCCTGGGCGCGTCTGTCTGCTTGCAAAACCCAGGGGAATTCTGGTTGCAAGAGAGAGGTCTGGGGGGATTTGAATGGCTGCGTGAAACTTCTGGCTGGTCTTGCTGGGGAAATCTCCAGCGCGGCTTCCTGGGCTGCTAAAAATTTCTCCAAAAAATTTGCTCCCACACCAGCCTCCTGCGTGCATTCAAATTCCAAGCCCCCTTGAAGTGAGGATTAAGTCTGCAACCTTTCCCCCCCCCTGTTTCCTTTAGTAATTTATTTTATTTAATGTTTTGTCCAAACATTGATGGCTTCTGCACTCTTCCCCCCCCCTTTTTTTTAGCCAAGGCGGCGATGGCCTATCGCCTGCGGTTTGCTTTTTAGTTTTGCGAGCCGTTTATCAGTGGGATGCATCACAGGGGTGTGTTCTTGCGCTTTGTTTTTTTAAAAAACCCAGGGGTCTCCGTGTTAGTCTGTTGCAGCAAAAGCAGCAAAGGGTCTTCTGGCACCTTAAAGACTAACAAATTTATTCTGTTCTAAGCTTTCATTTGCTGTAGCCCCCTTCGTCAGATGCTCAGAGTATTAGGGAGAGTTTCAGGTGGTTAATAACCATTTTATTAACTTGCACTTTTATTTTTATTTTAAAATCACTGTTAATCAATGCCTCTAGCGCAGTGTTCTCCAACCTTGGGTCCCCAGATGTTTTTGGCCTACAACTCCCAGCATGCCCCAGCCAGCGTAGCTGTAGTTGTAGGCCAAAAACATCTGGGGACCCAAGGTTGGAGAACACTGGTGTAGTGGAACCAGGACTTGCAAGGTTGAAGCACCAAGACTTTTTTATTAGCAGGATACTGAGGTGATCAGCCACTCGCCTCAGAATTCCCCGTTCCCTCTGAGCTGAGCTGCAATCCTCACATTAGCTGGGCAGGAAGTGAATTTTCCCAGCCACGATACATCGCTCCTTGATGCAGTGTAAGGTATTCTGCAGGCATTTGACCCATTCGCTTTACAACAAACCTGCTCCTGGCAGGTGAAAACTCACCGGGCTGGTTTCTCGATAGGGGGGGGGGGGGGGCGGCACAGCAGGCTGAATTCTGGTGCGCTCCACGGGGGCGCGGCTGTGCAGACTGTCGTGGCGAGCATCCGCACTGCAAAATTTACCAACATCATTGCTCTTAAGATATTAACCGAGGAATAACCACCGTTAATAACGTGATTGTCACTTTCTGCATTGAATTTCCTTCTGACGTCATTGTTTACAACACACACACACACACACACCCAATGTATATTCTGTATATAAACCTGAAACTCTCTGTAATTCCTCTGTGTATCTGATGAAGGGGGTTAGTCCACAAAAGGTTCTGTAGGAATAAGGGCAGTCCTATGCATGTTTAGACAGAAAAAAAAGCCTACAACTCCCAGCGTGCCCCGGCCAACTATGCTGGCTGGGGCACGCTGGGAGTTGTAGGCCTTTTTTCTGTCTAAACATGCATAGGATTTGTGCCTTAAATGTGTTAGTCTTTAACAGAACCCTCTCGGTGGTTGTGGTTTCTTTTCTCGATATGGTTGGTGGAACATGCAAAGCGCAAGGGCAGCCCTCTTTGAGTTCTCACGAGGAAGTACAGCTATGAAATCCAGATCTCCCTCCCCCTGGGCCCTGATCCTCCGAGCGCTCGGCACACCGGGCGCCCACATTTGTGTTGGGGCCAATCTCCAGTCACCCTTCCTTTGCCCCTGGAGGAAGCGGGTTTTGTACCCCCCTGCAATCTTCCAGAACATAAAAATTGGTAGGTCTGGTTAGAGATGTGAAGGCTTGGGGGTGGGGGGGCTGGAAAAATTCTGTGGTTGTGAATAGGTTTTTCCAATTTTTCTACAAATCTCTTGGTGAAGAAACAGCTTTTTTTCTTTTGTGGGGGGGCTGTTCCCAGGACTTCACATTTCTAAGTGTGGAGATTCAAAATACATCTGAAGCGGCCTCTCCTTTTTAAAGACCCCTCCCTCTCAGCTGGCCAGACGTGGTTGGCCTTACTGGACATTTTCCCCTTTTGGGGTTGGTTCTTCTTCTTTTTTCTTTTTTTTTTAAAAAATGAAATTTCCTTTCGCTCAGCCTATCCGGCGTGGAGTCAGGAGCCCTTCAAACCAAGCCGAGAAAATGGCTGATGCTCTGACTGTCGGGGTGGATGGCTTTCCTTCCCCACACTCTTCCCCCCCCCCGACTCGCTAGCACTTCGATTTGAGCCGTGGGGCAAAAGGGCCAACATAGCCCCCCCCTCTACCTATCAGTGCAATACTTGTAGCTCATTGTAGATGTTCTTGAGATGAGCAACAGGGTTGGGCTAAATCGTCCTTCCCTGACCTCATTCCCTCCAGATGTTTTTGGACTACAACTCCCAGCGTTCCTGACCATCGGCCGTGCTGGCTGGGGCGTGATGTGGGCCTTCCAGAAAACCTCGGATCGGAATTTTTCCTGATTATTATTTTTTCTGTGCCCTAAATTGATTGCAATCTGATTTAGTATGTTTAACTGACATATATATATATTTAGTAAACAAAACTTTTTAAAAAGTACGCCGTGTTTTATTTTCTGTCTGCTCTAAATATCGGAAATGTGTCCTGCCCCTCCCACTTCTTTCCCCAATAATCAGATGGAAATTCTCGTTCCTCTCCTACCAGAGGCTGGACGTCATCATGGCCAAACAGTCTTGAGCTACGGCCCGGCTCCAAACAATGATACAGTAATACCTTGGATTGAGAGCATAATTCATTCTGGAAACGTGCTTGTAATCCAAAGCACTTGTATATCAAAGCGAAATTCCCCATAAGAAATTTGTACACATATTTTTAATTTAAGCTGCAATAAAGAATGATAGTGTAAAGTCTTCATTTTTCTTGACCGTACTACAGTACTTGTGTTGCAAGACGTCACTTGTTTATCAAGTTAAAATTTATTTTACAAATTTGCTTGCCTTGCAAAACACTTGCAGACCAAGTTACAGTACTTGCAATCCAAGGTACTACTGTACTGTACTGCCCCCAACCCATTCTTCAAGGTTTTTCAGCCAAGACCATCGTCTTCTTCCCACGCTGCTTTTCTCATTTAGTTTCCCTTGTATAATCAGCCGTAACAATCTATATTTTTCATTTCTCATTACATGGCCAAAATATTCTAGTTTTCTGTGTTTTATCCTTTCTCGATCTTTATGCATTCTCTTTAATGCTTTATCGTCGGTCAGCCCCTCGGTCTATGACATCCGTAACGTCCTGCGATGCATCCACATTTCAAATGTTTCTGTCTTTTTTGTATGGTAGTCTGTTAAAAGTCCACGATTCCATGCCGCACAGTAGAACCGAAAACACACAACACCGTACAACGCACATTCTCAAGGCTAATTTTAAGCTTTTATTACATATTGCAGTTTTCATCTTTAAAATAAAAC